>MU006792.1:488563-681848 GCA_010093635.1 Massarina eburnea CBS 473.64 | reverse complement strand
TCTCAGAGAGTTGAGAAATCGGCCGTCTTTTCGGCCAAGACGCTAAGGGCGACAGGGGGAGGGGGCAACCCGTTCATGCTCCACCCTTGTACGCGTTCAGCGGCCAGGGCGGATGCCGCTGTGCGCGCCAGCGCTTCGCCTTACCCGCCACTGGTGCCTTGATCCCAAGTCTTCTCCCCCGCCGCCGAAGAGCTTTTTCGAGACACACGTGGACGGCCGAAGTTCTTCACTCCAGCATCTTCCTAGAACCTGCGACGTTCTGAGGTGGTCGAGACTAGAGCGGGCCGCCCCGTAGCTTGCTTCACACTTCGCTTTGCTGGCATCTGCGTTTGAGATCCTGTCACCCTGTGTGCCTGTATTCCGGACCTGCTTTTGGTCCAGTCATATCTACTCGGGACTTGCCATGCGACAGCTGTAGATGGGCCGTGTGTTTTGTGTTTCAGCGAGCGCACATGGCTTGCGAGGCGATGTGCTTTGCCCTGATTTGCCCTGCCTTGCCCTGCCTCGCCTTGCTGTACGTGATCGCTGCATCGGCCGTGGTCTGGTGTACAAACAGACCGTCTTCCACGTGAGTGCATACAAACAGTATGAGTGGTGAAAAAAAGGCAGTGCAGATGCGGGGACATTTGCGTAGCGATCTATAAGAGGTCACGACCGGATCACGGGAGCGGTCGGACGTCCGGTGAACCGCATCCATCACGGATGGGATAACGGATGGGAATTGTGTCCCACGTTTGCCGCCGGCCCTGAGAGGCCCAAGGCAGTATGAGGGGTGGGGATGGCGAACCGACCGAATAAGAATTGCAGTATAGAAGGGCCTGTTATTGTTCAACGCTCTTGTCAATTCTCAGGATGACGTGATTGGGGCTGTGCATTCCCGATTAGGCTTAGCGCGAGTTCTACATAGTCAGGTTCTTTGACAACTTTAATTCTACAATCTTAATCTCCACTTTTAGTTACACTTTTAATAGGTTATGAGCCTGGGCATCTCTACAACGCTGCCCTTTTCGTTATAAGCCTTCTACACGATAAGTCTACTACCTTAGTTTACCCTCTCTGCATCGCTGCACCTGTTTTACAGTTACTAGCTGTAGAGACTGCTAACAAAGTTGCACGACTAGTCTGCCTACTATTAGCTAGTCTACTACAACCTTAACTAGTCTACCTGCACCTACCTACTAAAGCAAGATAACAATCTACAGAGTTCTTAGTACCCTTAGTCTGCATCTTTAGGACATCTGCTGTTACTCCTACCGTTACTGCTACTGTTAGTTTTAGGCAGGCGAAAATTGCGACTTCCTTAAAATTAGACTGTACCTGACGCGTACTCTAACGCGACTGCCCTACTATAACTTCTAACTACTATTTTAAGTTCTTACTAGAGTTACTGCCTAAGCTCACCTCCTGCGGCGACAACTTTACAGAATGGCGATTATTATAGTTAATAGCCTTCTAATACATAAAGCTCTTTCCTGTAGTAAGCGGCAAGCAACCTTAACTAAACACTGTAGGTAACGCTTAAGATAAGTAGGACGCTGTAGATAACAAAGCATTAGTAATGCTGCTCTCTGCAGTTTATACTAACCTTACTATGTTAGTTACTACCTGCGAATCTGCTGCTAATGCCTAGTCCTACCTCGCTAGCTGCTTTAACAGAGACATAGGCAACATGTCTATTACTTTATTTTGCAACCTCACTAACCTTAGATACCGTAATAGGGATAACCTCTGCCTCTACTTTAACAAGTTTTACTAGCAATAGACACGCCTGTCTAACTGTTGCGCTGCCTCTATATAAACAGTAGCCGTCGCTATAAGGTCTATGTTCTTGTTAGACATAGTTAAAGGGTCTTTCTTCCTAACTACACTACTAGATACTATAGACTACATTATTAATAACTTAAGCACCTAGGGTATCAGCGCATTCAAGGACATTAAACCTAAGATCCTTAATGTCTCTAAAAAGCACTCTCTAGACACTGTTAGCTAGTCTACTGCCTACGCAGCTAGGCAACAAGCTGCCTGCACTAATAGCTGTAGAACTTGCAACACATCTACCGCCTTAGCACCTGCCTCTAACACCTCTAACACTACTAACAAATATACATAGTGCTAAAAACACAAGCTTACCTTCGTAGGTCATGTCTACACTAACTGTTAGAAGCTTAAAGAACATAAAGAAGCTACTAAGTCTGCTAACCTACAAAAGCGTTAGAAAACTAGTAAAGGATATGTTACTAATGCTGCTAACACTAATGCAGGCGCAGACAGCTCTACAGAAGTTAACGCATTTTCGGCATACTAAGTTATTGATTTAACTACCCCCTTAATGTTACTAATCCTATCCTTACTATCTACTATTATTAATGATAATAGCAAACGACTTAGAAACGATGTAAGTGCCTGCGCCGCGATCTCTTAACCCTTAGCAGACGATTTACCTGTTTAGCTGTTTAATACTAGTGCATCTCGTTACATGTCAGGATACCTTAATAATTTCTCTACACTAGCTACTGCTACAGGAAACATTAGGGTTGCTGGCAGTATCAAGCTACCTATTCAGGGTGTCAGCACCGTTCGTCTAAGATGCTTACTACCTAATAGATTAACAAAGATCAGCAAACTAACACAGACACTCTATAGTTCTAAACTATACAACACCCGCCTGTTTTCCTAGACGTACGTACGCAAATCAGGGTATCAAATATTAGGCAACAGTAACGATATCTTCCTTTCCTGCTATAGTAACTATACACTGTAGGCTTGCTACTAGAATAGCATTATGCAACTCTAGGTAGACACCTTACTGTTACAACTAAAAGCTTACTAAGCTATTTAACAATCGCATCCTAACATTACACCTCTAGTCTTAATTACTGCCTCTCTACCTGCACAAGCTGCTTTGTCTAAGCAATTAGGTTTCGTATACTTTGCATTATATAAGGAGTTCTATTATGCGCTTGGACATCTAGAGATTAGCAACCCTAGCAGGCTCTATTAGGATAGTCACCTCGCACCTAAGCGACTAGATAGTTTCAGATATGCCACATGCAATCTATCCAAGTTAACTCATTAAACCTTACTATCCTGGTTGTCTAGAACGGAGCAACCGCTTCAGCACTTCTACTTAGATCTATTAGGCAAGTTCTCTTAACCCTTACTTAGTAGATCATTCTACTACGCATCCTTTGTAGACAGTGCAACCTGCTTTACATAGGTCCGCTTCCTAAAGCGCAAATTAGACACCCCCTAAGCGATTATTAATTTTTGCACCTACATCTAGAATTAATTTAGCGAATCTGCTAAACAAACTAGTGCATCTAGCACTATACCTTTAGTAATTAAGCAGTTTACATCTGACAACAGTAGTAAGTATATTAATGCCGTTCTAAAACAACATTTCTAGAAATAGGGCATTATCTATAACCTGGTGCCTCCTTACTACCATGAATCTAATAGGGTTGCTGAGCGCTTTAACCAAACAATCATCTAGATAGCCTAATCTATGATTACTAGAGATAAGATGCTGCTACTGTAGGCGGAAGCGATCCAAACCGCTACATTTATCAAGAACCTAGCTCCTCATTCTGCAGACTCTCTACACCGCTCTCCCTATGAAATGCTATACAGCAAGCGACCTAACATTAAGCATCTACATCTATTTAGTATTAAGGTTTACTCTTATATACACTCTAAAGCTCGCTAACCTAGATCTAAACTGCTCTACAGAGCTAAAAGGGGTATCTTTGTTAGCTATAGTTGCTCTACAAAGACATCTAGAGTATACATCCCCGCTTAACATGTAATTATTAAATCTAACAATATTAAATTTAGTGTTTTCTAACCCCTACGCCTTCCGCCACTTATAACATATGAAACTAGAGGCAATAGAGATTCTGCTGCGATATTACTAAAGCGATTAGGCTTAGAATTTAGTTAACTGTCTAGGGATGTCCTAGACAACGATGCATCTAAACCGCCTAAGCTACTACTAAAACTGCTCTCTCTGCTATTAATACTAGAGGACCTAATAGCACCTCTAATCTCCCCTGCTGCTTAGCGCAGGACAGGTAGGACATACAACCTGCCTCGCACTTTAATATCCTAATCTTCTTAGGACTCTACTGCTTTAGGATCTCGGCTATATAGAGATTCTAACTTACCTTAAACGCCCTAGTCTACTAGCTGCAGTACCTATAGCTGATCTAATATTAGACTGCCTGAAAGGTACAGCAACTAGGACAACAACTTCGCATCTGATCTTCCCTAGGACATGCCTAAGGATACCCTTAATAAGGACATCTTTGCATGTGCTGCATTCTTGAATATTAAGGATAGAATCCTAAGATTATACTCTAAAGTAGTTAATCAGACAAACAGCACCCTATAGTTGCTGGCTATCTAGCATGAAATTGACGCCTATTAGAGCAATAGAACCTAGGACATCGTTAGTGCTTTAGAACTGCTAGCTAGATCTAAACTAGTTAGTACACGATAGGTCTTTGCTATTAAGAGAAATAAAATAGGAAAGATCGTAAAGCGCAAAGCTAGGATAGTCGCCTAGGGATTTAGCTAAAGGCCTGGTATTAACTATGACGAAACCTATTTACTAGTAATTCGTTACGACAGCCTTAGAATAATTATTTTCACCTCTATACTACGCAAATGGTTACTTAGATAGGTAGATTTTAACGCTGCGTACCTGAATAGTAGCCTGCAATACTGCATTTATGCACGCTGCCTACTAGGAGTTATAGGTATCTATAGTAATAAAAAGGATAGACTACGCGACGCGTTACGCAACCCTCTAACTATAATTAGACTACTTAAGGCCTTGTATAGTTTAAAGCAATTAGGTCGTGAATGGTATAAATTGCTAGCTACATAGCTGTCAGCTTAGGGCTTTATCTAAGCTGCTTTCAATCCTTGTGTTTTCATTGCTAAAGACATTATACTAGGTATCTACGTTAATGACGTCCTTATAACTAGTACCTAAGATGCTATCTTGAAATTTCTACAAACTGCTAGCGACAGATTCCGATTCAAGGACCTTGGTCAACCTAAGATGCTATTAGGGCTAGAGATTAAATATAATGTTAGCACTTATGCTATCCTGCTTTACTAACGCACTTATGCAATGGCAATCCTGCGTCGCTATAGAATAGATAAATGCAATAGCTGTTACACCCCTGCTAATCCTAACGCCTTTGCTTAACGCTACACTAGTAATCTTAACCCTGCTATTTAAAAGGAACATTAATTAGTAGTTAGTTTAGTTAATTTCCTCGCTATTGTATCTTGACTGGACCTGTTATTTACAGTAAGTATAATAGCTTCTTACAACGCTAACCCGTTAGAGCTGCATCTTAAGCTTGCCTGCTAAATGCTTTGCTACATCTAGACTACAGTTAACAAAGCTATTAAGCTTAGGCCTCTTACTAGGCTTCTAGCCGAAATCACTATGTACTTAGATGCCTCATTTAATTCAGATCTAGACAACGCGAAATCATTCTTAGGCTTTATCTAGAAAGTTAATAGTTGTACACTGGCGTAGTCTACGAAAAGGCAATCCTGTATTGCCTGCTCTACAGGTAAAGCTGAGTATATAGCTGCCTCTCACGCTGCTAGCTATTTAATCTAGACACGCTATGCCCTCTAAGAGTTGCTCAATTCTACCTAGCCAATTTTATCTATCCTAATAGTAGATAATCAAGCTGCTGAGGCATTAATTAAGAACCACAAGATCAGCAATCGCACCAAACACATTGACGTCTATTTCCACTTTGTTAGGGAGAGATACGCCAATAGAGATTTCGGTGTCCAGTACGTTTTATCCAAGGCCAATCTTGCAGACCTGTGCACGAAAGCTCTCCCTAGACCTACTTTAGAGGATCTGGCTGGTCAGGTATTTGCTTCACAATGAGGGTCTTGGAGTTTCTATAATATAGGAGGACACTATTTCATTGTTATAAGTCACTAATCCTTCAAATTAGGAGGACTGTTATTGTTCAACGCTCTTGTCAATTCTCAGGATAACGTGATTAGGGCTGTGCATTCCCGATTAGGCTTAGCGCGAGTTCTACATAGTCAGGTTCTTCGACAACTTCAATTCTACAATCTTAATCTCCACTTTTGGTTACACTTTCAATAGGGCCATGTTATTCGCCGTCTCGTATGCAGCTGTATCACTCTGCTTGGGTGGTTATCTGCTGCAATAAGATTCTCGTGAATAAGCTGAATGGTTGATGATACGGAGGAAGTCGGATTCCTAATCTTAGTATGGGCGCTGTGTACAGTCGCTGTAGCCACTCCTGTCGTGGTATGCCCAAGGACGTGATTGGCATGTCGTTTTTGGAGTTTTGCGAAAATGTTTCGGGGACGCAAGATCTAGAAGTGAACTAGTCGGTATTGCTGAGTATATGCTTACTACGTCACCCTTTCGTTCAACCTTGTACATATCCCCTCCCGAGTCTTAGTCTCCCCTCATAGTCCACTGGGCGTGGAATTCTACTCCGTCCTTTTGTTTCGCGGCGAGGCATTCGGAGTTAGAAAAGAAGGACCCCAAGGTTAATCGATATAACGCCTATCTTTTCAAAGAGAGGAGAGTTTTCCATTCCAAACACGACAAAGAGGAATTCAAAACTACAAGATTTATACAAAAAGGTACAGCTCGTACTCAACACTCCACTCCACTACACAATAAGAGCCATCCCTACCTTCTATCGCATACATAACTTACTGTCTACGCGAGTAACAGTAACTACACAGTCTATTATCTACCAAAACAAATTCCCAATATACCACATCAACACCTCAACTACACTTCCCACGCAACCAACCCCGAATCCCCATTTCCAACCCTTCCCGCCACACCCCACCCCACCCCACCGAAAAAAAAACTCCCTTAGTAACCCTCGACACCCGCGCTGTCTAACAACCCATACGAAGTGAAAAGATCGAACTGTACCATACCATAAACACTTATCCTTGTCTAGACATGCCTATAACCAACGATGCCGTCAAGCGAGAGAGGTTCGAATGTACTCTAGATTCAGCATACTTCACTAACGTCGAATTCGCGAGGTTGAGGTCCTGGGTGGGTGAGTTCTTGGATGGTAGCGTTGTTAGGACTGTGATGGTATATATCTGTCCTCTAGTTAGCGTTAACTAATTACTGTCTACTATTGAGTGGGCATTTCGCATAGGCTAAAGCCGTGATAAGATCCCGTGTAGTAAAAAAAATCACCTATAGGCCTGCAGGCTATATACTAGCTAGGAACGTAGTTAGACTATACCCACCAGCCTCGAACCCCATGGCGCGACCGAGTTAGTTCAAATGCTATCGATATAGCGAAAACCTAGGACATGACTAACGTCAAGCAGTGCCGATGATGCGGATAGGAATCCTTCTCGAAGCATTCCTTCTACATCCATCACAGCTATCCGTACGGCATCGAGAAATACTTCCCTGGGTGGGGGATTTCTTGTAGACAGTGTCTGGTCATTCGTCTTCTTCGGGGATGCGGCGTATCTTGATAATACGTATATCCTAGGTATCTGTCACTCACGTTGTAATACCCGCTTGTGCAATGCTATATATGTACGCACTGTGTCCCACGGGATCTGAAACGTTGCGTTTACGAATATTGTAGCTTTCTCTTAGCGAGGATGGGTTCCTGCTTAATCTATAATCTTAGACATGGCGCTCGTCGCCGATCGCGGCGATGCTGATGATGTTAACGATGTCAATGATGTTATTAACGATATTAACGATGAAGACACAAACAACAGTGCCCCCCCGTGTCGAAACCCCCTTTACAAGCTTCCCACGCTCTCCAGTCACCGCGTTTATCCTAACCACACCAGAACCTCTCCTACCCGTTCATAGATGCGCGACGCGACAAAAGCTTCACTTGACGCCTTTTCTCTTCGTTGTCTATCTACTCGAAGCAGACTTTATCCCATCCAACCACACCTCCTTTTGATCCCTTTTATCCAAAGAAGCTCCTCGATGAACACTTTCGGATTCGTGTGGATTGGTAGACGGTTTTTGCTGATGAATATACCATGTCTTGCTGTCTCAATCGCTGGTCCCAGCATACGTATGATAAAGCGAAGGAATCTAGAGTATTGTCGATTGCGTACACTATCACGGTGCACTCGATTCGATTGGATATTGGAAGGAATTGCAGGGACGGAGACGGATCTGTGCATTCTTGTGGTTCAATGGATGGTATGGCGAAGTACACTTGCTTGTTGATGATATCGTGTATTGATGTTTGTGACATCTTACAGTCTTCGGATGGTGATCTGGATGTCGATGTCTTGAGCGGAGCACCGCGAAGAGAGATTCTGAAAGATTACTATAAAGTGTAGGAGTAGGAGGCCTAATTCGATGAATGTGGAAATTGGCCGAACAGTATCATTCGCCTGATAGTACCTTGGCTTGGTGTATTGGCACTCCGCATCATAAGCCCACGTCTGTCCTGCCAAAGGTCTTTAGTGTGTTAATGTGGTATACGTACATTTGCCTACTCAAGTAAGCGCGTGTGTATGAATCACTCTAAGCCTCGTTACGAGCCGTGAAATATGTCAAGATATCACAAATCCTATATCGAATACCGGACCTTGATGAAAAGTATTCTTTCTTTATAGATTCCAACACCTTTACTATTGAACATACGCCCCCATCCCATGTACTCGAATAAATAACAGAATACCAACGCGCTCTATCAATCCCTGCCATACATAGTGTATCCCTCCACCTTAATCATCACTCTCCAACCACCGCCACCACCACCCAATTCCCACGACTTGACTCCGATTTTTTGATTTCCAATCTCCCACACACCCCCCATGCTCTCACCCCGCCAACCTATTCTCCCAACTCCCCAACCACCGACACCCCCTACACACTTCCTCCAAATCCCTCAACGCCATATTCACATCCCCCTCATCCCCCTCCTCCCTCCTCCCCACAATCTCGACGAAAAACAAATAATTCCAATTCTCCACCCCACTCGGCCTCGTACTAATACTCGTGAGATTCAAGCCATACTTGGCAAACACATTAAGAGACGCCGCCAGCGCCCCAGGACTCTTATGATCGATAGTGAAGGAGATGAGAGTTTTGAACCCCACATCCTCCTTCCTTTCTTCCCCCTCCTTCCCCGCCTCCCCCTCATCCACCTTCGCAATAACAAAAAACCTCGTAACATTATCCCCCCGATCCTCCACCCCCTCCCTCAAAACACTCAACCCAAACTCCCCCGCCGCAGCCCTAGAACTAATCGCCACAGCTTCCCCACTCGCATCCCCCGCCACCAGTTCCGCCGCGCGAGACGTAGAACTCGTGTCGATGCGCTCGACGCCCCGGAGCCGCGAAGCAAGAAACCTCGTGCATTGGCCCCAGGCCTGGGGATGCGAGTAGATTTTCTTGACGTGGCTGAGATCGGGTTCGGCGAGGTTTTCCAGGCCTGCTGCTGCTGTAGGAGGCGAGGAAGAAGGGGATGCAGTGTGTCCAAGTAAACAATGCTTAACTTCCACATACGCCTCCCCCGACACCACGATCCCCGGATACTGCCCCGCTCGATCGGCGAAAAGGTCGAGAGTGTAGACTACGGAGCCATTGGACGAGTTCTCGAAGGGTACGACGCCGCGCCACGCGGTGCCGGATTGGACGGCTGCGAAGACGTCTTCGATGGTGGTGTGGGGAGAGAGGGTGTATGAAGAGTCATTATCGGGGAAGGTGTCTAGGGCAGCCTAGGAGGGAGGGATGGTAAGTCTGTGTTTGTGTCTAGGATATGATAGGGATGGGGGGGGGGGGGGTACCTGATGCGTATAACTCGCTCTCGGACCCAAGAAGGCGACGACTTTTCCTCCTTCCTCGGCTGAGATATCCGTCTCTTGCACGTCAATTTCTATCGTTCTCGTAATGCCAAACATGTCTAACGCATCCGCAGATCCAATGCGCCGTATGCCGTGT
This sequence comes from Massarina eburnea CBS 473.64, assembly GCA_010093635.1. Taxonomy (NCBI): domain Eukaryota; kingdom Fungi; phylum Ascomycota; class Dothideomycetes; order Pleosporales; family Massarinaceae; genus Massarina; species Massarina eburnea. The sequence goes on along the minus strand of MU006792.1, from coordinate 671,863 downwards.
TTCTTGTCGAGAAAGGACTTTTAACTGGACGTTTCAGAAATAAGCTGCACGTTGACGTTCCGTGATCGTTCCGCGATCGGAATGCACCCCACCCCACGTACTTACCTATGTACCCCACTCCGCTCAATAAACCAACCAACGACGAAGTATCTCCGTGAAGCCGCACGGCATCAATTTCATTGGACATCACACAAAGACAAATTCAGGCAATACAATTTGATTCAGCTTGGGATGTGAACGAGCGACTAGCTGACGAAAGCGCAAATATCTGATAGAGTCATTCGTTCCTCATCCTCCTCCTTCCAAGGAATGCTATACGAAGCTTCGCAAAAGCAGATGACCAGTTGACTTATTCACAAATGTCGTCGCAGTTCCTCTTCACTGCTCAGTGTGACTAAGACATGCAGTCCACTACAATCGGTGACTGCGTCTAAGCTGTCCGCCGCCTCTCCGTCAAAGTTGTTGAGGTAGTGAATAAGAATGGGCACTTCATCTGTCTGTACTGGTCAGGGTTTGCGGTTTGTTGGTGACATAGTGTGCTTACTTTGCAATCACTCCATCCGCACTCCTATCATCAACCTACAACCTGGAGAGGCGCTGCGTCGTCTTCTCGACCACGGCATTGCTCTTTCCGGACGCGTCGTTTTTCAACACGCGGGCAGCGGACGTCCCCTCACTCGACGCGTGGAATGGGGCCTCTGCCTCGCTGTTGGCGAGGGTGCACAACCGTCAATCATCGTAGAATTCGTCTTCATCATCGAAATCGGCGAGCTGCTCAAAGTTGACCTTGTAGCGGAGGATGGCGCCGATACCACCAAAGCCCTTGACGAACTGGTTGCCTTCGGAAGAACGGTCAGACACAAATTCGAGAGTAGCACCAAACTCGCGGTAGTGCTCAGCTAGCCACTCCAGGAACGACATCTGTTCGTTAACTTCCATCTCTTGGCCAGTCTCCTTGTCCATGAACAGGCTACGGTCCGCTTCCTGAGCCTTGTTGGTATGGAGAATGATTTCCGGGCCTTCGGAGCTCTTGAGGGTCCAGCGGGTGATGTCCAAGTTCTCGTAGACAATCAGAGTCTCGGCAGCACCGAGCTCCATGGCTTTGAGAGTGTCGTCGATACCGTAGCAGACCTTGCCGGAATCCTGCGAGATTTCATCAAAGTACTTGTTGATGAGCTTCTTCTCCTGGATGAACTTGACGTTGCTGAGGGTCTCGGCGGAAAGCTCGATAGCCTGGTTAAAGCCGTTTTCGCCGCCGTAGGACACGTCGACAACCTTGATGACCTTGGTCTGCAAACGCTGGTCGAACATGTCTGACTGGTTTAGGTCGTTCTTGAAATCGGCGGAACCGGCAAGGATGAGGCCGGCCACGTTAACCTTGTCGGCGGTGATGAAGTTCTGCACGGCCAACTCGGCGACCTTGCGGACATAGTTGTGACGCTTTTCCTCTCGCAAACGGGCGAAACGCAGGGCGGACTGACCACCGCGACCGTGCTTCTTGGGCAGGTCGACGGAAAATTTGTGTACGATGTCGCGCGTGTTACCGGAGAGGGTGCCGAAGAGCGCACCGTTTCCGTCCATGATGATGAAGCCGAACTTCTGGTCCGACTCCAGCAGTTCGCTCAGCGCCTCGGTGTGGAACTTGTTGTCGCATAGGTAGAGCGAGGTGTTGATGGGCTTGAAGGGCTCAAAGTCGATGTTGATCTTGCGCTCCTTGCCCTCGGCGGTGATGATTTCACCGCAGTATACGACGAGGCCGTTCGGGGGGACCTTGGAATAGAGCTTCAGACGCTGCTGGGTCGAGGTGATGGCGGAAAGGACGGACAGGCGGTTGACGCGCGATTTGATGTTGGAGGCGGTGCCCTGGATGGTTAGCTGGAGCCGCAGTGGAAGGAGCGCAGCGGCATACGTATTCTTCAGCCAGCATCTTTGCGGCTCGCGAGACCTGGTCCTTGGGCGCTGGGCCGTGTCAGCATTGCCGGCATGCCAGCTGGGCGACGTTTGTGCGTACGGATAATGAGCGAAATCATGCTCGTGCCATTTCCGCGCGCAGCCTCAAGACTCTTGATGAGCTTCTTCACCTTCCACATCTCAATGTTCTTTTCGGCATCGCCGCCTTGTCCCTGCTGTTGCGACATGGCTGCGAGTGTGCGGCTGCGTTCAGGTACGTGCAGGTGCGTTCAGGTGGGCAGAGGCGGGGAAGCGCTCAGAATTTTATGTTCGGCGGAGGGGCACTTCAAGCGGCGGGACTAGCCGGCGGCGCGGCGGAGCGGCGGAGATTCGTGAGGCAGCTGCGATGCGCCTTTGCGCCTTCCTTAGTTCGGGCGTAGGAATGACTGTGGTGGGTAAGGAGTCACGGTGGCCGGAGTCAGAGTCTACTACGAAAGTGCGCTGGGTGACTGATTATTATTTGTCCGCGTCGTGCGCTGTGACGTGAGTTCGTCCCAACGCCGCCCGCCTAGCGCCTTTTACGTCATTGGCCAGACAAATGCTTGAGCCTCGCCAGCCGATGCAGGCTGCCGCCACCATGCCTGCCGCCTGTACAAGCTCCGATGATGTAGGCGGGGTTTGTCATGAACATGTATCTGCTGCTATCTCGTGATCTCTCGCGGCATGCACCCACCGACGGCGAGGCCGTATATCGTCCTGCCGTCCTCCGCCATGAAAGGCGCTGCCGCTTTCCACCCTTGCAAGCCCTGCTGGTTGCGACGATAACCACCCGTCACCGCAGTAGTGCCCGCCCCTAGTCACTCACCTTCAGCAAACTTCTCCACCAGGCCCTTTCCACTCTCACCATTATTCCCTTCTCCCTTTTTGCTGCCGTGTAGACACTCGGAGCCACCCACCATGGACATCCGGGGCAAGCAGCCCTCGACATGGGACGAGTATGACGGCGTCCACCGCGGCTCTGTAGACTCGGCCGACAGCCGTGTGCGATGGGCAGATCTAGATAGAACCCACAGCGGCCAGAGCATCCCCACAGCCAGCTCGCCCGGGCAGCAGGGGAATCTGCGGAGGCGAAGGTATGTGCGGATAATAATCGCGTTACCACCGTCATCTCTCAAGTATGCGCTGACTCCGCAGATCGTCCATGGCCATGCGCATACAAGCCATTGGCGACGCGGGAGGCGTGAACAGCATGAACAACTTCGCCCGTTCGTGGCAGCGAGCCGCCGGCTTCTTTGAAATCACTCCCGTGCGTCCCTCCTTCCGTCTCGAGTCCGACGACGGCGACGACGACCATGGCGACTTCCCCCGCACGGGTCTTTCCACCTCCGACCCCCGATCGCTCCTGCGCCAGGCTTTTGAGACGGAAGGAAGGCGCACCTCGGACGAGGCGCTGGAGGACGAAGAAGCTCGGCCGACCGAGGAGTCGCACCTGCTGCCGTCTGCCGTGGAACATCGATTGGACGAGAGGCGGGCGAGGACCGAGAGCATCTTCACCATCGACCCTTCACTGTCTTCGCCGTTTGGGGGCAGCTATGGTACGGGCTATGGCAGTCTTTCGTCCCGTGTGAACGAGTCGTCTATGCGCCACGCCGGACGCTTGTTCAATGAGCAGCAACTGAAAGGCGTGACGGAGCCCGAACAGGGGAGGGAACCACTATTGGTCAAGCAAGTCGAGGAAGACGGGCATGTCATCAACGTTGTAGTCGGCCAGTCCACGCTCCCGCAGACTGTCTTCAACAGTGTCAATGTACTAGTCGGCGTGGGTCTTCTTACCCTACCATTAGCCTTCAAGTACTCTGGATGGGTCGTCGGGATGGTCTTCCTGGCCTTCTCGGCAGTTACGACATGCTACACGGCGAAGCTACTCGCAAAGTGCCTCGACGTTGACTCCTCCCTGATCACTTTTGCTGATCTTGCCTACGTCTCCTTTGGAAACACGGCCCGGATTGCCGTTAGCATCCTCTTCTCTCTTGAGCTCCTGGCCGCATGTGTTGCGCTCATCGTCCTATTCGCCGACAGCATGAACGACCTGATCCCCGGCTGGGGCATACTCTGGTGGAAAATCGTCTGCGGCGTCATACTAATCCCGCTCGGATTTCTTCCCTTGCGCATGCTCTCGTTCACCTCCATCCTAGGCGTAATGTCCTGTTTTGGCAGTAAGTCTTCCCAACCCCCTTTCCCGTAATGCCATTTCTCACCTAAAACCCACAGTAACCATCGCCATATTCGTCGACGGCTTCATCAAAAACGATACCCCAGGCTCCCTCCTCTCACCAGCCCCACAGTACCTCTTCCCCTCGAACTGGATGACGATACCGCTTGCCTTTGGCCTCCTCATGTCACCGTGGGGCGGCCACTCGGTATTCCCCAACATCTACCGCGACATGCGCCACCCGTACAAATACCGCAAGGGCCTCCGCGTGACGTACATCTTCACCTACCTCATGGACACAGGCGTAGCCTGCGCCGGCATCCTCATGTTCGGCGACTCCGTCCACGACGAAATCACAAGCAACATCTTCACCACCCCAGGCTACCCCCCGGCCATCTCCGTCTTCGTCGCAATCTGCATCGCCATCGTGCCCCTCACAAAAGTCCCCCTGAACGCCCGCCCCATCATTTCCACCCTAGAAGTCCTCCTCGGCCTCGACTCCCGCTCCCTAGGCGCTTCTCCCGCTTTCACGGGTATATCGGGATTGAATCGCGGCCTTGCGAAATTCTTACTGCGGATCTTCGTCGTCGTGCTTTTCGTTCTCATCGCTATCGTGTGTCCGTCTTTCGATCGTATTATGACCTTACTTGGTAGTGTGGCTTGTTTCTCTATCTGTATTATCTTGCCTTTGGCTTTCCATCTTAAGCTCTTTGGGAAAGAACTCGGGCGCGTGGAGAAAGGGATGAATTGGGGGTTGATTGTTGTGTGTACTATTATGGCCGTTGTTAGTACTGTGTTTGCGTGTTTGCCTAGGGAGGTTTTGGGCTTGGTGTGAGGGAGGGGCTTTTTTTTGATGGGTTTGCTTTGATGTGGTATGGTTGGTATGTTATGTATGTAATGGTTTGGTGGATCAGGTGTAGGGGGTTTCTCGTTCTCGGCTGCGTGGATTTGGCGTTGAAGAAAAATGAAGAGGGGGTGGGGGAGTGTGAGTGAGTGAGTAAAATAGTTAGTTAATACGAGAAGAACTTTCTTACGCCTTTTTTTTTCCTGTGTCGTGTTAATCTGTATTTACATACTTACCAAGTAATACATTCCCTGCCATACTCGAATCTTGACTTTGACTTTGATTTTCTTTCTATGGCGCTTGCTTCCTTCCTTGATTTCCCCACCCACTCGATTCCATGGCGTGACTGGAAAGCAAACAGTGAGCGAGAAAGAGTAGGAGTATAAAGAAGCGACAAAAACAGCATCCAAGATTCCGTAATTTTTGATTCCGGGTTTCTCATCGTCGTTGTCGTGCACGTCTTTATTTATCGACATGGCACGGTTACAGAAAACAAACATGGGAGGGTAGGAGGAATTTGGCAGCACAAAATGCTGTAAATATCCTCCCTCCCTCCCTTCCCATCCCTCTCGCGCGCGTAGTTTCGCTATCGCGCTCTTTCCACTCCCCACTCTTTTACCACACCCGATCCTCGCCCTCCCTCTTCATCCCTTACTTCGCCCTGACGGGAACCTCCTTGGGCGGGTTCCAGTCCTTGACAAAGGGCAAGAACTCGGGGTTCCCAGGGATATATTTCCTCAGGACCTGGGGGACATTGAAGCCGGTGCCGTCGGGGGACTGGAAGTTCTCGAGCAGGCAGCAGAGTGTGCGTTCGGTGGCGCAGAGGGTACCGTTGAGGGCGTGGACGTATTCTTTGCGGGTCGAGGTTTGCTTTTTGACGCCTGTGGAAGAATGTGTTAGTTAGGATGTAGAAGAAAAAAAGGATAAGGTAAGAATTGGTCTGAACCCACCGAATCGGATCTCGAGCTCACGCGTCTGGTAGTCTGTGCAGTTGGACACGGAGACGAGTTCCTTGTACTCTCCACCACCAGTAACCGGGAACCAAGCCTCGAGATCCCTCTTCACAGACGCCGCATTGTCTAAATCGCCAGTCAGCACACCGTCCATCCCCAATCATATACACGTCCAACTTACTCAGCGCGCCGCTAACAATGCCCACGACCTGATACGGCAAGCCCAAGCTCTGGTAGAACTCCTCGGACGTTTGCAGCATCTCCTCAAACGCCTCGAAGCTCTTCTCCGGATGCGTGAGCAGGAACTGTTCCACCTTCTCGAACTGATGGATGCGGAAGATACCCCAGGCGTCCTTGCCGTGCGACCCGGCTTCTTTGCGGAAGTTGGTCGAGTAACCGGCGTACTTGATGGGGAGGTCGGCGGTGCCGAGCCATTCTTCCGAGTGCAGGGCAGAAATGGGCTGTTCTGAGGTAGCGATCTAATAGTCGCGTTAGGAGAGGAGGTTTAAGATAGGATGGGGAAAGCACACCAGATACTTGTCCGTCTCAGGCTTGTCTTTGCTCTCCGTAACCTTGTACAGCTCCTCGTCGAAATCCGAGAGCTGTGCCGTCTTCGCCATCTGTTCTCTAAGCATGAAGAACGGCGGCTGGTTCGGCGTATACCCCTTGTTGTGCAGGAACTCCAGACCATAGTTCACCAGCGCCAAGTTCAAGAACAGTCCGTAGCCGATCAAGCAGTAGCCCCTGTGTCCCACGATCTTGACACCACGCTCGGGGTCGTACCCATTGAGACGGGCCAGCACACCGTGATGCGGTATGCCGGTCTTGTTGTGCTCGGCGGCGACGCCCTCGGGAGCCCACGTCTTTATTATGGTGTTGTTATCCTCGTTGTCGGAGACGTGGACGGAGGAGTGCACGTAGTTGCCCACGGTCTTGGCTTTTGAGGTCAGTTTCACGTGTTTCTGAGCGGCTTCTTCCTCTTTTGCGAGTTTTTGCTTCTTCAAGTCGGCCATTTGGGCGAGGAGTTCCGAGGCATCTTCCTTGGCCTTCTTCTTCTGTCCGACATCCTTCTGGATCTTGTTGATGTCCGAGCCGATCTGGGTCGCCGCATACTGCGCTGTTCAATCAATGTCAGCCTTTACCTCCGCTGTCTTGTTGTCGTGCCTGTGTCGCGTGTGATCGGGTCGCATACTCTTTCGGTGGTCCTCAAAGTCCTTGATGATTTCGTCCACAATCTCCACGTTCGCGTGCCTCTTGCGCTGCGACTCGCGAATCTTCTCGGGATCGCCGCCGCGCTCGGTGATGAAGTCGTTGCTGTCCCGCTGCATCAGCATCTTTCTCAAAACCCGACCCCGCTACCCCTCCGCGGCCTCGTGTGGTTCGGCCAGGGTCGCGAGAGGGATGGGAAAGAGCAATCGACTTACATATCCAGCATCTTGGCTTGTATGCTTCCCGGCCGTACTATCTCGACTCGTAAACGTAGTGCTCTGAAAGTTTCCTGGACTCCGAATTCGATGCTTAGCGCTTGAGTCAGGGACCAAACAAGCGCCTTCGGCCCGTGCGCGATGGCGGGGCATGTGTGGCTGAGATATCTGTGGCGCCAATGTTTCAGCGTCACATGCCCCTCCACCCTCGATGCATGGTCGGAAGAACTCGCGCCGAAGAGCCTCACCTGTGCTTTTTCTTTCCATCCCAACCTACCCTCCTAGGCAATCATCTTTCCCATCCACGTGAAACCGTCGATCACTGCAGTTTCTCCGTCATAGCTTCAGAGCTTCCTAAGAAGGTAATGAGGCGCTGCATCAGAATGCATCAGAAGCCATTATTCGTGCACCGAGCATCGCAGGTCGTGGAACAGAGAGGCTGCTTATAATCATACCGCGTGAGACGTCCAGCGTGAACAGTTATATTTGAAGTCGAACCCAGAGACGCCGGTCCAAACGCCTATTACACCTCCGCCGTAGATACCGCATTACATTACGCCATTAGGAAAGAACGTAGTGACCCATCCCATGTAACAGCCTGAACCGTCTAACCCACTCGTAATGATGATACCAGTTCCCACGCCCACCGCAGGCCTCCAAGAATAACGCTCGCCACGACACCATCACTTCGGGTTCACGACGTTTACAACCGCGGAACCCACTGTATCAGCATCGCCCTTCTTCCTCGGGCGAATCTTCCGGTCTATCTTGCGACACCATTTCCAGAGCTTGAACCACCAGTACTTCTCCTTCCGTAGCCTCTCGCCTACAGACACAAAGCGCACGTCAGCAATGCGTGTTACATGACGGCGCACTTGCTTCCACCCGCGGGCTCGCCGGGGTTCTGACTCTTCTCGACTTCTCCTATCATGAGCTCGAAGGCCTTTTGTACATTCTCGTCGTATCGCGCCGAGGCTTCGGTCCACGCGCACTTGAATTCTTCGGCGAGGCGTTGGCCTTCTTCGGGCGTGACTTGGCGCTGCTCGGGGCGCAGGTCAGACTTATTGCCTACAATGACGAGGGGGACGAAGTCGGTGGCCTAGCCGAGGGGGCGCACGTTAGCAGGAGAACAGAGATGGTAAAGGTCGTAAAGCGCAGGCACAGATGTGGCGCTGGCGAGTGCGAAACGAGGGAGACGTACCAGGTGGTTCAGGATCTTCTCGCGAATGACGCGCGCCATTTCAAAGCTCTGCTTGCTGCTAACCGCGTAGACGATAAGGTATCCATGGATCCCGATAAAGTGCTTCGAGTTAAGAATGCTATACTCGTCCTGGGCGCATGCAATCCCTCGTCAGCGACCACTCTCCCGCATGTGAAGGGCCGAGTATGCTCACCTGTCCCGCCGTGTCGATGATCTCAGTCGCAAAGTCCTGATTCTTATACCGAATCACCTTGCTAAACGTGTTCTCGATGGTCGGATAGTAGCTCTCGACGAAGTGGCCGTCGACGAATTGCACCGTCATGCTCGATTTGCCTATGCTGCCGTGTCAGGTTCCTGTCTCCATGGGTTGGCGGGCACCGCAGCGCTGCGGCGAAACGTTGGCCATGACGGAGGGAAGGGGGACCTGGGAGAAGACGTACCGACGGCCCTGCTGCCCACAATGGCAATCTTTCTCTGCTTGGGGGCTACCATGATGAGCGTGTATATGGAAGTAGAAACGAAAACGATGATATGTAGCAAGGCGTAGAAGAAAGTGTAGAAGAAAGCGTCGGAACTCTCGACTCCAAAGATGACACCAGCTCAAAGATAGGCAGTAGTAGTAGCAGTAACAGTAGTAGTAGCAGTACATGTATTGTAAGTAGCAGGCCCTCTTTCGTTTCGCCGAACCCGACGGCTGGCACAGGCGTGGGTGTGCTTGTTCCTGCCCTGGCCTGCCCTGCCCTGCCCTGCCCCAGCTAGACCAGAACGGCCATGCCAGACCGCCGCCGCCAACCCTTCCTCGACGACAGAGGACCCAGGCCTCTGCGCGCTGCTCTAACACGACGGGGAGGGTGCGCCTGTCCCCTTACAGGCGAGCGCGCTGAGCCGTGGGCACAGAATAAGCAACAGTCCCGTAGGTCGCATTATATTATTATTATTTGCGCTGCGCCAACTTTTTCGCATCCGTCCCGTCCCACCTTGCGCTGTGGCGAATTGGGGGCTTGCACGCGATGGCGGGGTACTGGACTTCCGTACCTTCCCTCCCTCAACACAGCGGATAATAACAGAGGCGTTGGAAAGGGGAGGAGCGATATCTAGCTATGTATTTCCCTCTTCTCCATCCAACACAACCCGCATTGAATTGCCATGACGTAAATTAGACGCCTAGGATTCGCCGACCCAAATGTATAGCCCCACTGAAACTCGACACAGAACATGTGGACCGACCGACGCCGCCGCCGTCTACAGTATCATTCTTCCATCACTCCCTTCCTTCAAATCCTTCCACTATATCGACTCCCCACCGGCAGGATCCCAAAGAAAATGGAACTCCCTGCCAAGTATCCGTCACCAAGTGCGATGCTGTCATCATCGACATGGCTACCTACGTATACGTACACTGTACATGAAAGGTAGGCACGTAGGTAGGTAGGCACGTAGGTAGGTAGGCACGTAGGTAGGTAGGCACGTAGGTAGGTAGCTTACACGATAAACAGCCGCCGCGCTGGCAAGGCGTAGGTAAGTTAGCCGAGACAATTGTCCTAGCCTAGCCTAGCACCTGCCCTGTCCTGTCCTGCAATGCACCTACCACCAGGTATCGTATGCACATACATACCACCTACAGCTGCATGCATCCATGCATCCATGTAGGAAAGAAAGCTAGAAGCGGAAACCTGATAGAAGCGCACTAGAAGCGCACGTCTATCCATCTACACCACATCGTATCTAGTCGTTGTGTGATGTGGACAACGAATCCGTTTTTCCCTTCTTACCCTACCTCTTAGGAATCGTTGTCTTATCGCTGGAATGGAAACTATGGGCTTTCGTGGCTATGGGATCTACATACCACATATGCATCATTCCTTCTTCTAAATATCCAAAGAATCGAGGTTTATCTAATAATAATACTCCCAGTGCTAGGCTAAAAGATAGACATATGTACATCACCGTTCTATCCGTTTACCCATCCATCCATCATGGACACGGACGTGAAAGCATTTACCCATCACGGACACGAATGCAGTACACAGATGCACTCCACACACCCATGCTTCACATTCCCAAACCTTATAATTCCTATCACTCATACTTAAACTCTAAGCTAGAGGGGCAAGGGGGGTATATAACGCACAAAAAGCAGATGCATACATCAATACACGTCATTGGTGTCGTATGCCCAGAACCCATTCATCCATCCATCCAGCCAGCCCATAAGAAACCAACCTTACCTTAGCATAAACAATTCCCTTTCCCAATCCCAATCCCAATCCCAATCGCCAGACACAACCCAAAGGCCTAAAAAAACAGAGAAAAGGTCCTTCCTAATCAATCCAACGTGAAGTATAATCCGTATTCCGTACGACATGCCAGAGTCGCACACACCTACTTACGCAATTGCTATCCCCAACCCACCCAAAAAAAAGGATCTCAAGCACCCGCCTTCTCCAACCTCTGCACCACAAGCATCAACCTGTGCGTGAAATTCCTGTGCGTCTCTGCACCCTCGCTACCGTCGAATTTGCCCGTCAAGCGGTCCACTCGCTGGTTATACGCCACGAATTCGCGGATCTTCTGGACCAGCATGTCGATTTTGGCGTCGGGGAGTTTATTGCGTACTTTCTGGCGGACGCGGGTGTCGAGACAGAGGTTCCCGAGGAGGATGGTGAGGTAGCCGATGGGGACGATGAATTGGGACTCTTCCATGGAATCGGCCTGGCCATGTGCGTCAGTTGTTATTCGCAAAGTGTAAGTTGGGGAGGGGAGTAGTACCTGATCCGCACGTTCCGATCCCTCGAGGAAGATCTGAACCAAGTCCTCGACCACATCGTCACCGTCGTTTATTGCGCTCGCTCGCGCCTTCTCGCTGCATTCTGCAAGGTTGATCATAGCTCCCAAGCTAAAGATTAGATCCTCGTTGATCTCGGTCCTGCGTCCTGCATCTACTTCGTTTACCAAGAGCTTGAAGTTATGGCCAATAGAGCGTAAGAGCGGCTGGATGAATGCTGGACGAGAGAAAATTTTGCAAGCCTTTGGTTTATCGTTCGTCAGGTTGATGCATAGTCGAATGGCAAGCCTGGTTGGTGAAGCATTGTCCGCAGTCTCAAAGACCGCTGGCATCATGTCCGCTAGGCGAGACATGAGATCGTTCGACCATGCAGCTTCCTTGAATACGGAGAGCGACTCTAGAGCCGAGAATGCGGTGTCCAAAAGTAGATGGTCCTGAACAGTCGCTTTTCCAGCCTCGAGACGCTGGCAGGGCCCAGATGCGACATCAACCACCTTGGCGACCATGTTTTCGTCGAGTAGAGCTTCGGCATTTCCAGTCTGGCGAAGGCCTACAACCAAGAGCTCAAGGACCTTCGTTGCGAGAAGCTGGGGCGAGACCTTGTCCGGCTTCTCGGTGGACCAGATGCTGGAATTGAGAAGAAGGGTTCGAAACTCCGCGACCGTCTCGCGTGCTCTCAGCGACATGTTGGTCTTTCTTTCTTTAGAAATTCGATGTATGTCCATGCTTGCGAACTTGGACCCAAATAGTTTGCCCAGAGTGGCTATAATGGGTGATTGGTGGATCTCTTCAAGGATAGCCCCTCCTGGTCTCTTTTGCAAAATGAACAGCACTGCAACGGCAGCGGCAACGTCGAATATAATTTCGTCGTTTGAGGAGAGGCTTCTCAACAACCTTGATGTCAGAGGGGATTCGAGCAACTGTCCAACATAGTTCTTGTCTGCCAATAGCGTGGCAAATTCCATCATTGCACCTCGTCGCTGGGAAGCGTTCAGACCTTCGCCGGCGATGTCATCGATAGCAAAGTCGACTTCCTGGTTGAACTTTTGCTGTTGTCCCGTGTTACGGAGGTTATGTATATCATGCATCCCCGTGATATCCTCGTCCTCTGATAAAGAACTCTGATTCCTAGTCTCGAACCCACCAATCTCGTCGTCGAGGATGTTGTTCAGAAGATCTTCCATGTTATCACCCTGTTCCTCAAGATAGGACCTTTGTTTTGCGTACGTCCTCTTGCCACCAGTATGCAGCTTTGTTGCAGCTTGTGAAGCCGGGGAATTACCGGCGGTATCGGAGTCAATGTCCATTGCATTAGATGCATCCCGAGAGCCAACTTGAGAAGGCCCGTTGTTGATGGTCTTGGCCGAAGCAGAAACGGAAGGAATGTCGATAATCTCTTCCTCTGCTTCCTCGTCACTCTCGCTCTCGCTCTCTTCGTCGGAGCTTGAAGCAGCCTGCTTGAGCATGTCTATAAGTCGGCTTTTACGCGTGTGGGCAGATTGAGGAATGTCGGAAGATGATCTCAGTAGGGACGCGATTGAGCCGGGTTTGCGAGCCGTGATTTTCAATGCTTTCAGATCAGGCATCGGGGTGGCCGAGTCGGACGAATCGTCCAGGAGATTTTGAAACAAGGTCTTCTGCCTGGGTGTTACCGAACCAGGTACAGCCATCTTCTTAGATTTTTTCGGAGGTGTTGTTTCTTGCGGCTCGCACATAGTCTCGTCGTCAAAAGAAGATTCGGGCAGGGCCGGTGCCGGCTGTGCTGCTGGCTTCGGCTTTGGTTTCGAGCGATCTACAAGCATGGAGTGAAGCTGTGCTGGTGACGATTGACCCTTTGTGATTGAAGCCTTGGGTGGAGCAGGACCGGTTCGTAATCTGGTACGCGCTGGTTTATTAACGACGCCATACTCTTCCGATGTCTCCTTGACATGTGGAACGAGTGGTCGCACTGGAGCTACGTCGTGGCCGGGCGAAATGCTATTCTCTTTTTTCTGATACTTCCTGTTCCTCGGAGGAAGTGACGGCTCTCTCTTCTCTCCTGCAATAGTCGTTTTCGCCGCTACGGAAGAGGCGACCGGAGCACGTCGTTTGCGCTTGTTAGACTTGGTGGACACATCAGAATCTCCAGAGAGTGACGGTGAAGGCGGCGCTTGTGATATGGGCGACACGACTTTGTTTCGGGAGCGTGGTGCAGGCTGGGGCTTCATGGGGGTCTTCGCTGAGACGTCGTCGTCCGACGAGGGGACGTCAAATACGTCAAGGGTCGGCGACTTGATTCCTGGCATGGGCTTGGAAACATCCGTTTTGTTCGAGGTTGTGTCTTTCGCCTTCCGGGAAACTGCGACTAGAGGAGCCGGAGTTGTTGCGCGCGATCGTATCATCCGTGTTGCGGGCTGCGCCTTCCTGACGGGCGATTTCACTATCACCTGAGGCGATTTCGCTCGGCGTCGCGGTGGCGCGGCAAGAGCATCTTCGGAAGAAAGAGCCACCTCCTGCTCCTTCTCTTGCGCCTTCCTCTTCAATGCAGGGGGCGCCACTTCCGCTTTGCGCGAGGACGGGACGCTCTTGCCATTCTTCGGCGCCGTCGGCGGCTTCTCATCTTCCGAGGGCGGGAAGTCAAAGACGTCTACATCCTGCGTCACGGCAGATATCTTCTTGCGCGGGGCAGACTCGTGGTGGGTTCCAGTTCGCTGTCGTTCGGGCGACGGCGCGTCGTCGAAGATGTTGTTGGAAGATGTGTAGCGGGCAGGTTTGCCGTACGTAACCGTTTTCTTGCGCCGCTCGCCCGCGGTAAAGGTGGACGGCATCGGCATGGCCATGCTGGGCAATTGTGTCGGCGACTCTGCAGGCTCAGGTGCGCATTGTGGTGTGATTTGAGCCTTTGAGCTTTTGACGTGTCGCGGTGTCGCGGTGTGACGGCGTGTTCGTCGGGGTAACTGCGGGTATACGTGAGGGTGCGCCGGTGGACAGACGCGTGTGGTGTGTGGAGAGTTTGTTATGCGGCGACTCACCCCGGAACCGGTGGTTGAAAGCGAAAACACTCCGGGGGAGTGGCTCGTGCCGATGAGGCGCAACCCGACTGATTCAACGCTAGTCTCTAATCAGCGAGCGGTCAACCTGGCGGCGATGCCCGAAGGTCAGGTACATGTGGTCACGAGCCTAGACCTCGAAGCCTGCATATGGTACTCTCACTCTCTCACTCCCGTCTCCCCATTCTCACAAGACATCAAAAAAAGTTAATTGCTCCTATATTGCCATCTATATATCTCTCAGCTCAGTCCGAGATCCACACAACTCTTCCCCGCTCGCTTCTTCAAGTCACAATCGAGAATTGACATTCGACAGCAAAAACAATGGCTTCCAATTCCCAGCCTCCCTCGCAGACGGTTGGTCCTGAATACCGGCCCGCTGGCCTAAAGCCCATCGCCACCGTGTCGACTCCGCTCTCCCAGAAGAATGTTCACATTTTGCCCCAGACGCCGCAGCTGATAGCTCTGCTAACGTAATACCCCTCCCGACTACCTATTATACATACATACCTACAACCAAACTAACCGATTGACAGCATGATTCGAGACCGAAACACGGGCCGGGCCGATTTCATCTTCTACTCCAACCGTATCATTCGACTACTGGTCGAGGAGGGCCTCAACCACCTGCCTGTTGTGGGCCAGGAGGTCAGCACGCCGGTGGGGAGGTCCTATGCGGGCGTCAAGTTCGAGGGCAAGATCTGTGGAGTGTCAATTATGCGCGCGGGCGAGTCGATGGAGCAGGGTCTGCGGGATTGCTGTCGGTCTGTCAGGATAGGCAAAATCTTGATTCAGCGTGATGAAGAAACCTCCAAGCCAAAGCTATACTACGACAAGCTGCCGGAAGACATTGCTGACCGATGGGTGCTGCTTTTGGATCCCATGTTGGCTACTGGTCAGTCGGTTGAACCACACGTGGCGGTTAGTACTGACAACGAACAGGTGGCTCCGCTCTTATGGCTATCGAGGTCCTGAGGTCTCGAGGCGTGCCTGAGGACCGCATCCTCTTCCTCAACTTGATTGCGAGTCCAGAAGGCGCGAAGAACTTTGCAGACCGCTTCCCCAAGGTCAGGGTTGTTACAGCTTTCGTGGACGCAGGCCTGGATGAGAAAAAGTATGCCATTCCCCGTAATTCCATAAACTGAATACTAACCATCGCTCTAGCTGGATCGTACCCGGACTCGGTGATTTTGGCGATCGCTTCTATACCATGTAGACATGTGCTGCTTCACTTTGCTAGTTTAGGTTCCGCATGATGCAGACAACCCTTCGAACGCGTGCATCGGTGGATAGGACTATGCCAGGCAATGAAACCCTTTATCATCCCCATAAAAGCTCCTGAAGTAGAGCGACCGCCCATTTGTCGTGCCCGACACCCATGCCGTGGATCAGAGCGCCGACCATGGCAAGACCTGGTATGTATCCCTTAAACGCCATGCATGTCCCTAATCAGACCATTTCGTATCGTACATGTCAATTTCCGCGTCGCGTCTAGTCCGCATATTCACCCTCCGCGTCCGGCTCGTCTTGCTCGATGAAGTCGTCTTCCGTAGCCCTGGGCATCGCACCGCTACGATTCGTCGAACGGCTGGTAGCTGCACCGGCTGCTGCCTCCTTTGCAACCGAGTCGCAAGCATCGACCCAGTCGGCGTAGACATCAACGGGCGCAGAGAGGTCTGTTAGTCGTTAGTCTTGCTCCGCCCGATCTCCTTTCGCATTCCCACATACAATTGATGTTTGTCTGGAACGTCTGACCGCACACCTTGCACTGCAGGTTGCCGACGCCTGATTTCTTCTCAATGGAGACAGAGACGGACTTCTCGTGGTTGCAGAAGAGGCACTGGAAGGTCGTGGGCAGCTTCTCCTTCTGTGAGACTTGTCAGCACCCGTTTTGATAGGCTATGCGACTCGGGGCCTGGTACCTTCTTGGGGCCTTGGGGCTTGCTGGACGACTTGCGTTTACCCTGTGTGCTGTCAGTACGCGCATGCGCGAGGAATGTGCGCCGACCCTACCATTATGTGGTCTTCTTGGGCGCTCTGTCGATTGAATCAGGTGCTTGGGCGGTGTCAAAGGGGAAGGAGGGATTCAGGCTTTGGTTGCGCAGTTAAATTGGTGTTCTTTGTGTCTTGCCTTGAAAGCGTGATGCGTGATGCGTGAGGCGTGTGGGCGTGCAGTGAAAGTTTGGTGGGGAGCTCCGATGGATGCGCGCCAAGTCCTTTACCGCTGCCATGGTCCCTGCCTAAAACAGATAACGGCGACCAATCACACAGCTGCACGCGACCATCACTGCTGTAGCCTCCCCCGCCACTTGCACTCTCCATCCATCCCTCTCCTCCCCTCCCTACGAAGTCTCAGAAAACAGAGTCTTTTCTTTCTTTGAACTTTGGATTGACCACCTGGGCCTTTCTACCGGCGACAAAACAGCACCCACAGCACTCGTTTCGGTATATCCGTATACTGACCAGACCTCGGCAATCACCACTTCATTGTTCCCAGCTTGCGGCCGATTCCGATAGGTCACGTTTCCTTACCCAATCTACCAAGTACTTGTCCAAGCCACTTCCTTGTCTTTACGCGAACAATACAAATCATCATGTCCATCGAAAGCTCCGCAAGTGATGCTCTGCTTAAAGAGATCCTGGGGGAGCTGAATGCGCTGCGGAAGGAGAACGTTTCGCTCGCTTCTGCCGTAGATGGGATCAACGGCCGTGTAAACATGTTGGCTGGTATCAAGCAGATCAAGGACGAAGCAAAGAAGGTCGGGGCCTCGAATGAGAAGGCACCTGTCAAGGCGAAGGAAAGCGAATCGGAGAAGACCGTAGAGGAGGTTAGCAAACAGTATGAGCAACCACCTACCAATGTTGATGCTTCTGTTCGTCGAACGAGTGTGTCAAAGACGTCCAAGATCATCTTGACCTCGTACCCTGGTCAGGCTGGCGTCGACCCTTTGCCTATGGATTGGGGCCATAAGGACCCTGCTATTCGAGGCCCCATTGTTGTCTCCAGACACCCTGGCACCATCCGAAGGCGTAATGGTATGTTTTTAGTCTGTGTAATGTTTATCAGCTGACATTTTGCAGCTATCGGTGCTCATGGCGGTTCATACTCCATCTACCATGCTCTCGCCGTAGCCAGCAAGAACCTCGATATCGACCACAAGCCCGACTTTACCAACACCGAACCAGCTGCAACCATTGGTCCCTTTCCGCAATGGAACGACCCGAAAAAGATCGTCGCCATGGATCCCCTCGGCCATCTTGCCCCATGGTTGTACGAGACCGTCATGGATAAAGAGAACGTTGAGATCAGGCCCTCGATAGCCATCACGAAGGCCCACATGAAGCTTCCCGAGCTAGAGGAGAGTGTGAAGAAGGGCCGTCTTGTGCCTGATGGCAAGATCTGCTTGAATGAGACGGGTGAGCTCGCAGTGACGAAAGTCGCCGTCGAGCCTGTTTGGTATCTTCCTGGCGTTGCCGAACGATTCGGAATCGGTAAGCTTGTCTCTGAAATCCCCTCCCCTAGATATGCTAATGTTATGTAGATGAGGGAACGCTCAGGAGGACACTCTTCGAAGAGACCGGAGGCTCCTACCCCGAACTGATCACCCGCCACGACATCAAAGTTTTCCTTCCCCCCATCGGCGGTCTGACGGTCTACATTTTCGGTGACCCAGCCAAGATGTCTGACCCCAATGTTCGTCTCGCGCTCCGTGTCCACGATGAATGCAACGGTAGTGACGTCTTCGGCTCTGATATCTGCACCTGCCGTCCGTACCTCACCTTCGGCGTGGAAGAAGCCGTCAAAGAAGCCCAGAAGGGCGGTAGCGGTGTTGTCATCTACTTCCGCAAAGAAGGCAGAGCGCTTGGTGAGGTGACCAAGTACCTGGTGTACAATGCGCGAAAGAGGGGAGAGGATAGAGCCAGCGAGTACTTCCAGAGGACGGAGAATATTGCTGGTGTTAAGGATATGCGGTTCCAAGCTTTGATGCCTGATGTAAGTCTACTATGGATCTCAACCCTCATCTTACCAGTTTCCTGTCCGAAAACTCGCGTTCCTTGATTCATTCACTGACTTTTTATTCAACACAGATTCTTCACTGGCTCGGTATCACGAAGATTGACAGGATGCTTAGCATGTCCAAGTAAGTCAACATCGCCCTCCAACCCATCTTCTTCTCCTAAACACTACCATACCACACCCTTGTATACACACTGACCATCGCACAGCTTGAAACACGACGCCATCGTCGAACAAGGCATCCCCATCCATGAGCGTATCCCCATTCCCGACGACATGATTCCAGAGGACAGCCGAGTGGAAATCGATGCAAAGATCCAGTCCGGTTACTGTAAGCTAAGCCCCAAATCACTGCATCCACCACTATCGCGCGGAAAAGGTGGTAGTGTAATTTTCCGAAAGAAAGCTAACGCTCGCAGTCACTACCGGTCATATCATGAGCATGGCTGAGCTGCAAAATGTCAAAGGCCGTGGTTGGGAAGATGTTGATGTATGTATCCTTCTATTCCTCTTGGTCACACATTTAAACTAACGTTATTACAGCATTGAACGATATAACCCGGTTCACTACGTGTTTTTGGGTCTAGAGGTTGGATTGCCACACTCACTATTTATTAGCTAGATAGCTGGGTTTAGAAGTAACGAGTTAACGAGACAAAAAAATCTGTAGAATTTGATATATTGCGTTGGGTAGGAGATGGGATAGTGTGGCGAATGAATGAATGATATCATGATTTTTTTATTGAATTAGCACATGCACTGACCTCTTCGCTACAAGCACGGTGTTTGATCTGGTGCTGCAAGCGCGTATGAGATGTGATGAAAGAGTTACTATTCTCTCTAAGTCCAAACTACTTGATAAGAGATGAGATGGGAACTTCTTGATACAAACGATGAGATAAGAAACTATTTGAACAAGCGGAGATATAGTTAACCCTTGTAGCCTCTCTGCTTCATAAAACGTGTGGCACAACCTCTAATCGCCCTCCCATGTCCTGTGCTACACTATATGCCCATTTCTGCACGACAGGTGCAGAAATATAATCCAACCGCGTAGCCTTCTCCCCACTTAGCATCGGATCCGTCCCTGCACTATCCAGCCACCTGAAAATTTCCGTACGTTCATAGACGTGGCCAGTGAAAGTGGAGCGCACAGGATCGACCCTATTCGGCAGTAAGCAGTGGTCTCAAACCACAAACAGTAGCAGTAGAACTTACACCAAACGTTGAGTGATTCCGCAGAACATATCACTAGGCAGAGTATGCAATACCTCATCAATGTTCTTCCCGACCCACTCTTTCCGACGGCGATCTGGAAACAGTCCGAATCCAGTCTTAACGAAGGTTTTCCACCCACCCGATTCAACCTTCTTCTTGAGCAGTGCATGGGTGATCACATCAGCCAACGTCCACGCCAGAGCGGGGATCGCCATGGCGATGATAGGATTATTCCGCACAGCAGCGGGAGCGGCAGCACTGAGGACGCTGCTAGCAGCGACAGCGATGACGTGGGCGAGGATACGAACAGCATTGTCAACACTGAACACGAGACTTACCTTCCCGGCTTCGATCTCCGTCGTTTCATCATCGTGTTCGCTTTTCGCTCGCAGCCAGCAGATGATGTGCCAGAAGGTGAGTATGCCGTTGTAGCCTACTTCGATGGTTGCCTGGGTGTATAGTCCCGGCGGACATTTCTACGGATATCAGTCATCTATATCCTAAACGAGCGAAGTTCTCGTGGTGTGAGGGAGGGAGGGAGGTGAACATACCTTGATCATACTCCCCAACGACTTCAACGCATCACGACTCGATATCTTCGCCGCAAACTCCAAAAGCCCCGCATATATCCTCGTCGCCAACCAACTCGTCGCTCCCCCCAGCCCCATCGACCCCACAATCTTCGGCACTGCTTCTACCCATATCGCACCAGTCTTTTCCGGTGCTTCGTTGGACGTTGCTACCAATGCTTCCACCAGGGCCGGCATGCCGGCGAGTAACGCGCCCCATAGTATGGGCGCTGATATGCTAGATGAGTTGTTTCGCAGCCCACATGCCATCTTTTGGAATGGCATCGCTGCTGCAGAGAGCCCGACGCTCTTGCTGTTTTGCCCGTCTGGGATGAATTTTTGCTCGCGGCGGCTGCGTTCGCGGGCTGCGACGGAGCGTTGGCGTTCGTGGTTTAGTTCGCGGTTTATGGTTTCCCATTTATCGGCGTCGGGGGGGTTGGTTGGCATTTTTCTTCTTCGGGATGGGAGTTTGGGTCGCGGTCTGGATGTTTGTTGGGTATTATGTGTCTGTGGTGTATCAGTTATGGTTGCTGAAGATTGATAAGGGGAAGACAGGCATGATGATTCTTAGAGGCGGGTTTTTGGTGCTGTTTTTGCTTTATTTCTCCTTTTAGGTGATACTCGAATGGGCTAGACTTACTTTGTAGGATCGCGGTTGTACTTTTCGACGGCTATGCATGTAGTTGTCGAGGGGCTGGGAATGCAGGGTGTCGTTAATTGTAGAGGGGTGAGGGCGTCCAGGATATCCCCCTCACCATCCTGATCATAATGAATTGCCTCATATATGTCACTGGTTTCGTACGCCAATAGCTTAACGACACGAAGCTAAACCCACATACAAGCCTTGGATCTACGATGAAGGATCCCACTCAAAATTGTTGGAGCCGGATACTTGCCCAATCGTTAACATCTGCTTGTTTTGGTGAAGCGTATAAATATGACGAACTTATCCTCATTGCATAAGTGGGATGGGTCCTTATGCTACAATATTAGTTACACTAATATTAGAGACTTTTCTAGCTCTTTTCGCTGTGTGTACTAGGACAAAGTTATTGAAAAATAGCACACAAATGTAAAAGGTAGTCCGCCCTACCAAACCATTTTTTTATATCTATATTCAAATAGCAATGTAGAGCGGATGGCCTTTTCTATGATGTAGAGAGCACTACCTATTATATTCATGTACTTATTTGGTTCGACTACTTTGCCCTAGTACACAGAAGTATAATGTATTACCTTTTCTATTTGTGTACATTGTTAGAGTTTGGCTTTACTAGCACACATCTAAAAGCTATCTTAAAGTCATATTCTAATATCAAGCTTAGACACCATGATGCATGTTTTGGCTCGGATTACAAGGGCTGGTGTATCGATCATTAAGTGCCGAGCCGTTAGTTAAAGGGCACGGAGACTTGAGTAGGGTGTTGTTCTGCTCTGTTGGTATCACTATAGCAGTTTTTTTAGAGCATAGAGCAAGAGAAGGTCATATTGTATACCGGCGCGTAGACATACGTTCTATTCTTGAGCGATGTATTAGGGAAGAACCTCTATGCTTATCGTTTAGCTTACAAGGGCAACGGGTATCTGGTTTCTGTTAATGTATGCTAGTAGACGGATTGTAGGATAAAAACGTCTTATTCTTTCAAAAGTCTGGTCCTCCGCTATCACGCGGTATAAGATAGAGAAGACTATATTTTCTTTCGATTTATATACTTCTTTTTTAATTCGAGCCATCTTAATTCTAGCTATGTGTTAAGTCTAGCTATGTGTTAAGTCTAGCTATGTGTGTTAGGGCAAAGGTATCAAAAAATAGCACACAGATATAAAAGGTAGCCCGCCTTATGCTTGTCACTGCCAAAGGGGTCAACTGTATCTCAAAATCGTCACGTGATGAATCTCCAAATGAAGCATACTTCTTTTAAAGTTAGCTATACCTAGTATACATCCACGATAAGGTTAAAATAATAATTTAAAGATACGCAGCATTATCACATATATATGTATGTATATGACAGGGCGCACTGTCTTTTATCTTCATGTACGTTTTTTATAGGCAGCAGCTTCTACAGTACATATCCAATACCAATGTATGTATACGCCTCCTCTTCTCACATTCATGGGCAAGCAGCTCCATCACTGTCATAAACGTTATCCCATCCAATACCATCCAATAGTACATACGTTCTCGGCAAAATATAGCTTATACCCACATCGAAATCACCTTCCTCTTCATCAACGGACATGATGCCCACGAAGCCTCGACCGTAAGCGTCAAATTCGGTCGCTGGTGGGGCTTTGTACAACGCCAGACCAACAAGCATTTGGTTTACTTGCAGAAAGGCGTGTGTGCGTGCGGAATCAGGGAAATCGACAGAGGACGTGGGGGAGAGGGTGGGTAGGACGTGTTCGATGAAGTGTCTATAAACTACTTAGTTTGATCTTTCGTTATGCCTTTGGGATAGGGTTGGGTGATGGGAGCAGAAGTGATGGAAACCAATCGCCCCGGGTGTTATTGATTGAAGATTTCCACATCATTTGAAACCAAGCAAGCATTCCAATAAGATCAAATAAAAAACTCACCGACGTAACTCACAAGGTCCCGCACCCGTACTCCCAGCCCCAAACAGTTCTTTGTTCTCCTGTACATTCCAGTCCACGCGGTCGAACAGGTCGCCATCGCCAGTTCCCTCGAGGTTCAGTCGCGTACGGGTGTTGAGGTACGTCATAAAAGCCGCCCATTCTTCATCAGACTCATAGGTGCAGCGATAGACGGTGAAGCCCCATTTTGCCGCGGGATCGGCGGCAAGTTTTTCACGGATGTCAGCAAGTTCGTCGCAGACGTAGGGGATTGTTGTAGTAGCGGCTTCGGCGGACATATTTCTCGGTCGTGATTATCAGGTTTGATGATGAGGGGTGTGTCTTGGTCTGAGTTCGAAGTTTATCAGTGAGAGGTTGATTGTTGTCTGAAAGGAGCAGGTTGAAAGGCGACTTAAGCAGGAGATGAAGACTTTTCGAGTGATCAAGCAGCAACCACAAAGGAGAGCTATATATATGTAATAGCAGATCACGTGATCTGAGTCTCGCCGTGCATGTACAGTAACGTCTGCACATGGGCCGGAGTTGGCATGTTCGGAGTATTTCCCTATACGTTAGAATATATGAAGGATTTCGGGTACCTTCGGTCACCGTCAAGGAAGATAGTTGTGAACGTTTAATGCCGATTTGAAGAACTGCTATTCACCTCGCATGTTCTAATTTGGCGGACACTACCTTTGACCGGACTTTTCACACGATCCCATCAGAACTTGGCATATCCTTGCTCTTTCGGTACAGATCTGGGCTGAGTCTTTATGTACATGGTCAGGGCCCGTTTTCTGTATTTTACGAGGTACTCAGACGTAGCCTGCGAATCATAGAAACCATATTACAGCGCAGGTCATACCGAGTATCAATTACAGTTTTTCCGCTTGTATTTCTATCATAATATTCTATAGTTGAAGAGCGGGTGTGGACATTGGGGGAGAGAGAGGGGAGAACGGCATAGTATGTAGAATTCAAACGGTGTCAGTCAGCTTACCAAAATGCGTAGGGAGCGAAAATGGAAATCTTCAACTTTTTGTGAATTTAATATGAACTGGTTCAGATAAATGTACGTTGCGATTTCTATACCTAGGAGTGGTGTGACAGGAAGAGAACCAATTATAAAACTTAACACTTTTACTACAATACCGTAATGCAACTATTAGGGAAAACAACCGAAGAAGCATTTTTCCAAATATTGCATAACTTGATAGCTATCATACCAAGCATAATTAATTTAAGCGCAGTATTTTGGCTGAACCCAGAAGAACTCTTGTACTCAAGAGAAGTCTCGACAAGGATGCTGACCAATGTAATCCACCAAGTGCATGGTTTCCATGAGGCTAATATTGACTATTCATGTTCTTTGCCTGCACCCATGAGGCGGAGGTATCGGAGTCCGGTAAGGCACAGCTGCCACCCACCATGGTCAGCGACTCTGAGACCAATGTCAGGTTGCTTCCAGATGCATGTTTTTTTGCATGCACCGATGAGGCATAGATATTGTAGTCCGGTAGAAACAGATGAGCGACCCACTATGGTCGAGTATTTAAGAATTACAATGATTCTTTCTGTTAGTGACCATCATTCAGTTCCTTTTTACACTCTTTACCACGCATTATTCTACAGCCGCTCACTGCACACTGTCTTTTTCGAAATCACACACAAAACCCGTTGCTTGATATATTGCATTAAGGATGCATGCTTTCCTTTTAGCCAGCCTGGGGCTCCTTTGGGGAATAGCAAAATCTGCCCAAGGGCTCTCTGTCCCTCAGTATGTTACTATCAACGTTTATGAGATTCTTTAGTGATCCATCACTAGCTAACTCTGGAATTTAGTCATGATGGCCTGAGGCTCCGTGCCAATGTCGAAGTAATTGAACACATCGCCGCTGGTTTCGACATCGAGAAGAGGGCTCAAAATAGTAAGAGCAACGATAAGTCTTTGAGCAAAAGTAGTGCTTTTAAGACAACTCCTTCGAAAACCTCCTCAGTTCCATCGTCGGTAATTACATCCCTTCGGTCGAAGACCTCGTCCATCGCAGGCACGCCCATCAAAAGCTCGCCTGTGACTTCCAGCCCAAAGACCGCGTCAAGTGCGTTATCTTCCAAGGCCAGCTCCTCGGCCGCAACTCTTTCCATCACTAAGAGTTCTACTCCAAAATCTGCGTCTACTATCTCAACCGCTTCAGTGTCGTCAAGCCCCTCTGCTTCAGTCTGCCCCGTCGGAAGCCGCGTTAGTCGTGGTATCAACGGACAGCTGGACTGCAAGAACTCCAATGTCGCACATCCCACCAATGCCATCGATACTTGCGAATACCTCATCGATTGCGTATACGGGTCCGATGACAGCCCTATTGAGGAAGATTCAGAGGGTTCTCCCTCTAAGCCTAACACAAACAAACCTGGAACGACAAAAGGAGACCCAACAACGAAAACTTCTCGACGCAGGGGAGTCCAAGTCTTCCCCGTCAACCTTTCCGAGAATGACAAGTTTGATGCACGTGGCAGTCCTCGGAGGTACAAGTCCGAGCTTGACACCACCGAGGTCTTTATCAAGTCGCTGGCGTACCCAAGCAATTCGGACTTGTTCAGAGACGAAGAAGGAAAGAAAATCAATGACAAAGTCTCCATAGCATGGTCTGCGAGAGGCATGGGCGTTCGTGATGCCGCTATCAAAATGATAAAAGGTACTCCAAGTGACACCGATAATTACGTCACGGAGCATCTTCTTGAGGTCAGTCGGTCGTGCTCCTTCGGTCAGAAAGTCTTCATAACTAATTTCTTTCTATAGCTGCAAACCATAAAAATGTTCATCGAATACGTAACCGGTAACAACAAGGCCACTGAAAAAAATCCTAACCCTCCCCAAGTCCCTCCCGCTTTCAAAGTTTCTGCCCAATTTTTCAAGGACTTCTGGAATAAGAATCTGGATCAAACAAAAGTCAAACAGCGAAAGTCAAAAGCCATGGGATATGAATCAAATACGCCACTCAACCCGCAAAAGACACTCAACGATCTTGTCTTCCAGGCTCTTGGATCTAACGAAAACCGCGGCGTCTTTGTTCTCTGTGATAAGGAGATCAACACATACAAAATGCGTTTTTGGAAGAAGTGGAACTTTATGAACCTAAAAAAGTTTAACACCTTACTCATAGAGTTCAAGAGAGGAGGGGAGGACTCAACTACTATTCTTAGCGTTTTCCGTGCCGTAAGTCAAAAGCGGCCCCAAGCACTGCGTGTTTTTGCTTGCTAACTCATCACAGGTCTTCGGGGTCTACAAGTATATAAACCACGAAAGAGTACAACCTCGCCTTCACAACGCGTTCGAGAATGTCAAGAAGGAGCTTAGCAACGCCGAAGACTTAACCGACGAAAAAGATGTGGGGCAGAAGCTTAGCGTTGCATGGACTCTCTTTATGACAGAAGAGTTTGAGAGGTACTCTAACCACGGCAAAAACTGGCTCAAAGGGCGATACACAGAAACGAAGAAGATATACAAGGAATCAATTCAAGATATCCAAAAAGGAATGGACGAGTTTGACAACAGCCAGACGCGCCAGGATGTGGACAAGAAAACCAAAGATCTCAAGGCCAAAATAGAAAAGCTAAATACCGAGTTAGAGCAGCTGAAGACGGAAATCGAAAACAAGAAAAAGGAAGTCAGAGAGTCGAAACAGGAAATAATCGCCGCGGAGGAGACTGGCGACAAGGCAAAGATAAGCAGTGCCAGCACAAACCTTAAAGTCAAGAAGCAAGATTTGAACGACTTGAAGGCTGCCCTCCTCACGAACAAAAGGGACATTGGCGCCACTCAGCGCGATATTTATAAGGTCTCCTTGGCCGATCTCCAGGAACTCAAAAAGAACTTGGAGGAGGATGAGAAGGCGCTACTTGAGTACGAGAAGAACACTGATGCTTTGAAGCTACCGGGGCTAGGAACTCCCATGTCTGTTCGACCGGGTCCGGGTTCTACTTGAGCGGCCCGGGACTAGGCCCACAAGGAATGGTACTTTAGGTCTAATTTACACACCGGGGATGGATCAACCTAGCTGGTTCTGATGGGAGCTCGGATGGAGCTTGTGGAGCTTAGTTACAAGTATTTCCGATTCTTTCCTTTGCATGTCTTTCGTTCTGTCACATCCTGTCAGTTTCACATCTCCAAAAGCACCCAGACCCAATAACGCAAAACAGAACTATGCATACCGAAAAATCCCACACCTCAATCTCTCGTCACATTTCCAGCAGTGTAATTCCTAAGAGCGTCCAAATACATGGCCGTCTGGCCTGTCGCACTGATCACTTGGTCCTGCGGCAGTGTGGAATTCGGATTGATCTTCGCCGCGCTCTGCCGTCTCATGAGTAGCGCCTTCGCAGCGGCATCGATATCGATGGTTTCGTGCAACGACCAATTATCGCTACAATTGACTGCACGCTCCGCACGGCTCAAACTCCCATCATACTCGATTACGTTACACTCGGAAGAACTCGCAGCCTGTGGCATCGATGTTAAGGGCATAATCGAAGGCTTCAAGCAGATTTTCTACAGCGATTTTCTTCCTGCAATGCGGCAAGAAGGCGTGGTTTGCGAGACTGTTGAGAAGGGGACAGGGACTGCGGCTGTCAGTTTTACCTGCGGGTTCCCGGCGAGGGATTGCAAAGGCACTGGTAAGAAAGCAGGGGATAATGTGGAGGGGCTGCATGATGCAGGAATGAATAGGTGAAAGGTAACGACTGTGAGAAGTGAAGTTTGAAGATAAATCACCAAGTTTTGATGATAGACAGCCTCGCGGACACTCTTCGCAACTTATAGGAGCATCGTGGACTTCCAAACTCGGAATCGGAGGCGTTTTCGGAAAGACGTCCCAAAGAGCGCCGTAGCGAACTTGACGATTCTACAGCAAGCGGTCTGGAAGCAAATAATCTCCGCCCGTCAACCTATACCGTGCTTGCATGCTGCGGATGATCGCTCGATCAGAACTCCACGAAGGCGATGCTTCTAGTGACGACTTCGACCAAATCTGATCAAATACAAAATCTTAAAGATTGCCATGAATGAATAATAAAAAGTATCATACATACAAATGATTTATTCCACATATTTATCCATCTATTCCGCCCAATACACATTCTCAATGCGCCCCGAACTTTCCTGGATGTACTTGGTAAACAATGCGTTAAACGATGCGTTAAAAGTCATAAGGCTCGACATTGGCGTTATACATATCTCATTAGCCGCGGTTCCCCCAAAACCTCGTTTTCGTTCCCATCTTCTTCCCCGGGGGCGGTCTCGTCTTCTCCAGCCGTTTACAGGTCACATCCGCCTTGACCAGTATGAAGTTCTGGTCGAAGATGTGACCATTCGCGTTCCCGCATCTCTCGAGTGCTGGAGCCAGGCTCATCTGGACCTTGCGGCCTCTCCGCTCCTCTTCCTCGTCGATGTCCTCCATTTCCGATTCATAAAAGCCATAGCCCCAGAACTGGTTTGGTTGACCGCCCGTAAATGTGACGAAGCGGTAATCGGCGCGCTGTTTCTTCATCTTCAGATCGAGAGCCACAGCCGCCGAGACGATGGTGTAAAGATCTTCCTTGCCCTCACTGAGCGAACACGTACTCCACGGCCTCAACTTTCTCCTCATTTTGTCGCAGAACCTCCTCATCCATCTCAAGATCGGCTTCGCATCGAAGGTTGGACTCCATCTCCCGTCGACCTGGGGCACCAGCAAATTCACCGTCAACGCCCGCCATCGATGGTACTCTTCGGCCTGTTCTTCGTTCTTGACAGCTGAGAGATGATGATGAGTACTTTGTGGCAGCGAGCTACGCGGGAAAAATATACCTTTCCGCAGAGTGTCATTAATCGGTCTCAGTTTTCTGTCGCCAAGCTTGCCAGCCCAGACGTAGCCACAGCCTTGGTGCAGGTTGCTGAAGATGCGTTGTTGGAGTTTCGACCAGATGTAGGATTGGATGAGGAGCGGCCGGTCATCGTAGTTTTTGAGGTATGCCGTGTAGTTGTCGGAGAGGGAACTAAAGAGCTCGCCAGAGGAGCTCATGTGGGGACGCCGCGACCGTGATGTCAGGGGACCGCTGAAGTATTCTTCGCTCCAGACGCGGATCTCATAACGCAGATTCTGGAGGTCTTCGATCAGCGTCTTCTCCTCTGACTTGTATACGACGGATGCACGCGCTGGTATGCCGTGCGCGCCCATGGATTGTCTCTGGAGTTCCTTGCGCAAAGCATCCCGTTCCCTCGTCACCTGGTAGAAGCGTTGTACCAGATCATCTTGGCTGCTTCCCGGTCGGATGTCTGGTCGCGATGGCGATTTTGGTGGTACCAGAGGCGAGCCCTTGACGGAGCGCGGGTCGGGGCTGGACGATTCGGACTCGGACCCCGAAGACATCTCCCCCGCTATCGCCGTGACCTCTATCTGGGGAGGGACGTATTGTGTCGCTCTTCGGGCCTTGGGCAGTAGCACTTCTTCGTCTGACCATTCAGCGTCGGTTTCCACGAACGCGTTGTTGTCCATGGGCAAGGAATGGGTAGGCGAGTCCAAGACTTCGGCCGAGGGGCAGGACTGCTTCAGCGCGCTGAGTGTGGAATTGCGCACAGCTTCGCTCGGTCAGCCTTGTTCACGCATTTATCGCGACGAAGATGGGACGGAAACCGCACCGGGATCAATTTCAGCCATCGTCGACCATGCTGCTGCTGTGCGATATATACAGCAAATGAAGCGGCGGGGCGTCAGACGCCTTAAGTGTAAGACGAATGCTTTTCAGCTGTTGACCGCTCTCTGGGCCTTAATGTCACCGCAGCATTGCAAGCTTACTGGAAAAGGCTGGAGAGAGGGGGCAAACCCTCATTGCGAGGTAAAAAGTTGCATGGTGCAGAAGGCTCTCGTCCAGCCATCATCCAGCCATCATGGATAAGTAACATAGTCAAAGCGGTTGGGCCGGCCACTCACAGACGTCAGCGGGCGGAGCAGCAAAGTGACGTGTGACTGGCGCCTCGCAGTGCATCGGGCGAAAAGTTTCTCCGTGATACTTTGGGTTAGAGGTAAGTTGGGTGGTGGTTGGGTTCCTCGGCTACAGTGGTGGATCTTCTCCTTGACCTCTTCCACGACTCGCGATGCTCCGTTGAGTTCACATCATCCACGTCCATCATCATTCTGGCTGCGGCTGATCTCGTCCAAGTGGCAGAGCTGTGCAACTGTCGGTGCGGATGGCCGGAGTGCATTTGCCAAAGAACAATGCTTCATAACCCCTGTCCTCCTTCATATCAACCCTACGTAGCTGGTAGTTCGTCTTCCCTAGGGAGAAAACCTGGGGTATCTAGTCCTATAAATGTACCATAGAGATGTAAAATATGGTCGCGTACAGTGAGCTCTCTATTGCACAAGTCTACTGGAGATCACGTGATCTCCGGAAGCTCGTTTTCCCGCTCCGAACTCTGTATGTACCACGGCAGTGGCCGTAGTTCTTCACGTAACATTGATCGATCAATATGATCACCTGAATCTATCCTTCTACGCTCAATATGCTCCGCCACAAAGACAATAGAGAAGACGACCTATTATCGGGGGCTAGATCGAGACTCGTGGAACCTCAGTCTCAGCCAGTTAATAGCATGGATGGATTCCACGTCCATGGAACGATTCCATGGATAGCTGGATGCCATAGAGGATTGCGGCTGGCGATAGTTACGCAGTACTAACTACTGTAGGACTAGCATAATTCACACAATAGGATAAGGTTAATTCTACTAAGTTTACGCTACTATACGCTATCCTTAATAACACTAAAGCTATACCTTGTATAGATAAAGCTAGCTAATAGAAGACTAGCGCTTGCTTCGTGGAATCCTCTATTGATTCAACCGTCCATGGAATCTACTAATCCATGTGGATTCGAATAACGCGTGGAGGAAATCCATCCATGCTATTCTCTGGTCTCAGCCTTGCTGCACGCCCATAGCTGTGAGCCTTCAAATCCACAGAGCTGCAGTTGATCTTATCGCTCGACATTTCCCCGCACCTACGTCCTTGAATCTCATCGCGTCTCTCATCCTACAGTCTTATGTGTTGCAGTCATGTCTCACGGCAGTATTTCTTCGATGGAAGCGCCTCTTCTCCCGCCATTGGCAAGTGACTTGGAGGATTTCGAGACCTCAATCCCGCTTTCACACTTATTTATAAATACTCGAACAATCGACGAGGAGGCTGGAATGGTTACTGTCCCGTTAGTATAGAATATGAACTCTAAAGTGACTACGCTCATCAATTTTATAGTCTGCAAGCACCTGAATCTGCTCAAAATTTACAGCGTCGGCCATCCTCCGTTGCACCATCAACTTATTCTGCCGTCTCGGAGTCGCCCGTTAATTTCTCATTGAGCAAATCTTTTAGGTTTGTTCGCTCAATTGGCCAGAAATACACATTATGGGGACGACAAAGTCGATTCCATGGCTGGCGCATGGGTGTCATGTTTGGGTGCTGTATGTCGGGATCCGTGCTTTGCTGTAATATCATCCTTATTGCCGTTGGAGCTCATAAGAAGTTCGACTCAAACGGCGTTGCCAACTTGATCACTGGCGATGAAGCAGCCGTTTCCCAATGGGAACACTGGACTGCATGTTGTCATCAACGTCCTGAGTACTATGTTACTCGCAGGAAGTAACTACACTATCCAGGTCTTGAGCTCCCCTACGCGCGAAGATGTTGACAATGCGCACGCAAAAGGTCAGTGGTTGGAGATTGGGCTTTTGAGCCCGCGTAACCTAAGAGCTATACCTTGGAAACGAACATTGCTCTGGCTTACCATGGCTCTCTCTTCGGTCCCGTTACACCTGTTGTGAGTATTGTACCGGTCGCGAGCTAAATTGAGCTTACTCAGGTAGCTACAATGCTGCAATATTCAAAGTGGTTACATCCAACAGCTACGATATGTACACAATCGGAACTAACTCCGCAGATTGGAAGACTTTGAATGAGACATCAACCAACAAGACAAACAGTACATACTGGAAAATGATGAATGGGGAATGGATCAGCATATACAATCGTCAGTACGTATCGATTCACGGAGATCTCTACTTTGCAATCGATCAGGTGGCCTTCCCCGTCGACCTTTCGAACGTGCAACCGGATTACTTCCAAGCTACGCTCCCGATTAACCCTGAAAGCATAACCAGTATTATGACTCCAAATAAAGATTGGATTACAGTAGTACACCAGTTCGAAAACTCTACTCAACCTGTCTTGCTCCACGTCAGCGAAGTATTTTCCCAGAAAATTACAGATGGTGCAGCTAGTCGCGTACATATCAGCCTCTACTTCATGATAGTTGTAGTAACTTTCAATTTCTTGAAGCTACTCATCATGCTATGGGTTCTTCGAACTGATCGATCTGCGTATCTCGTTACGCTGGGTGACGCCGCGGCCTCCTTTCTTGAGAACCCGGATCCGCACACCTACACCAAGTGTATGTTGGGGAAGGATGAGATGTTAGTGAGGCTAGGGTCACTTCCAGCTCATCCAGTCTCAAGCACAGAAGAGAAGGAAGAGCTTGATCTACGTTGT
This sequence comes from Massarina eburnea CBS 473.64, assembly GCA_010093635.1. Taxonomy (NCBI): domain Eukaryota; kingdom Fungi; phylum Ascomycota; class Dothideomycetes; order Pleosporales; family Massarinaceae; genus Massarina; species Massarina eburnea. The sequence continues at coordinate 639,565 of MU006792.1, read as the reverse complement.
AGTGGTGTCTGGTTACCACGCACAGTACGATACTTTTACCCTGTTGACTCAACCGGGAAAGGCGCTTATACAGTATTGTGAGTCTCGCGATGTCAAGGAAATCTGGCCTTCTAACCTCGTGTTATCAGGCACGTGTCAATTTTTTGCATTATCATCCTTACTCTGATGTATTTGTACCGTTCGGACAACAATTCCTACTACGGAGAAGGTGATTTTGCATGGGGTACTTCGTCCACGGATCATCTGTCCTTCGGCTCCAGCAATAATTCTGCTACAGCAACTCTCTATAACGGTTGGCTTGCCAACTTACCACAGCTCTTACTTTCCTTTGGATATTTCACGATCAACACGCTGTGCACTTGCATGGCTAGTGCGGAAGAATGGAACAATATGGCGAGGAAACGAAAAGGCCTAAGAGTGACAGATCCGCAGGGCGACCAAAGAAGCACTTATTTCCTCCAGCTCCCCTACCGCTACAGTCTACCCTTGATCATTATAAGTGGAAGTGCTCATTTGCTCCTATCCCAGGCCTTCTTTCTCGTTAGAATAGACTCGTACGACCGTCAGCGTGAAATAATCGCTGACCGATCGCAGTCTGCGTGTGGATTCTCTATTCTTAGCCTTTACGTCCTAATCGGGTTGGTTTTCTGCTTGCTTTGTGCCGTTGGGGCGTTGAGTTGCAGGAGATTGCGTATGAGGATGCCTGTTGCAGCATCATGTACTCTCGCTATAAGTGCTGCTTGTCATCGGAGCCCTTCTGAAGTTGATGTTCATTTGGAGAAGGTGCAGTGGGGAGTTATTGAGCACTCGCTGGAGGGAGAAGTAGGACACTGCAGCTTTTCTGCGCAACCTGTCAGGAAGCCGGAGCATGGTGTAACGTATCGCTGAACGGTTGTCTTCAAAGTCTTCGGACGCCTTTTCCTAAAAGAAAAACGTCATCGGTCAAACCTTCTGTTGAGAGAACTTTATCGCACGTATTGTTGGATCTCCTAGCGCCTTCTTCCGCATTGCGATATTTGTATCTAGGTTGTACCTTAGTCCAAACTGACTCGGAGTTTCACTGCGATGCTTAGCCATAGTGCCGTAGTATTTCCGAGACTTCACAATGCTGTATCGAAAGTCAAGCTACACTTTACCAACTTCAAGATAGACGAAGGGTCGCCGAGTATTTGACACAGATTGTATTATGGAGCAGCATTTGCGAGGTTTGGAAAAATAGTTAACAGAACTGATTACTGAGTACCTCTATAGGATGTTCTTAGGTATGCCGAGCTGTATGTTTACCTTAGACCTGCAGGTGCGTCATCCGAGAACCTGGATCACGTTAAATAATCCCATGCATCATAACAAGGAGGTCTCGACTAATGTATTCATTGATGTAGACTGTTAAGTTTCCCTGCTCTGACAACCTTCTATTACCCGGCTATACGTTCATCTCACTATCCATCTACAAGGCGGTGCTACTTATCGTTAGCGGCCATCAACACCCGGGGGCTGAGTACTCACTTGATAGTAATCGTCTTCATCTCGAGATATTGCATGAGGCCCTGCTTGCCACCTTCTCGACCAAGACCGCTCTGCTTCATGCCACCAAACGGTAGCTCCACACCACCAACACCGCTGGCTTGGTTGATGTTCACCATGCCAGATTCTATCTGTTTAGCAACGCGAAGAGCACGGCCTATTGAGGCAGTGAATATGTAAGCTATAGGGACGTTAGCAGACTGCTGATGCCGTCGGAGCCGATACTTACCAGCCAGACCAAAGCTCGTGTCGTTGGCGAGCCTGATTGCCTCCTCTTCCGTCTTGAACGTCCGGATCGTAATTACAGGCCCGAAAATCTCCTCTCGGTAGATACGTGCATCGTCCTTGGGGTTCAAGAAGATGGTTGGCTCAATATAGTAACCACTGTCACCGCGTCGCACGCCACCAGTGACGAGCTCTGCCTCCTTCTTCCCAACCTCTAGGAAACCCATGACTCGGTCGAACTGCTTGACATCTGCCAGCGGGCCAAGGAACGTCTTCTCGTCCAGTGGTTGACCAGAAGCCTGCGCAAACTGCTGGAACCGCACTTTCAATTCCGCGACAAATCCCTCGGCAATGTCTTCGTGTACAAATGTTCGAGACGACGCGATGCAAACCTGTCCAGAGTTGAAGAGGAAGTTTTGGCTGTGGTGAACAAGAGCATTTTCTAGGTCCGCATCGGCGAAGATCAGACTGGGGGATTTGCCTCCCAGCTCGAGGGTTACGCGTTTTAAATTGCTGTTTTGTGTTAGTATGTCATTGATACTGGTGGAACGAGGAGTGTGGCATACCTCTTTGCGGCCAACTCCTGCACCTTCTTTCCCGCAAACACCGATCCAGTGAAGGAGATTTTGTTGATGTCCATATGGCTAGCGAGCATCGCGCCGGTTTTGGCATCACCATTGACGATCTGGATTACACCTATCTACAATCAGCAAACTCGAAAAGTAAGGGCTGAGGTAGACATACCTGGCGGGAAACCGGCCTCTTTGATCAAGTCTCCCAACTGCATAACACCGATGGGAGTCTTCTCAGAAGGCTTGTAAATGAACGTGCACCCAGCAGCTAAAGCAGGAGCTCCCTTCATGGCGAAGTAGACTAGGGAAGCGTTCCATGCGCCAATACCAGCGCACACTCCAACCGGGTCGTACTGGACAATCTTCGCTCAACTATTAGCACGATTACACCATTAGCACTTTTACGAATACTTACTTGGTATGATCCCGGCGTCGACTGGTATGACTCTCCAGTGACCTTATCCGTCCACCCCGCATAATCTGCCGTCTGTTAATCCAGCTCCATATTTATCTCTTTCTACTCTCGCGCTAAAATAGGAAAACCTACATCTGATCAGAGAAACACTGTAATTATACACGAACTGGGTGAACATAGTCGGTTGTCCCATAGATTTGGTCTCCCACGGCCTGTGCTCATCCGCATGCTTCTCAATCAGATCAGCAAGCTTGTTCATGGCCACAGAGCGTTGCCGGGGTGTCCATTTAGACCATTCGCCCTTGTAGGCTGCGCGGCTGGCAGCGACGGCGGCATCGACATCGGCTTGGCCCGCGGCGTGGATGTCGTCGGCTACGAGGGAGGAGTCGTGTGGGTTGTAGACGCTGATCTTCTCACCGGATTTGGCATCGACGTACTGTGTTCATGTATCAGGTTATATGTGCCGGTGAGTCGAAGCAGATGAAAAGGGCAGTACCTCGTTGTTAATGAAAAGCTGGTTGTGGTAGCCCATTGTATGAAAGTGAAATTTCGAAATCGTGTTTGTTCAGGATGGTAGAGAGAGCTAATTCGAGACGTGGCGATGACTTGATTCTGTGGTGCAGCACTCCATCTTATAGAGCTTTTGTTGTCGTGCATTGACTAATCGTGTAACACTATGCTGTATACGCCTGGACCTGTTGCGTAGTAGGCAGCACCGCATCCCGTGGGTTCCCGTTCCGCCACTTCCACCCAATCGCATTGTAGCAAATCCTCGGTGGGAATACATACGGAGTTTACTTGCATAGACTTCAAGTAGGCAGCATTGCATCCCTTGTCCTGTTCTTGGGTACGTATGTATAGGAGAAGTGGACCAATTAGATTGCGAGGATTCCGAGAGTGTCTAAACCTAAGAAAAATGGGAACCGCCTGCTCGGACGGAAATAGTCTTGCATGTGTAGCATTAAGCCATCTTACGTGCGAAGTATCCTTGTACTTTGTTGGTAGTCTTGTTTCATTCTTTGGTATGTTCAGGTAGGCCAATCAGATTACAGGGATTCCGAAGCAGCCTATGAGGGCAAAGTAGACCTACCATACCCCACATGTTCCTGTTATCAAGCATGAGGACATACTATTTGAGTAAAAGGTAAGAAGCCAGTAAGTGATATTCTGTAAGGATTCCATGTTTTGTAAAAGCAAGGCGAAGAGGATGGAAAAGTTCCCCAGTCCATGCCAAGGAAGGATGATAGATTGTGGAGTGGGGACGGTGTTAACCTCTCATGTCTACCGCATTTGTCCGAGTTTTAGGTATCTATCGGCCATTCGATATCTAGATAGTTGGCTAAATAATGGGATATATGTGCGATAGTTTATGTTGTTGTGAAAATATTGAGCCTCTAAGCCGCGATAGGCATCGCGTGCTCACGTGGTGATAAGCACACTATCGCCTTGTTTTGGGCGCTCATCCGTCATCCCGAACCCCATCTCCCCAATCCGCACAACCCACGTCGGCCGAACCTATCTTTCTCGTCAACTATAAAGGCTAGTATGAGCATGTCGGCGCCAACCTCTACACCACATTCCCCTGGATCCGGAATAAAACCTCCGGGTGGCCGACTGCGCGTTATCTCTTCTTGTCTCACTTGCCGGAGACGGAAGGTCCGGTGTGATCATGTGCATCCCGTATGCGGCGCTTGTACGAGAGGAAACCATGTGTGTACGTATGCGACAGACGGTGCCGGTTCAGTAGTTGGGTCGAACGGAAGCGGGAACAGAATCTCGAAACCAGGAATAACAAGTGGAAAGGGAAGAGGAGGTGATGTCCAGGCGCGATTGGAGAGATTAGAACAACTTTTGGAGAAGGCTGTGAATACCTCCGCTTCCAAGCCCTCGACACCTGGACGACGTGAAAACCCGGAGGATCATGTGGAGAGTGAGCTCGATTCGCAACGATCGCCGTCGAATAGCCAGACTTCACAGCATGGAATATCATCAGATAATCAAGACGGCACGCTACTCCTTGATGGAGAGCAGGCTCAATTTGTGTCCTCTCTGCACTACGCTTTGCTGGCTGACGAGGTACGCATAGTCGCAAAACTGCAAAACGCAAACAGCATCGCGTGACCGATATTATTAACCCGAAATAACAGATCCAAGACATTAAAGCCCTGTTGGGGGACCCGGAAGAAGAACGCCTCGACAACTCCAATAAAAATAATCTTATTCATCTTCTCTCATTAGGCCGCGCTCGAATCGGCCAAACTCTAGAAAACCTCTTTCCTAAATCTTACGAACTCCGGGACGACCTTTTAGACGTCTACTTTACCAATGTGGATCCCATGGTGCGCATTACTCATAATCCAACTTTGTCGCGCAGATTCCACAGCTACATAAAAGACACACATCCCATGTCCTTTGCAGTATCTTATGCCGCCGTCAACTCACTGCCTCCAGCTGTAGTGGAAAACAGGTTCGGAGAAAGCAAGGAAGACATGCTAGCCAAGTTTGAGTTGGGTGTCGAGGTTGGGCTAGCGAGGGCGAATTACTTGACGACACCGAGCTTGGAGGTTTTCCAGGCTTTCATCATATGGCTCACTTGCATCACTCGAGAAGAAGATATGGGTAGGTTACTTCGAAGATATGTCTCTCTAGGTCTAATGTATCCGACTAGGCAAGGCATGGACTTTACTCGGTATAGCCATACGTATAGCGCTGAACCAGGGTCTCCATAGAGATCCGTCACTCTTCCCAGCCGGCTCTTGGGACGTTGTCACCATTGAATTGCGCCGGAGGACCTGGCATCAAGTATGCCATCTCGAGTTTCGCGCCGCCGAATGCAAAGGCCAAGAACCCAGCATATCAGAAGACGACTACACAACACTTCTGCCGCGCAATATCGAAGACGAAGATCTCGTTGAAGGTGCCAGCCCCGGGCCAACACCATATGATCAGGAGAAGTTTACAACTAGTACTTTTCAGCTCGTCCGGTTTATGGGTATGCGCGCGATGAGACGTATCATCAAGAGTACGTATCGGTTGGAGAGGAGAATGATGGAAAGTGGGCTGCATGGGACTTCTGGCCCAGATCCGGCGCAGGAGCTTCGAGATATTTACGAACAAATTAGGACGATGGTCAATGAGATGCATGAGGAAAAGTATCGGAAGTATATCCGATTCTGTAGTCCGCAAATAGGTGTCCAAAGGCTTACTCTTGGATTGTCATCTTTGCTAGAGTGGAGATGCTATCTCCTGTTCTGGCTCCGCATGCCGCGAGCATACCGAGATGTGGTTTTCTCGAGTGAGATCCGGAGATCGTAAGCCACAATCCTTCCACTCTTGCTTCCCGAACTAAATTACCTCATTCAGTATCTTCGAGAAGTCAGTGAATTGCATCGAAACCATCAACGGCGCCACTGTCGACGTTGACGCTGCGCGTTTCCAATGGCACATAGGCTCGCATTCTGCTTTCCAAGCAATAATGCACATACTTTCCGAGCTCCGAAACCCTCTTTTCGACGCTCCCGACCGGGAACGTGCAATCCGCGCCCTCCAACTCTCGCGCTTACTCAAAGAGGCAAATCACACTAAACCTTGGCAAGCCATCAAATCCATGATTGACAGAGTGGTCGGCGATAACATACTTTCGCGGACCGGTACTTCGAATTCGGAGTCTAGCAGCCGGTTTACAAGTCCACGACAGCCCTTGCCGACCAGCGTGCCCACGACAGTGTCCACCACTGTGCCCAAGACAGTACCCACGAGCTTTACGACCGTGTATCCGGGGCAGATTGGAAGTCCGTTTCTGGGGCAAGAAGCGTTGCCAGGGCCGGGGCCTACGCAGATGGTGGGAACAACCACGCCGGCGCAAACGCAGACTGTGACGGCGGATCACACGCAGTTCGATTGGACTGATATGAACCTCAATAATATTGTTGGCAACACAGAGAGTGGGTTGGGGGCTGAGATGCCGGAGTTCGACTTTGTAAGTACTCGCCCCGTCGTTCGGGGACGGATTACTGACTGTAGTAGGGTTTCTGGGGTGATCCGATTAATTTCGGCGCTGAGCAGTGGATGACTTTCCCTACGGATGCTGGATTTTACTCACCGTGGGAATGACGAAGTACCTTGGAGCATTGTGTTGGTTATGGAGCTGTGGAGAGCTTTGTTAACGATCCAGTTCAAGATGCATGCGTCCATGGGTTTTCGAGGACAGCATCATCGTTGAACGCTGACGTTTGTTGGGGAATTGAGAGCTGATCTGGTTGAGACGGTTCACTACATTTTAGGCCACATATATCATGGCGTCGGTGCAGAAGTTGGTGTCCTAAGGCGCAACAGCATAATGGGCAGTTTAACACGACAAGGGTTCAATCTAGACAGGTGTATCTATAGCTATACCCTTTTTTTTAAAAAATCGAACCTCATAGGCGATCACGCTATCTAGCTATAAATAGATAATGTTCTCTATACGCTTTGTATTTCCCATGATTTGTAACTATGCTTTTCCAAGGGAGTATGTTGAACCTAAAGAAAATCCTAATCTAGTAGCATATTGGGACCACAGATGCACTGTAGAAGTTAGCCCAACCATAGAAAAATGAGCATAACGCTTCTAGGATACATATACCTGCACTAGTCTTAGCTTTATATAACTAGCCCTTTTATTACACAATTGGCCGTGGTTATGCCAGGTATCCATGCACAATACACTCGTCTCATTAGTCAAACTTACAAGCTCCCAATTCAATGCGTGGGGCGTTCTACATATACCCAAGCACCTTTAACCAATCCATTCTATCCTGACGATTTCAGCTTGACCTGAAGGTGAAGACACAATCCCCTCGTTGCGCCAACCTCAGGAAAGTGCAAAGCCTCTCACTAACGCAATATAAATTGCGCGCTCTTCAATGCCCGCTACCTTTAGTCACCCAGCATGCCGCACGAATCGGAACCCGCGTCCATACTCGACAGCATCAATACATGAGACGACCATGAAGAATCCATTGCATCACAACCTCGATTGTGTCCTACAAACCCCATAAACATACCCCCTCTCCCACAAGCTCCAACACCTGCAATAAACCAAGGCAAACTGATCATGAACACTCCAGCACTCCAGCAGATTCCCCACTACCCTAATACACTCGATCTCCTCGTACGAATCCGAGCAGTGGGAAACTTCCCCCCCCCCCTCACTTCCCCTAGCATCGAAACGGTAATCGAGTTTAGCGGCGAAGAGGATTGAGAAGAACACGAAATCGACTACTAGTACCCGCACCGCCGCCATTCAGGCCCTACGAAGCTCCTACTGAATCGAAACTCTCGCACCAATAATTACGCACTTGGACTAAATTCGGATAACAATACGGAACTATGTTATCGATGTGGGCAAAGTGATTTGACTTCGTGTTTGAAAGGATTGATGTATTCGTTGTGTTGTCGTGGGGTTGCTTGCAGTGCTTGTTTGGAGAGAGGGCGACTTGTTTGCGACCATGGAGTTTTCGAGGCGGGGAGTCGATTTATTGATAGAGGTTCATGAGTTCTGAACTTGGCGGGTAGGTTATCTTGTGTCGTTGTTCTATTAATAAGCAGTGGAACGTATCTCTAGATATTCTGCGATATTAGTTATGTTTCTTTATACCACCGGTCAAAGTAGTATAGTCTATAAAACATGGTATCCTTTGACAACACACTGTTATTCTGCCACTGCGTCGTCATACAAGTACAAACGTTCTGATCATTTCCTCTGGCCATAGAAAGTGTTGAATTGCGCCAAGACTCTGTCTGTTACGCAGAGCATAGTAGTCGATGAAATGACCTGCACGAAACGCCTCCCAATGCACCCATGGATATCTTTCCCGTCGTCAGCACCATCCGAAACATTTACACGCCCTTCTTCTTTTCGATTTCAGCCTTCAGCTGCACAAGATCCTGCTCCGTCGCCTCGAACTCGAGTCCCTGCTTCACCCAGTTCTCCGCCTCTTCCAGCCTGCCCATCTCGAGCAGACACTTGCCTCTCCTCCACCAGCCCTTTGCATTCGCCACCTTCTTCATCTCAACGCTAGCCTCGGCGTCGACGGCGCCTTCCGCCCAGTTCTGTTGCGCCATATTCGCCTGTGCGCGATTGCTCAGCAGGCCCGAGACCTCTTCCCGGACGAGACCCGAGGGCTCCCACGAGGGACGACCAAGCGCCATGTCGATTGCGAGGGTATACAGCTTGACGGCTTGCGAGTGGTGGCCTTTGCGGAACTCGTTGTTGCCGGATTCGCGCAGCTTGCTGATTTGCGCCGAGCGGGTGGGATTTACCGGAACGGGGGGAGGAGGCGTGCCAGTGTGTGTACCAGCAGCGAGGAGGTTTCGGTGAAGTGAGTTGAGGGCGGCGAGCTCGGAGTCGAGGGCGCTGTTGGAATGCGTCGCGGTTACGGCTTTGGTGGAGGGGTCCATCTCCAGCGGCAGGAGCGTGAAGGTGTCGGGGGATTCCATGGCAGGCAGATAATTCAGATGTACACGTATTTCGTGGCGGAACGGGAGGTATAGAAGGTGTTGAGTGTAGCTTTGGGTTGTGGGGGTGTTCCGAGGTATGAGTGGGAGTACTGAGATGTGGACACTTGGAAAGTTAATGGGCACCGCGCCTTATCGATAAGATCAGATCACGTGACATGGCTCTTGTGATACATTCTATCAGGACATATCCTTGACCATGACTCTCTGGCTTCCTGTCGCTTCTCGATACCCTCGAACACCTTTGTTTGATCTTATAGAGCACGAGGAATAGTTGCAGTGCACAAGTAGAGACAATGGCGGACTGCGGGCAGCTGAGAAGTCTACATAATATCACGACACAGGCGGATTAGTGACGTCCGCCGCCGACCGACTTCGCGTCCCCACGCGAGAGAAATACCCCGGGGTTAACCAACTTTAGTCCAAGCTCGAGGACATGATGCCTCCGCGTCTCAGTCTCCCACCATGACATGATCTCCCGCCACTTCTTTTCCAGACCTAATCCACACTCGCAGTAGTGGCCTCGACGATGCAGTGTCGGTGAAGCATGCGTCATCCCATCCTGCCTTCCCATCCATCACCATAGCTCTGCCCACAACATCATGCCCCGCGCCCTCCCTCCCCTCGAAGGCCCGAACAAGGCCCAGACACTTCCCTCGCCGCTCGTCGAGTCTATTGCAGGCTTCAGCGCGGGCGTGATATCCTGCTTGACCGTCCATCCCCTCGACCTCCTCAAGAACCGCCTCCAGCTCAATACCCAGACGAAGTCACGGCCTGGTGACTCTTTCCGCATTCTAAAACACGTAGTAAGGGATGAGGGTGGTACGAGGGCGCTATACAGAGGGCTATGGCCAAATATGCTGGGAAACAGCTTAGGATGGGGACTGTACTTTTTGTTCTATGGCAGGGCGAAGGAAGTATTGCAGTCAAGGAGAGGACATGGTGAGAACCTGGGCAGCGCCGAGTTTTTTGGGGCAAGCATCTTCGCCGGTATGCGACTCCAGCTAGCTGCGCAAATTTGAACGGATGCTAAACTTCCCAAGGCCTGCTCACCGGCGCCTGCACAAACCCCATCTGGGTGGTCAAAACACGCATGCTCGAACGCGGCGCCAACCATCCCGAAGCCTATAAAACCATGGCCGAAGGCATTTCCCACGTCTACTCCACGCGCGGTATGCGGGGCCTGTGGGCCGGCTTCGTCCCCTCTACTCTCGGTGTGGCGCACGGTGCCGTTCAATTTGCTATATATGAGAGACTGAAGCAGGCAAGAGGAGAAAGTCTCGGCGGCATCGAGAAGTTGAGCAATTGGGACTTTATATATATGAGCGGAGGAAGCAAGCTGTTGGCGGGCGCGATCACATATCCGTACCAGCCGATCCGGGCGCGGATGCAGCAATATAACGCTGCGAGTCAGTACAGCGGCCTGATTGATGTACTGCAGAAGACGTGGAGGAACGAAGGCTTTTTGGCCTTCTATAAAGGGTTCGCATGCCACACATGAGTTGCTGAGTAGTGCTAACACCGGAGCAGGGTGGTGCCCAACACACTTAGGGTTATCCCGACTACCGTCGTCACTTTTCTCGTGTACGAGAACACGAAGTACTTTCTGCCGAGAATGTTCGACAGCGACACGATGGCGCACGAAGAGGATTGAAGAGCATACTGTTGTGCTTACGATTCAATGTTGTCGATAGCGACGCATTTCCAGGCGTTCCGGATGGCACACCCTGGGTAGTCGAGTCGGTACGAAATAGCATATGTTTCGTGCTATGTAGCTAATATCGACACAACAACGATATTCTAGAATTCTATGCACGGACGGCCAAGGATCCGCACGCCCTGAGGACACGGGCCGCAGGGACTGTGCGTTCGTCAACAACACGTGATGTTTCCTCACGGACATGAACTGCAATTCCCTATATCTACTTCAAAGCACATGCCCTTCGCCTCTACTGACTAGCACTTGGCAGTCGTTGTTCAACCTCTGCCACAACTCAACAACAAGACAACCGAACAACAAGGAACCTGATTGTGCCATGCCATTCTTCACAACACTCGTGCGCAAGGGGAGCGCCGCCAAACTTCTCGAAGGCATGCCGTCATCGCTATCGCCGTCGCCACCCACTCCCATTCCTATAACTTCGCGCACGACTAGCACGTTACACTCGCTATTTCGTCGGAATAATCAACAGATGCCCCGCCAGCTTGACGCAAACGAGCGACTCGAGCCAATAGCTCCTAAGCCCCCTTCCCCTTCCCCGGAGACGGCAAAACTCGCAACAGCATTTGTAAATGCTTTGAAAGCAACCCAACTGAGCGACTTCCTTGCCTGGTTCCTCTACTTCGACGTTGTAGAACTACCCGAGTCCCCTGCTCTGTGGTACAAGCACATCGATGCTATGGAGATGCGAGGCTGGATCGCACTAGGTGTGCATATGTCTGAGACTGTGAACACCGGGTACGAACTTGACTTAGTCGTTCTCGACTCGATTTGTGATCGCCTAAGGCTCCGACGTGGTGTGCTTCACGAGTATCTCATTCAGCTCAGCGATCCGGAGACGATGACGTGGACACAGCTAGCTACGATCATTAAGAAAGCGGGCACAGCGCGCAAAACAGAAATCGAGAGCTTGGAATTGCAAAAGACGAAGATCATGGAGATATTGCACATAGCAAAACGGATCCGACCAACCGAGGACTCAACCTTCCAGCTGTGGCGCGATGATATTATCAAACGTCTACAGGGCTACCTAGCACATGTCATCGCTCCGCGCATGGTTCATAATTGGTCCAAAGAGCCTATCTCAGATGACCAACGCTCCAGGGACCGACTAGACGGCCTACGCCTCTCATTTCTTTACGAGGCTATGCAACACGAACGTCACGCTCCTCTCATCCGATACGGCATCTTCCCCGAGTCTCAACGTATGCCAACATTTCTGGATATCCCGGATCCCCATGCTCGAGGCGTTCCTTCAATTCACAACAGCTTTGTTGAGAAGGAGTGCGAGCTTGAGCGCTCACATAGCGCGACTAAGCTGCGAGACGAGAACCGACATTTACGTATGCTCAACGCTGAGTTGAACAAGGAACTCGAGGCGTTACGCGATTCTAACCTGAAGCTTGCTCGTAAGGTTGCTGGACTTGGGCGTGTACAGCCTGCACTATATCAGAAGCCTGATTGGGGTAACCGGAACGTCGTAACACCGATTCCCATGTGTTCAAGGGGTCGATCTCAATCGATGATAGAGTTTCCAGAATCGCCGGAATCACCCACGGTCCAACACGCGCGCATGCGGATTCGTTCCATGTCGGACAGCGCGGCTAAGATGAGCGCGCTGACGATGGACGAAGATGCAATGACTACAGCTGGTGCATTATCGAAATCCAATCGTACTCAAAACGCTTATCCAACGTCTGTCGATTCCCCTGGCTATTTTGATGGGGAACCAATGTTCCGAACGTCAGGAATGTTCACACATACACCGGAATCCCAAGTTGCGGCAGCATATCCCACCACCGAGTCACTCCATGTGCCTAAGGAGATCGGGAGTCACTCAGAGGATTATAGCGACATTTTTGGCAGCATCTCGGAGCCACTTACGCAATTGCCGTTACTGCATCCAGGGACTGGCGAACCGTTGACGCCGGCGTCTCCTTGCACAATGTTTGGATTCTCTCGCCCACAAGCACCGCCTCGACGGATATCAATGCCGGCGATATCGCCCCTACAACCTAGCCTACATACACCGACAATTATCTTCCCGCCTAATTCAGACTCGTCGAGCTTCAGCAGGACGAACTCGACAAAATCGTCTTCTGTGCTAGCGCGGTCGAACACTGATGTCAAAGCTAGCTCGAGTAGATTTGGTTGGAACACATCGCTTTCCGGAATTACGACACGCGTGCGAAACGCGCGAAATAGGACAGATCCGCCGATCCCATTTTCGGGCACTGCATCGCCGTCGCCACTTGCTGCTGCGGCAAAGAATATGTTTACGCGGAAGAAACCCGCAAATTTCCCACAGAACGGCAATTCTATGGATCATGGCGACGGTGAAAAGGAGGATTATCGGGCAGAGCCGGAGCCCGGAAGCTCGTCGGAAAGGCCACGAATGCGGCGACGGAGTTCGTCGAGTTTCGCGAAGTTGGAGGAGATGGTGAAGAAGGGGTTTGAGAGTAAGGAGGAGGAGCTTGGAGTGTATGTTTCGGTTAACTTTTAGATAGCTGGTTGGCTTTGTGGGAGCATGGCGTATAAAGGGTTCGGAGTTGGATAGGTAGAGACACAAGACTGGGGCGGGTTCCCTTGTAAGGTGCTTGCATACTAAGTCATACAGGTTGTTACACGGGTATCCGCTGCGCGAACCTTTTTGGTTTACTTTGTTGATTTTACGTATATAGTACTATATTATCGATACATAAGTTGAAGCAAGGTTTGTATATTATATCTACTTACGTAATTATAATAAGAGGTCTAGCTAATAATTCATTGTATACTAGTAACCTACACGAGGCGTTACAAACAGTTAGAATAGTAAGAATTTTAGTGTTTGATAAAGTGTGTGGAAAACTTGGTCTAAAAACTATAGTACATCATGTCGGCTTATAACCACTCACATTTCTAGAGTGACATAAGACTTGAGGAACCAATATTTAAAGAGGTAAGAAGATGCATGTGTACTGTTTCGTAACAAGACATCTACTGTTAATAGGCGCAGAGGCAGCTGTATCTGCGAGTACCGGAACTGTCTCACACGAGCGCTATGCTTTTTCCTAGCTCGTCTTTTAAATTTCATCTTCTTCTTTCCATATCTTTCTACCTTTATAGCCAAACAACAAATAAAAGTGAGGTGTCTGTTGCTCCTTCCTTTGCAGTGGCACACGTGATAACGCGTGCTTGATGAGTGCACGTGTGTTTGAGCACAAACGCCATGTCACGTTACCTTGTTTGCCTCTTCTTCTATACCTTCCATATCTACTCTCTTTCTATTCTCACCGACTTTCGTTAAGACACCCTACGAGATCGTACAGATAGCGAGGTACACTATCCAAGTCGTCCTTGCAGACAATCGCACCTTCCGCCTCCTGCTTGTGATTTCGCCGGGCCAGCTCTTAATGAGGCTGACGAGAAAGGGGCACTAGGTACCCTTGTTGTAGTATATGGTGACAACAAGGTCGCCTGTATTCCGGTTAACGATACAAGCCACCATGATGTCCCCGAAGAGACTGACGCCGACCGACGAATAGTCACAGTTGACATGCATACACCAGAGTCGCCAATTCTTGTCATTGTTCAGAACTTCAACATTACCCTTTGTGCCTCTAGGCTTGAAGATTGCATCGTAAATTGTGTACTTAATATTTATGCTGTTAAACGCCTTGTAATTAATTAAATAGTCCTCTAGGCCGAAGCACAAGGAAAACATAGCAGACAATGTAGTTGCTTAACAGCTAAAACTAACATACAACTAGACTTTGAGGATCTAAGAGTTGGTCGTCTAGCCTTGAACGAGCTTAAGGAGTATCTTGCTTCACACGAATCTTTCAATAACTTTCTCGCCATGGCCAATGTAGGGTCTAATAAATTCTAGAGAGATCAGAACGCTGAGAAGGTTCTTCACATCCTTCGTTCTTTAGCTCAACTAGACATTGAGCAGAAGGCCAAAGAATTGGGTGATTTGCGCCTCCGAGAACCAGTTTACCGTATGTATTCCTAAATTCGTACTGCGGCAGTGTGATATCTGAATCTACGGAATACTACGCCTGTATCCTTCCGTTTAACCTTCGCCAACCTTGAGATTTCGAATCCAGGCCTGCGCCGAAAACCCGTCAAGTTAAAGCGAGAGCTGGATATCCTCAATAATCGCACTTCGAGATTGAAACGATACCAAGAAGTCTTAGTATCATTTATATGATTTCGCGCGCACAACCGCATTCTGGATGAGCCCATCACTTGGGGTCTAGGCGATGAAGTACCCAAGATTTCAACGATGTCGCACCTTCCATCGCATATGACCCTGAAACACGATATACCGACCGAATTCCTCTGTCTAATATTCAGAGTTGATAGAAGATCCTTGCACCGCTGTCCATGGTTTCACGTACGAGAGGAAGAATATCGAACGCTGGTTTCAGACTCACAAGACTTCTCCATGTAGTAATCGTCTACAGTAATCCAGAAGAGCTAATGCAGCCGATCAATACGTATAGGCCAAACAGAGTGCAGCCACTGGTTCTAAAGCTATATTTAAGCAGTCATCCGGCACAAATAGAGAAGCGTTCGAGTCTTAGCCGTCTCAGTGTTCTGAAACAAATGTTCGATGCCTACGTAAATCGTCTTCTTGCTTACGGATACCAAACCCACATGGGCCTCGTTACATTTCAATCCACCGCAGCTTTGACGCAAAACATCACCCACGCCATCGAGATCTTTCGGCACGAGCTCAATAACGTCACTGTCTCCAGAGACACTGCACTGTGGGATGCACTTGCACTTGCTTGCCATTGCCTTCAGCAATTTGCTGTACAATATCCCAATGCCAAGTTACGCATTGTCTGTGTTAGAGTGGACACTGAATCTACGAAAGAAGCCAGCAGTGTGTCTATAGGCCTCGTTCAGGATCGTATTGTGGTGGTGGCTCTAGGATGAATTTGGTGGTTGATGGTATGCAAGATCACTGCGCTCATGGTAGCTTGTACGTGGTTTCGTGGAGAATGTCATATGTAGAAGTATGGGTCTTGCACCAAAAGAAAACGTGGGCTCCTCTGGTACTTGGATTCCGTAGATAGATTAAGCAATGGAAATGAAGGATGTTCCATTAAGACAGGTGCATACATAGTTTGATTAATATTTCATTGCCCTTGAAGGTTTCGTACTTCTCTCTTATATATCATGGAACATCTCGATGGCCAACTCAGTCACGCTCACTCCGCGACCAAGGGTCGTAAGTCAGAAAATGGCATCCTCCAAAAACTATCCCTAAGAGATCTTTATGCAGCGTGCCTTGACCAGTGTGGCTCATCTAATCCCCGAGATCTTCCCGGGAGAGAGACCAAGAGGCCTCCTATAGTGGCTGAGTACTGCGCAAAAGCTGACAGAGTATCTACCGGGATGTGCAAGGAACCTTACGTGAGATCCATTAGCGCGGTTAAAAGTCCGACGGATGATTCCCGGATTTAAGAATGCTTGGAAGGGCAAGGCTGATTGGCTTGGTGTGCATGTTTGTCTCTATTATGTACTTGTGTCTATTGTGAGTTGTGTTGTGAGATGTAAGAATAGAGGTGAGGGTTTCTGAGGCCGGACTCAGCGTGAACGACGACCGTTGGTGTTGTGCTGTTTAATGGCTTATTAGGCTAGCTAGATATTAGGCGCAGATGTCCCCACTCAACTTCGTTTTCCGAAATCGAGGCTCACTGGGGTGTAAACGAACTGTGCAGTCGTTGCTGCGGACTTGTTGACATGACTATAATCACTGCACTGATGATGAGCGTGTCTATATTTATATATATGTTGCGGTGATTTGCGTCGCGACGGATTAAACATATATAAACATCTTCAATTCATCCCAATCGCTTTAACTTACGCATTTTAATTTCTAGTCCATCATGTTGTCTACATCTGAAACTCTTCTCGCGCTGACATTCTTCGCTGCGCAACAGATTGAAGCGCTGGCGACGGTTACTTCGACCCTAAAGATTGCGCTACCGACTGCGAGACCGCAGGATGCGTATGAAGTCCCGGCGAACTTTCCTAGTGTGGGCTTTGAACATGCTTTTCTTCCGGGGTTCAACGACGATTTTTCGAGTAACTTGATCGAGGATTTGGCGGGGAGGATGGATGATAAGCCGATTATAAGGGTGGGTGGAACGAGCGGGTATGTATAGTCCCGTGTTGAAACCATTGCAACACTTCCGCTCCAATGCGTCCTCACGAACTTCATCACGACGACAAACGACATCCAAGACACTGACCCCTTTCTAGCGACATCATCAAATACAACCCCGACCAAACCGAGCCCCACGTCTGCCTGCAAGACGGCCATAGTATCACCGGCCCCGACATCTTCAACAACTGTTCCCACCAATCGACCTTTATCCTAGGCCCGCATTTCTTCGACGCCTTCACCCAACGCTACAAAAGCGCACGCATATCAATCCAAGCTCCCCTCGACCCCATCCACAGCGACAACCTCCCCAACAAAACCAACGTCGTCTCGTTCATCAAGCAAGCGTACAAATCCGTTGGCGCGGACCGCATAGACGCCATCGCCATTGGCAACGAAGTAAATTTCTACGAAAAAGACGGACTATCATACGTCAAAGACGGCCTCGAAGCCGCAAAATACATCAAACAGGAAGTCCAAGAAGTCAGCAACAGCAGCGCCGCAACCCCCATCTGGGAGCTCCTAAACACCGCCTGGGAGGTCTCCCACGGGTCCTTCCCATGGGCGTACAGTCTCCCCAACATCCTCACTGCCTGGCGCAAACAAGACTCCAGAGTGAAATACGTCGCGGAACACTACTACCAATTCGACGGCAAAACGCCCGGCATCACCGCCCACCTGCTCAACCACACCGACCTCGTCGCAGCATTCAAACACTACCAGGACAAAATCAACTGGACCCGCAACGTCGCTAAAGCGTCCTACATCCTCTCGGAAGCCGGCGGTCCTCTGGGTCCTAGGGACGAAGCGACAGGTCACTTCGCCATTGCGCTCTGGGGCGCGAATTTCATGATGTATGCTATGAGCCACGGTGTCGATCGCATCAGTCTTGTACAAAGGCCTGGTGTGATTCGCGCGCTTTGGACGCCGTTTGCTACGGCTAAGAGGCCGGGGCCGATGGTGCAGGCGCAGTATTATTCGTACCCTTTCATTGCGGATTTTTTGGGTAGGAATGTTGCTGGGAAGCGTGGAGTTGTTGAGATTCCGCTGAATAATTCCGTTTTCTCGGCTTATGGCATGTTTGAGGGTGGCACGCTTACGCGTGTTGCGGTTGTGAATTTGCGGGAGTATAGTGGCGAGGGTGACAGGAAGGCTGTTAAGGCGAGTCTTGAGGGTTTGGGGGACGGTGTGAGAAAGGTTGTGGTGGGGAGGTTGCATGCGGATGAGGGGACGGCGGCGGGAGGGTTTGATGTTAATGAGAAGAATATCACCTGGTCGGGGGAGCAGTGGAGTGTTGCTGTGAATAATGGCAGAGCGCATGGGAAGATTGTGCAGACGGAGGTGAATATTACGAATGGGGTTGTGGATGTTGTGGTGCCGGATAGTGAGGCTGTTATTGTGTATCTGAAGTAGGGGCGAGGCGGGTTGGTGTTATTTGGATCGAAAAGGAATGGTGCCGGTAGATGGAGAATTGCGATGTTTTTCTGTTAGGGTTTTAGATGATACCCACATTTTTGAAATTGTAGCTCTAGATGATGATTGCACTGTTGTGCTTTTTGACATGGCTAAGTCGTATTCTCTCAATCTTAACAGTCTTCAGTCCCATACACTCAAAATCCCCATCATACTCCCGCAGCAACGGGATTGCGAGGGATAGTTTGAAGCATATAGCCATAGCTGGTGTCGGGACAAGTAGGGCATCTGTTGAGTATATATAAAATCTCGACATCGACTTTTTTTCTCCAAGGTACCACCACTTAAACTTGCACCGAGCGGATCTAGCAGCAATCCTTCTTCTCCTTCTCTCCAAAGGCCAATTGGCTAATCTTATCCACCAATGTACCCCCTTGTCTCACTCCACTCGGTACACTGCAATAGCTCGGGGGTACATCCAGGCACGGATTCCTCGTGAAGAAGTTTCTCGGTCTCAACAACAGCGTCATTGGCTCAGCTGGCATAACTGGGAAATCTTCAGGCGAGGGGAAATGCGTGATTCCAAACGTGTGCCATAGAACAACGTCGGTGTTGACCAAATCTGCGTTGGGGTTGGCGGCGATCCAGAGAGGGATGCCTTGCGAAGGCTCGCCGGAGGTTTGTGGTACATGGCGGCCTGCGGGATGGAGTTGAGAGTCGTCATCTGGTGCTAAATGAGACGTGGGCTGTAAATCATGGGGAAAGGTACTCACATTTGGTCACGTGCACGGCATGTCGGGCGAACCCAGCACGCTTCCACACCAATCCTCCCTCCTTCGGCAATAGTTCCGGCACTTCTCTGCTGACCAGTTTATAACCGACTGGTTTCTTACTATAGGGATTCAGTATGTTCTCGTTGCACATTTCCCATGTCCTGCTTGTCGCGCCATTGTAGTCTGTCTGCGCCTGCACGGGATTTTCCAACTTCGTCTTCTTCGCGTAGAAGGCGTTGCCGTATGGGTTCTCCTTGCTTCCCACCTCGCCTGCACCACGCGTAGCGTCGACCATGAACACGGTGTTATCAGGCCCATCGATATTCGGATCAATACGCAAGCAGAAGAGATGCTGGTGGTTGTGCGCGTTTACCCCCGGATAGACCTCGGTACCCCAGCCATGAAGGTCCTCGCCAGGGTTCATTGCGTAGGTATTCAGGATGCCTGTAAGCTTGACCTCAAGCTGTACACTACCATCTTGATGGAAAATCCAGTATACGCAGTACTCGTAGTTAGCTGCGGTGAAAATGTGGGAGATGACTAGCTTGCGGGCGCGCGTTACGGTGCAGCTGTTGTCGCGGAAGTCGGTGTGCTTGAATAGAATACCAGCGTCTTCTTCGTGTATGCACACTGCGTTTTCGATCGTGATGGCGGCACCGGCACGGTTCACAAAGGCTGCGTCCATGTAGTGAATACTGCCCTTGCAGTCACAGCCAAGACTGAGCGAGTTTGTCATGTAACCGCCTCCATATTCGCCCAAATCGAAAGCGTGCTTGCGTTGATGTGGATGCTCGGGATTTCCATATGGCACCACCATCTCAGCCAGCGAAAGTCTCCAGAATGTGTCGCGCTCGGTTCCTTTGTCGTTGAATGTGATGTTGGAAAGGACCATGCCTTCCCGGTAGTTAAAACCAATGTGCATCTTCCAGTTCTGCCAACTGATGTACCGGCCTTCCATAGAGAATGAGACACCCTCTGGTTGTGAAATGTTAATCGGTTTCAGGTCTTGCCTATAACCACCGTCTGCTTCGATAGCTGCCGCATGATAGTTGTTCGGCGGCGCTTTGTTCACCGGTCGGCGCACAGTGGGAACGTCGATGTGGATTATCTCCTGTGTATCGGAGTTGTAGATGGGGCAGAAGTCAAGGGGATAGCTGTATTGGCTGTCGTCGACATGAGGGCGATAGTACATCAAAGCTTGCTGGAGGCGGACGCCAGTTCCGAATCTCTCATCGAAACCGATTGTCCAGGCTGGAATAAAGTTAGCATTGGAAAGGCTGCCAAGATCTTGAAAACCCACGGTCGCAGTAAACTTTGTGCATGTCTTCTGGCGGAATCCCAATCAACCCGCACTGCTCAATCACCTTGGGATCTTTCCGCACGATAGATTCTACAATCTGCAGGTCTTCCATTGTAATCTGGATCGCAATTAATGACAATTTAAAGTTTCATATACTTATTGTTCATACCAGAGGCTGTACGCCATCAGTAAGCTCCCAGCTCACAATCTTTCCTTCGGTCAAATCCACGATGCCATCGAACACCTTGCTTCCCTTCCCAATGCAAACAACATCAGCCACTCTGTGCGGTCTAGGTGTATGCTCAGGGTCCTTGATCCATTTCATCATTTCCGCCTTGCGCGGCTCCCACAACGTAACAGTATTAAAGAAGACATTGCTGTGTTCTTTGCGAACAATGGCAACAGCCTGTTCGATCTCGGGTTCGGAAAGAGGGTCGAAAGGATGTGGTAATTTCCCAATCCCAGTGATATGGCTTGTTGCTTGTTTGAGGCGATCGAGAGCCATTGTATTCACGAAGAATGTACAATGAGTTGTGATGGATGGTGAAGACGAAGCTCCGGGAAGGCGATCTAAGGTGAGGGGTGAGGGGGCATTAAAGCTTAGAGCTTTCACAAGCCTTCCGTGCGGTAATAGTTTCCATTGGACATTCACGCGACGCGATCGACCGACACGCCACTCTAGCAACTGATCCTCGAGTTTACGCCCTACACGAGATAAACCTTCACTGTCCCTGTACCTAGCCGATGTTTGGACAGTTCGCATACAGTTGCATAATACCAAAACTACATGAGTTGATAAGGGAGCTTTATCGATAAGAGCTATCCTCGGATAGCTTATCTTGTTAGCGTTAGCAGGTGTTGCTATTCACGAAATTATGTAAATGTGTCGAACCTGCCTATTAAACGAGTTAGATCTGTGGACTAACTTACCGAGAGAAAGTGAAGCATTTATCACAATAATAGAAACAACAGGAGACTTCAATGGCTTCAGGGCAGCTTGATTTCCAGCTTTGGTTTCATCACAACCGTTCAAGAATGGGAAAAGCTAGCTGGAACACGTAAAAACACATTACAGATACTGAGGCGAGATTGCGGAATCTGGAATAGGTACAGTTTGACTGACAAGAGGTGGATGATATGTTCATATGTAGGTCCATGAACATCACTCTTTCGCAGAGTGCTTCAATCCTTATACGACACAGGGAGGAGTATATTTAAGTCTATCATATGTGCCTTTTCATCCTTCAATGTATCTTGATCAACCACTGTTTCTTCCAAGAAGCAATGCTTTTGTATGGAAAGAAAAAGTCAAATCTCGACATAGAAGGCTGGTCGACACTGACCAGTCGCGTATTATAAATGCCGAAAGTAAGCCATTAGTCATATAATAGTTACGAAACAAAACTTTCTCTAATAAGTGGAGGTCAAAGTCGACAGTCTTCCACCATCAACCACGATAACACTTCCATTCAAATACGCACCAGCCCTGCCCACCATGTACAAAATAGCTCCAGCAATATCCTCATCTTTCCCCGCTCGTTCCGCTGGTACTATTTCCTTCTCAAACACGGTGCTCGGGCCCGATCCCACATTTGCAAAGATACCGCCCGAGATATCCGACGGAAAGATTCCCGGTGCTAGGATGTTGCATCGTATATTGTATGCCACAAACGAAGTTGCCATCATCTTCATCATGTGCGTCACAGCCGCTTTGCTACTATTGTATGCGAAGGATGCGCCTTTGAGTCTGCTGAAGCCTCCGATGCTGCTGGTGGCGATCACCTGACTTCGCCAATCTGTGCCCATGTTGCCCTTTTGATTGCCGGCATCAAGGAGGTCGAGGAATGTAAGTGCGGTGTAGTACACTCCTGTGGTATTGACTGCATATGTCTGATTGAAGTCTTCCATTGGCGTCTTGAGAGCGTGGGCTCGATACTCTGATATTGAGGGCTGTTGGTCAGGCGCATCAGGCGCAGATTTCAAAGGTCTAGGTCCTGCAAAATCAAAGGGCAAAGTCAGTGCATGCCTTATTTCAATTCGGACAGTGGCATACCCATAGTTCCGGCGTTCGCGACAACGAGATTTACGTAGCCTGTCTCAGATTCGACACGTTCTGCAATTCGTAGGAGAGACTCTCGTGAGGTTATGTCGCCGGGTATTGGGATTACAACTTCCGGGTTGGTTTTTCGGGCCGTCTCCTTCAGTACGTCGTCTCTGCGACCGACAATATAGATGCGGTGAGCGCCATTGGCTGCAAGCGCTTTTGTGATCATGAGTCCAATACCACTCCCGCCGCCTGTGACCACCGCCACGATACCTTCAACATTGAAAAGGGTAGATGCGCATATATTTGAGGAAGTCATGACGACGTGATTGATTTCAGGTCAATTGTCATATCTTGCTGGAAACTGTTCTTAATGAAATTGTCGTCTCGGCCCCTCATTCTCCGGTAGACGGTATTGTGTCACAGCAATGAAAACCTTTTCGTGTCGAGAGGTCTGTAATGATGTCGTGCGATCGTGCAACTGTTCGTTTAGTTGCCTTACCCTAGTCTACAGTAGTCCTTCTTTTCATCCTTGCTCATGATTCTCCATACTTCATCATCCATTCCTTTCGGATCTCCCTTACCATTACATCTCCTATACTATCCGAGAACTCGTTTTTAAGGCTTTCTACTATCTTCAATGCAGCTTTCAATCTTGGCGGTTGGCGTCCATTCTTTGTTTCCCGCCAATCTCCACCATCATCGAATTCGTCGGTGCAGTAGAACAACTTGTTGATATCCAACACAAAAAAGGTGTCCGATTCCTGCCTTACAGGATCAACAGACAATTGCTCGGTGAACAACCTCTTTATTCCTCTTACAGTTTTCAATTTCCCCTCGATCGATCGTTCTAGACAGAGCGGTTTCTGTCTCGAAAATTCCAATATCAAGCCCGCAATACCAGCAGCTATAGGAGTCGCAACCGAATTTCCCGATGTTCTCTTATACCCTGAATCTTCACGGTCATCAAATAGAGTAGTCGGAAATGCCGATCTCACAGACTCTCCCAGCGCCACAAATCGTGGCCGATAAATCGACCCGCGCGGATTAAAAGATGACGGCCTACCCTCAGCATCGCAGGAATCAATCGCAATCACACCATCAGCACGTGCCGGAAACGGCATACCTTTTTCCCTCCAGAAGTCCATTCTCCTGTATTAGAGTTCGCCGCAAAGATCAAAATGCCCTTCCTCTCGGCGTCGCGAATGACATCTTGAAGTTTCTCGTCCTCGTCGTACCACCCGAAACTCATGCTCACAATGTCCATATCTCGGCGGATAGCGTCTTGGAATGCATCAATGACATGTTCGGGATCGATCTTCACTCCATCTGCCGTCACTCGGTACACATAGACGTCGGCGTGAGGACAAACCTCCAGAACTACTCCAACACAATGTGTTCCATGTCCTATCAAATCCTCGTCTGGGTCCAGCGACTCGTGGAGTTTCTTTCCGCGCTTCAGACGTCCTGTCTTTTGATGCCGATCAATGATTTTGGGGGGCTTGGACTTTCTCGCGACGCCGCTGTCGAAGACGGCTATCTTGACTCGTCGATTAGCTTGTTCGGTGTTGAGGAACTTCAATGCATCGGCTTCGAGACGGGCAAACCATCTGTCGGTCTGCTCTACTTGGCACGCGGTTAGCAAAAAAGCTCGGACTCACAAAGGTATTTCACCCTCTGTTTATCACCCTACCTATAGCTATTAATGTAGAAACTCTAGTTTTTTTACAATAAGACTACAGTAGTTGCATATATCTTTCTTTTTATCAAGAAAAACTACTTATAGGGTGATTTTTAGAGGGGGTAGGTGTACAAGTTACAGGCGAAATACCTTTGTGAGTCCGAGGATTTTCACTAACCGCGTGCTTGGTCACTGGAGAATAAACGACTTTGGCGATACACTCGAGGGAGTCCTTTTTGAAGCGCTGTTGAAGCTACTACGTCACTTTCATCTTTCACTACAGCCTCGGCATCTTCGGCTGCCCCGGTCGTATCCGTAAGGTCGGTCGCTTTATTGTTGTCTGTAGCAATTCCGGCTCCACTCCCTACATCATCTCGCTTGCTTGTTTCGTCGGACTTTTGATTAGGGGCGATATTGGGATGATCGCTTAGATGAAGTATGGTGGGCTCTTCAGGCGAGCGTCTTCCTGTTAATGGTGTCATTCCACCCTGGTTTGGGTGGTTGGGAGGCTTTCCTAACTGGGACGACTGATTAAGGGACTGGGGATTTGAAGATGGCGTTGTATTCGGTATGATATTGTTCGTATCATACGTGGTCTGCGGCATCAATGGGGAGGAAACTCCATTGTACTCTCCATGACGGGCGGAGTTGTTATTCTGTCCTGGGGTATTTGTGTGCAGAACTGGAACTGGATTAGAGGGATAGGCGTTAAAAGACTGCATTGGATGACTCTGCACATTTTGTATGAAGCCCTGTGGGTTTTGAAAACCCGATGGTGTACTCGGTGGTGCTTCGAAAATGGGCGTGAATACACGACTCTGTCTGTTCTCAAGAAGTGGACGTGTACTTGGTGCCGCCCCGGAACAAAAAGACTTAGACTCCGGTTTACAATCGGTCGTACTTTTCGTCGCCCCGGCATGGGATTGAGGTCTTTCTGATTGCGCAACAGGCGGTTGAGACTCGAAATCAGATTTCTCTGCATTACTGCTTTGTGGTCTTGGTGGAGTCGGAATCTTGGTACTGCGGCCCAAAAGTGTTTCTGGGGACGTCGTCCCAGAGGAATTGTTGAAGACGACGGTTTGCTTCTGTGCTGTTCTCATTTCCTGGAGCTTTGTAGAGGACTTCTTCAACATAACTTGGGAATCCGCCCATATTTCCTGGAGATCGGGAGTGATGGCCTGGCTTGTCATTGTCGATAGAATCCTCAAATTGCTCTTAAACTTGGCCTCTGCCTCCTCGTACCTCCATCGCATTTTGAGCTGATGCCCACCAATCTCGTATTGCGAGTGTTGTCCTGTGATGTGTTCCAAGCGCAGTTTCGGCGTGCGAGCCCGCACTCTTGTAGGCGTTGGCGGCTTTCTGCCAACTCTGTGTTTGTAACATGCCCTCACTGTTCTTAGCAGCTGTCTCGAAGTCTTGTCCTTGCCGGAAAAGTTTGGCGATATCTTCTTTATTCATCTTGTGACGAGGGGCCTGGGGCCTGGGCCTTTTGCGAACAGCCTAGTACAGTATCGCGACCGAGTGCGTTGTCGGCAATGTTGCACGGGTGAACGTTTGTTTGATGGGATCATGAGAGTCCTTTGACAGAAGCTGGAGTCATCTTTGTCACTTGCAGATTCTCACACCGGTTGTGGATTGAATATCTAGGTCGCGGTGTAAGTGGGGACCCAGAAGCGAACTGCGACATATGCAGCACCCCCAGCGTAATCCCGGGTAATTCCCATATTTACCAGTTTTGCTCTACGGTTTTCAGCTCGTCTCGGCATAGCCTCATTGAATCAGCCTCACCAGGCATCATTCTCTCTTACCTGGAGGCTCTCAACATAGTGAAGCTTACGTCGCACGATCGCAGTGCGCATTGGATGCTCTATGCCAGCTGTTATTTTCGCAAACGACCCAACTGAGAGGATAGAATTGGTATATGGGAACACGAAACACTATCTCACAGCTTCAAAGGTGCTACCTCGACAAGCGCCTACCTCGACGCTCGCTGCACCTGCGGCCACAACCACTCATCCAATCAACACAGCGGTACAAAAGCCATCCCAAGAAGTTGTCGGCGGAGTAATAGTAGGATGTGTCACGATCTTTGTCCTCGGACTTATTCTCTGCTGCTGTTGCTATCGGAGAAATTCATGGGGCAGTACACCGTCGTACAGTACGTGCATGTATGCCCGTTTCTGAGTATGTCTAACTACCCCACCAGTTAATCCACACCGACCTGCTCGCTCGCATCGCCGAGTGGTCAGGGAAGAAACCCGGCTTCCCCAACGACCAGTTCCGGCGCGAATTCGGACCTCGAGCAAATCAGAAGATATACTTGGGTTCATACAGCCGCCGTCCGTGAATCGGCCCGCAAGGCATAAACGCGAGGATGATCCGAGGGACAGAAACGGTATTAACTGGACTCAAGTTCCTCGGGGAACCAAATTAACGGTGTCGCATCTCTGGACGCAGGCTGAGCGAAGACAATAAGGTTCCCAAGATGCCGATGCTGGCGATCATTATGTACGAAATCATACACTCCGTCGTGGTGACAGCGAGTGTAATTCAGAAAAATTCGCTTACCGCTTAATGTTCCCGAAAAGGACCGATGTAATGCGCAGCTTCGGTGGCTGTGAGTCACTGATCCCCTGTCCTATATGCCAGCGTATGCATCTCAGCCTTACCTTCCCTGATATCTTATGTCTCACCGTATGTCTTGACATCATCCCAAGTCTGCATAATATATAAATGGCTTTTGTCCATTTCTAAAGTTACACCCCCTTACACCATGGCACCCAAACCAACATATTTTCTTGCACCCCTGCGCCCTACTCCCCCAGAGTCCTCCATCCGCCTTGGTGCCGTCATACCACGTCCAACCCTCCCTGACGAACCCATATATCTCCCCAATCTCCCCGCGTCGTCAAATTCGCCTCATGATGTTACTGTCTTCAAAGAGAAGAATTGGAGCGGATCCCAAGTACAGACATCAACGACTTCGTTCGGCGTTTGGGCATCCTTCCTCCAATTAGTTGTAGGGATTGGCGGAGATGGCGAGGGTGAAATCAAGAAGAGCGTAAAGAAGGAATGGACATGTGAGGAGATGACTACGAAGGCGTTTTTTCCGTCCAAAGCGTGGCTGGAGGAAGTTGTCAGGAGTGAGGAAGTTAGAGAATATTTAGTCGAAGGAAGGTGGAGGGACAGTATCTACATGATTACTGGAATCATGACTGCGAAGTCTGGTCCTGTATTTCACGAGATATTACGAGAAAAAGGTGTACATTTGAGCA
This sequence comes from Massarina eburnea CBS 473.64, assembly GCA_010093635.1. Classification (NCBI taxonomy): domain Eukaryota; kingdom Fungi; phylum Ascomycota; class Dothideomycetes; order Pleosporales; family Massarinaceae; genus Massarina; species Massarina eburnea. The sequence goes on along the minus strand of MU006792.1, from coordinate 611,962 downwards.
TTGGTGTTGAAGCAACGGTGCTTGGTGGTGTGCCTGTTTCTGCAGGACCCAAGATGGGGTTATCGAGGAGTAATGCTGTAGAGGAAGAAAGTACGAGAATTGGAGAGTATGTCTTTGCTTATAGGGTAAGGAAGGTAGAAGTGAGGAAGAAAATATGGGAAGCGGGTGATATCGATGTTAAGAAAAGTAAAACTGTGACGAAGGGGGCGTTGTTTCACAACCATAACGAGAGGAAGACAAAAACAGATGAAGAACCTGAGCTTGTGGGAGAAGGATTAGGAGATGAAGAGAGCGAGGAAGGGGAAGGGGAAGTGGCGACGCAGATACTTGAGGACGGTGAGGAAGTGGAATGTATCATTATGATACCGGAGGACGATTAGGGAGTACATTTTTTCTGGTGATTACAGCGCATGCCGTTTCCATTTTTAAATGAAAAGTAAGAATCCGAATGCCACTGAAACATGCGATGTCAACAACATCAACACAACAAACCCTAAAAAGACGTAGAACTGTTGTCCAAAAGATTCGGCGAATCTCAAACCCTAAATACGTGACTAGTTTACGAACGATTTCTGTGCTGTTCTACTATTTCGAGAGCCACTATGGACTCGCACACATTAGACCCGCGATGAGAAGATTGTGGCATGGTGATAGTAAGCACTACCATGAAAATATGTCCTTAGAGAAATATGCGAGTTCGATAAGATCATTGAGGTTGCCGGGGGGAGGGGGGGGGGGCTGCTTTTATGGATAGAGAGATTACAAATTTGATCATCGCGGATTCGTAGTCTTATACCTTATTTTCATGACTTTGGCTTTGTCGATTATAATGATAGATTTATATATCAACAATAGGAATTCTAGTAGAGTATGGTACGATGAGGGTATCTTTAGATGTAGACAAATAAAAAATAAGTAACCCTGGGTGAAGACATTAAGTTGGATTTGATGAATCACTTGCCGGCCTTGCTCCATGTTCCTACCGGCAACATTTCGACTCACTACCATAGATTTTCCGAGGAGGCAATAGCCATTCCCCTTACATCTTCACCGTTCATACATTACACATATCAGATAGTGTCCCGAATCCCAGTATGTCTCATTTCTACCTACATTTACATAGTTAGTATCATATCTAGTGTGTATGCCAGAGTCCACGTGACACAATGACCTACAGTCGCCACAATCCAGCCCACCACCAAAACCTTCATTTCCATTCCCTATCTACATCCGATAGTGGGAGGGATAACACCTTCCAACTTTAGTATATCTACTAAGCTCTAGTCTACTACTAAAAGCTACTCAAGCGACCCATAATCGGCCCGAATTCTGTGAGGGCTGGTTGTTACACCGCACTACATCCTCTAGTACCCTCCTACTATACCTCCTATAGTCTGTTAGCAATGGATTACGAATTGGCATATGTGACAGGCTTAGAGCACTACGACGACATCAGAAAGATCAATCGGCATGAGCTCGGGTGAACAGTGTCTGATAGATTTCTTATTTCCTTGACGAACCACACCACTTCCCATGTTCAATCTTCCTCATCAGTTCGCTCTCGATCGCAACATGATGTGTAGTGTGCAATGGCGTTCTACCTAAGGTTTGATAGCGTGGAGCTACCTACGCAGGCTTACTTGCTACGTGACTAGATTATAGCGTTGCAGATATGACTAGATTTTCGTGCAACCCTATCGAAATGCTCGGGTAGTAAAGTCGGTAACTGAATTTCGTCCCAATTCCTCACTGGTAGCAGTAGACAAGGCGATCTCGCCAGCATCCTCCGGCCGCAAAGTCAGAAGACGCAGGAAAGCTTCTGCTTGTTCGCGAAGAGATAAGGGTATCGTGGTCTTGCCAGGTTTCTGGGGTATAGCTAGCAAGGGAACTTCTTCTACGCAAGGTAGGGTTACTATCCCTGACTTCGGGCCTGTCGAGATCCCGGATGTGTAGGATACGGCAGTAGGAACGGCAACGCTCACAGTGACGGTAACGGTAATGATATGACCTCGGGTTGCTTTAGACGACTGAAAAGTTGATGATGATGAGGAGTTGCAGCATTATTGGATGGGAACGATATTGAAAAGCACTTTTCGTATTGAGTTGGTTGGACTCGCACTTCGGTTCAGAACGCCGCATGAGGCTTATTGAATATGGCTTTTGGAGGTGAGAGTGAAGGAACTGTAGACGTTCGAGTTGGGATACGATCAATCACAAGAAGGTGGGAGGGTTGGGATCAATAATAGAAAGTAACGATGGAGCATCTGACCTCCAGCGACGGGAACAACACTCAATTAAGGGTCGTCTGCTGGTAATCCCTTACTGTTCCCCTTGAAGAGGTTACTTTTTATGGTACTGTTGAAGTATTGAGAGCCTATTCAAGAGACAACTCGGGATGGAAGGGCAACTAAACACCCCCCTCGGATTCGTATTCCAGGCAAACTTTCTGTCCACATCCAATAGATAAGTTGAACTTGGCAAACTGCCCTTTCGGCGAGATCAGCACAGCATGCTAGCGGCGAAGATTGTCGCGATCAGCGACAGCAATTGCAAATCCAGGGTCATTGTTGGAGCACAATAATACCATGAAGAAGCATGATATGTCCCAGCGAGGATTCACAGTCCAAGATTGATCGAAGTGCGGGGGAACAACGCCTTCATCGTGCAGTGATGCCTCGTGCAAAAGCGGTGAGCTCCAAAGTATATCGACTCCTTCATTCCGATGCCGACGCAAGATAGTCTCCAACAGGACAGATTTCCGTTGCTGAGCCGTGTATCTGCGTCTTGAAGCCCGGGTCACATACATGAAGATGTATGAGTTAGCAACGCGTGGCCTCGCAGACATGAAGGTGGTCGAACGATACAACACTTTGATCACACTTCGATCCCCAGACACAGCACGCACGCACGCGCAGATGGATCTCGCATTCGCATTCCACGTTGGTGGCGCGCGTCTTCCACAGACCGGGTCTTTGCGGGGAGCTGGGCCGCTTCGTACAATCGTATTCGACCAGAATTAGCACGAGGGCGCTGAACCGTCAGTTGGTCACGCCAGTCAATCTACTGGTGAGCTTTGATACAAGCCAGTAGCTTAGGCGTGCGCATCTCACATCCAAAGTTTGTGGTACAGAGACTTGTGTTACCTATGTTGTCGGTAGGTGTGGAGCTTCCGGGATCTTTTAGTGACCAATAGACTGTTTTGGTAGGAGTGACAGGGGCCGCGGAGCGGGGTGGTAGGCTCGCGCAGGATCGGTCGTTGATGGGAGTATGCACAGGTACCATCCGAGGCAGATGCAGCCGTCAGTGGTGGAAAGCCGTCGTTCAAAATGCCTCTTTGGGAAAAAATATTGTTTGAGATTACGATCGGAGGCCGTGCAGTTTCCAAATCCGTGGGTGCGAACATAGACGAGAAAGTGACGAATCTTCGTCTTGATCGTTAGGCTTTGGATTACATACCTTGCACTTTAGACGGTTGAGCGTTTTTCATTCGATTGCGATATGGTTGATACTGCATTGGCTTACGATCTCTAGAGTGAAGGATGGCATCTCCTTAGTCTTGGGTGTTCAAATACGATGAGGGGTACCTGGTCGCATCCCTCAGACACAAGTAGCTGGATGGAGCATCTGGCTGAGTAAGTCGGCTACCCTTGTACCTTTTTACGATTTGAGGGGTATGTAACTACTTTCGATCCACGAACCGCTGGTAAATGAATGGGACTATTCTGTTCCCGAGTGTACATGCATAGCCTCAGCGGGGCAGTTAGAGGCTTACAAGGTACCTCAAGCGTGTCAAAACTTCACGCGAGGGCTTGTTTTTCTCCCACCTTGAAGAAATCCGTAGGAAAAGAAGCAAGGACAACTACTTCGCCACGATGTTCTGCAGGTTCCCTGCCTTTCGACCTGCAGATATCACATCGTTCGCCGCATAGTTCACGATATCCTGTACCGAGTCTTGGGTGTGCCCGATCAAAGGCAAGGGCGCTAGATCTTGTTACTGCTTGGCGGGTTTCCGTATATGCGACTAAGAGAAAAGAGACGTTTTCGTTCACCTCGATGGTTGTAATCTATGCACGATGACCCAGGTATATGGATCGTGGGGACCATAGACGTAGGGAGAAGGGATGCATGACCCGCTAGACCGTAGCTAATGTCCAGGTTACAAGTTAAGGGTATCGTTGTGGTGATCAAGCAGTTCCTGTGAAGATCTTGCAGGTAGGTTGTCAATAAAGTGGAGGATCTGGCACCCACGCAGTGCGCACTTGCCCTTATGAGAGCGACTGACCGGTGTGACGCGTGTTGTATTGCTTTTATCGGACGTTATCAACGTATCCGCTCTTCTGTGCAGCTTGTATGCATTGGACACACCCTCTTTTGAAATATGGATGTAAACCGATAGACGTAGTGTGTGTCTAGAAACCCCAACTGTAAGATGTAAGCGGAGAACTCAAAATTTGTATCCGCAGTCTTGAAACGGGTAGTAAACCATTATGGGTAGAGGAACCCAAAATATGTTCCGTTTTCCGGAGTAATTCATTTGGAAAAATAGTATCTCTGACTTTAAGCTTGTGAGGCGTAGGTAGTAGCGTGTCAGCCCAAACAAACACTCTCGAGCACAGCATTGTACGAATATCAAAGTATGCTGACAACACTGCAGTCCCACTGAGCTATTGGACTAGAATTAGAAGAATACGGCAAGCCATAGCTTAGTTTTTGGGTAAATAACTAGATGCTGCTAGCCGAAGACTAGTCCCACTCGGTAACGGATTGTTGCGAAACATTCATTGCAAGATTCGCTTCCATGCAGACGTATATGGATCTAACAGTGAGTGTTCTGATGCTGCGCAAAATTTTGAACAAGGTAAAAGTTACGTCACATATATTACTATATTGCAGGAAATGCGATGGCATGTTGACGCCATACATTGTATTTTCTTCTGTAGCTAATAATCCCAGTAGGCCGGCAAAATTTCATGTTCATTGATGCCATTGATATCCGTGATTCCCACCCGAAACCAAAAATTCGTTTACTGAGACTGCTCCCCGTAAACAATTTACTTTTTGAACTACTGTTTAGGTGTTGAGACCATGTGAACTGCAGACAGTGGTCTTCTCGGAAAGGGACCATCTAGGTATCCCGAACCCTACAAGAACCATGGGATCCTTACGAAACTTGTGGTGATACCAGGGTGATGTCATTTATGCAATGGGAGCAGGAATGACATGCAGGAGCTGCCGATTGTCGAACGTAGGTATGCCAGTCCTAGTTGAACATGCGGCGGGCCGCTATGCACGTAGTGATACAGACGATCATGTCCATGTGGTACCATGACCTTGAAGAAACACAATAATGACGAGACTTTGCTGTGGACGGAAGTTTCCGAGCCGCATAAAGTTTTGATATTGCTATGACCAGCTTGAAAACAATGAATTATCTGACATACGTTAGGGAGTTCTGCTTCCCCGTGACATGGCCTAGAGACGGTATTAGTGGGAGTTTGACGATGATATTGGGTGCCAGATCACATACTAGACGAGCTTCCTACATCCTTTAAGGGTGATACTTACCAATAGAGTGTGTGTACAGCATCCAGAGTTCACTAACAGCCTATGGAAGGTGGTAGATCGTCATGTCTGCGAGCTCTGAAGAAGTAAATAGAACAACATTTGTGGCCTTGTTTATGTCGAATCCCTGCCATTCCTAACGGGTGCCTTAATTCGTATGGTTAGGAGGTTGTGGGCTCGCTGAAAATCCCTAGTCGATGATGAAATGCCTCTTGCCTCAACAGTTTGATCGAAAGGTTAGATGGGTACTGTAAGAATTCTTTATTGACAATCTCAACTTGATACCGTGTTCATGATAAGGCTTCTAGAGCATTTTAGCGCCGATTCGGCAGAGGAACGGGTGAGTATTAGGCCCAAGTAAGTAAGTTTGCGGCAGAGTACCCGGTTCCGCCATTGCTTGTGTGACGGTTGACGAAACACGTTTGGCAGGGAAGACCTAAGTCTGCATTCCGATTGGCCATCTCCAAGATTCTTAATCAGCTGTCACAGTTTGAGATGCTGCATGCCGAAAAAGCCTGGCCACATTCTTACAGGTGTGCACTAGCCTTGAACAGACCATTGTTATACTATACCATCAACATACGTCCGCGGAGGTTGCTCGTTTTAGGCATCGTCTAGATATATTGAACTCAAATAGATCCATGGACGGTGGTGGTGTTCTCGCCCTGTATATGTGTTTGAACTACTGCAGGCCCACCTATTTGGACGTCGTACAGGCCGATTTCTGTTCTTTAAAAAGATGTCGGCAGTCGCCACAGATCTTGCACCTCCAATGTGGCTATGAGCAAGGCCATTCATCTCCACGATTGGCGCGAATTCCAAATCCATTGACAGCGGGACCCAGCGATTTGCGGCGAAGCATGCCTCGTGAAATGACTTGGGGCTGTAGACGAAGGTCGAAAGGTCCAAGACTATAGCCCCTTGATGTTAATTGGGCTCCAATCGAAGACAAAGCAAAACACATGCGGCTTCCACGCGGTTGGCACAGTAATGGCCCAGAATAGTATGTAGTATCGGCGGAGACAGCTTCCAGAAGATAAAGGCACGTTGGAGCTGGAAGTCGAATGAGTCTAGGTGACCCGGCAATAAGACGGCTGGACGCAATGGCTGGTCAGCCCACTTCTTTCGAACTGTACCGTCGGATATTACTCGGCAAGACACGAAATCCGAGTGTCACTGCATCCAGGGCCCGTGAACGATGGAGTTGCATGATGGGAAGGCTTCCAGGAGGGTAGTCCTGTTTGAGAAGACTCTGAGCCGCCACACCAAGCCCCCCCAGGAATGGTCAGCAAAGACGGAGCAATACGTATTCATAGTGGAGCACTTCAGAAAAGCTGCAGCTGGATCTGCAGTCCGGGCCGCAGTGTTGGGTAGCCGTTACGAAAAGGAAAAAGGTCCAGCAGGGACGACGCATCCGGGATGGATTGTGGTGGCGGAAAGGGTCGCCGACATGAGATGAGGCGCCCCTTTGAAAGAGAATGCGAGATGCACGTCGCCCTATTGAGACACCGCGGGATCGTGTGGTCAAGGATGTTGCGCTCTGCACCGAGGAGTCGGCTTGAAGCCTAGTCTTAATCCGGACAAGCGCAAGATGGCCTGCGGCAGAGCAATAATGCATCGGCGGCTGTCTTGTTGGCTTCCGCGCTAATTACTGAGGGCACAGAAGTGAAGAAACCGGCCCCGATCCCTCTGCAGGTACGAACATACACGTATGCTGTATGAGAGTCGCAATATATCTCTCGGGATCCCATGTCTCTGGTTGATCCCACCGGAAGGGTTCGCTACGGGGCATTTCGGTTGCGCTCCGCCCGCTGCTCATTGCCTAAGTCGGTTTTGGAGGCCGCCTCGCAGAAGACGCAGGCTGACCAAGAGCAGTGCCGCTGCGTGAGCTATGAGTAAGTTCGAGAGTTGCTCCACGTGTATCCTCGTGCCGCACTATCACGGCATCGGCAGCAGTGCAGTAAGAGGGGATCGATAACCCCCGCTAGGGTAAGCTACGGGCCCGACCACGAGCCTCATCTCTCCTGTAATCTTTCCAGCTGTCTGCTTCGATACATCTTTCAAAAACAGTAGACCCAGCCCAGTTAGTTGCGGGGGACAGCACTGTCTTTCCAGGCGGAGATAGGCCACTGTGATGGCGACGACGCGGCGTGAAGCGACTAGTATGTCTATGGAGTAAACACCCCCACGAGTGTGTCTTGCGCACTTGAGACCAGCCATGGCGCAGCCACTCGCGCCCGTTCACACCATCGAGCATGCTCGGCATGCTTAGACTCCAACCTGGTTCCGCAGCCGTCCCATGCATGCCTATCCAAGGGTCCCCTCCCCTAACACACCTACCTCATGCCCAGCATCCTGTGGCCTTCCCTCATAACTGCATGTAGCAGCGAGTTCGCCCTGCTCTACATTGCCAGGGTCTGGAGCTCCGACATCCCCCCGTTCAGTTCGCTCCACAGCATTCATCCTTGCTGTAAAGCGGGATCTGTAGGGAAGCCATCGATTCAGCCATCTATATCTACACCCCCAGACTTTCCCCCAGCCAACATTCGCCCCATCCAAGATTCTTTGCATATCTTCACCTCATGATCATCTAGCTCCCACGTCATTGTGTCCTTCCGCGTATCACTCTTATACGCTTGATACACACGAATTCGCCAAACTTGGGTCTAGTCCGTCACCATCGCCTGTCTCCGCTCGCTTCCCACAGCCTTCTCGTCAGCATAGATATATTAGAGATAGCTGCTGCCATCGCTCCCCAGCATCCCAGACTCTGCCATCGTCGACCTGAGCACATTTCCGACATGGACATGACCGGGTTACCTTTGTCTACTTACGAGTTCCCGTCCTCCGTGACAACTCCGCCTACCTCTCGAGCTTTCGAGACAACGACCTCGCACATGAACATGCATATGCCATTGTTTACGGCACAGAATATGGCTACCACAATGCCGTATCAATCAGGAGCATACGCACTCGACCATCTCCCGGCTACCCCTTACAACATGCAACAAGCCTTCCCGATGAGTTACACCCCAAACATGTCACAAGCCGTTTCCTACAATGGGGCACCTGCTGTACAGTCGCTGTCAAATGTTCGCGACGTGCGGGATGGGTTTGCTATCGAGCAAACCCCGCCAGTCAAGACCGAAATCAATTCTCCCACACAGCCTAGCCCGGTGTTTAGCTCGATATCATACGATGGGCAGAACAAGCCGACGACCAAACAGGAGAGCCCGGATCCTGTTACCTTCTCGACGGATGTGGATACACTTATGAAGGCCATCCAGGCCAAGGAGAAGTCTACTCCGAAAGTAGAGCGTGTCAAGGCCCCTAAGGTATGTAACGCAGATGTGTTGCTAGTAAGAGACTAACTGGACCCTAGGTACAACATAAAAAAGGCGCCCAGCGGCAGAGGAAGCGATACCAATGCCACTTCGGTGGCTGCAGCAAGCCTTTCAACCAAAAGACTCACCTGGATATACACATTCGGGCACACACTGGTCATAAGCCTTTCGTCAGTACAAACCCCTTGATAAATGAATCCTGTTCTAACTTCTTTTAGCTCTGCAAATACAACGACTGTGGCCGGCGCTTTTCACAACGCGGCAATCTCCAGGTGAGGCATATAGTATTCTTCCAAAGCAACAGTCTAACAAGAATAGACTCATCAAAGGCGTCACACGGGGGAGCGGCCATACAGCTGCAACCTCTGCGGCAAAACCTTTGCTCAAGCAGGCAATGTGCGCGCCCACAAAGCCGTCCATGAAAAGAGGAAGCCCTTTGAATGCAGACTCGACGAGAATGGGCAATCCTGCGGAAAGACATTCACTCAGCGGGGCAATTTGAAGGTAAACCTTTCTCTTCTCCCTGCATCGCCAGCGCAGCTAACCAGTAAAAGGCGCACCAAAACAAATTCCACGCCAACACTATTCAATACCTCACGCAGAAATTTGCATGCATCGGTCTAGGCGACTACGTCAGTGAACGCGACAAGGAGCTTTGGGAGTACTTCGCGTCGCTGTACAAGAATTCCAACAAAGGCATCAAGGGCCGGGGCAGAGCCAGGAGGATATCCGCAACTCCTTCTTCAGCTTCTTCCGTCTCTACGCCTTACACGGATGTCGCGACAACCCCGCTGAATCGAAACTACATGCTCCCCTTCGATCACTCCGGCAGTGATCGCAGCAGCCGCTCTTCATCGATGACATCCGAAGCCGCTATGCAAGCAGACCACGGGTATGACTTCAATGCCCCCATGCACCAACAACAACAACAAGGCTACGCCCCCCACGGTTACACCGACATGGTCTTCCCGGAGAGAAAGTTCTACTCCTGATCATGGACCAACACACTTGTACAAAAGTAACAGCAATTGATGTCACGAGGAATGAGGCGCGTACCAATGGGAGTTTCAGGCACTGGTGTCATGGAATCGCATGGGGCGCACAGCGAATATCCATCTAGTGCAGAGAGGTGTGGAGCCTATCAGCTTTCCTTTGTCATTGCGGCGTTTCCGGTGGGGGGGTTCTTACCGCTAGCATCACTATTTTGGATCTCCTTGTTTGTCAATCGTTTATGTGGCACTCTTTTCCGGCTGTTAACCTCACCAGAGAGGGAAAGACACGGGCCGCGAATACCCACCATGTATATGTTCAGCAGGAGCCGGGTAAAAATCTTTCCATTCAATATTCACTCCCTAAGCAGCGATACTAGGCTATTTCCAAGGTCTTATTGTGCGTGACACGATGCATATTGCTTACCACTCCGCGTCAGTCTCGATCTCAGCTTCCCAAGTATTGCTGCAGCTTTGGTCCCTATAGTAGAACTCCGCTCTAATTAATTCGTCGTCTAGGATACTCCCTGTAGACCACTCCCTACCCCATCACAACCCATCGTGCCATCCAGCCCAAAGCACATCCTCACCGCCGCTAGGCAGCCAGTAGGCTTTTCCACACATGTACTCATTTCTGAATTCTGACACCGCTCATTTCCCCGCCTCGCTTGTACTAACTGACTATTCCGGGGCCATGAGTGGTTTTTGTGTTGCACCGCGGGCGGGAGGAGAAACCTGGAACGTGGGTATGCGCCGTAGGAGCGAATCTCGGGCTGTCGGCTGAAATCAGTTTATTAGACATGTAGCGCAAACATCCAGTATGATATGATATGTAAGATGCGAAATTCAGACCAACTTTGGTGCCGAAGTTAGGTTGAGCAATTACCAAGCGATAACCAAAAAAGGCCCGATCCTTCGCAATCACGCCTAGTCCATCGGTTTCCCTCATTCTTACTTCGTCGTCGAACTTGCCTTGAACCCTAAATCACGTACACACATGGATACGTTGGCCAGACAGTGTTCACCTGAACCCGCAGAGTTCTCCTCGCCCCGTTCGCCGGTCTGTGGGCGCGGTGGGATATCGCACATCCGATACGGACAGCCCCAAACCACGACTCTATAAGGGTAGTGAAGCGATTCGCTGAGCCTGCTTTCGATCTTTTCTCCGCGAGGAGGGCGATGTTGGGCTGCTGCACCATCCCGCGCTGGGCGATGGGCTGGCCCCGATGTCCGCTGCGCCAAGTACGGCTTGGGAAAGTGACATACGCTGGCTTCATTGACCGTCTTTAAACAGGATTCGGGGATCGGAATAGGATCTGCAGAGGTGTAGATGCGGCGGATGGCGAATGTGTGCCTCACTTTTCGGATGGAATAATGTAGAGCTAGGGTATAATAACCTAAAAAGATAGAGTGCTCGGTTGATCGGCGCGTCTAATTGCAGATCTACTTAGTGAGGCTACCGTAGTCCGTACTTTACAATGCTTTCTAGGCCCAGATTTCGCTCGCTTGAATGACGTATCTCAGCCTTGTTGTAGCCATTCTTTGAGCTTGTGAGTGAAGGATGACACTAGAGTCTACTCTGGATGGTGGTATTGTGCGTAGCGTGGGGAATAGGAGGGTTGAGCGGATTTGCTATGACCATCGGCGCCGGCGTGGGAGCGCAGCGGGATGCCGAACTTGCTTATCGTTACAACGACAACACGCAATTGTAAGCTCTATACGGAGAGTAACTGCGCGATATCTCGCCATTGGTGCACGTGCGGTGTCGATGACATGTCTGTTGGTTCATAGCTGAGCGATTGGTTTTGGAGGTCAGATGAACAGGGGTTATGTGTGAATGCGAATGCGATGTTACGTTGATAGTTTGCTTGTGAGCGTGGCGAAGGATGGGAGATTGATAAAGGATTGTGTGTTGATATCTTTTGTAAGATCAGTGACAGGCTAGCTGGTGCACTTTTTGTGGGGTAGTCAAGGTATATAGGTTTCAGAGCATGTCACATTTGGACCGTGAGGAGGATTCCGGGTACACCAACGGACAACTAAGTGATCCTTTTGCTGCAACTTGATGCACACATATGCGTACACTTTACCTCTTATACTCGAGTATCACAAGGAACAAGCTTCTAGGAGCAATAAGCTCTCAGCTGTAAAGTTCGTACTTCACGACGAACAGTGATTCTTACTCCATGTCAATTCATTCCCTCGGATGCTTATTTGCCAGTGTCTAATCTTGATACCCCGCGCTCCCTGATTAGACCCAGACTCAGGGAGTTTTTCACACCCCACATCTGAGAGTGCAAGTCGTATGTTTGGTTCCATGTTCAATGACTTATTCGTCCTTATGCAGCAGTCCGCAGAACAGCTGCAGGAGCGCGCGGAATGGATTTTGTCCGCGAGACCTTGCACATATTAAGACAATGCAACATATAGTATATGAATATCAATATACCAGCGATAAATGAAGCAAAGCGTGAGAATATGGCGATCGAGTTTGGCTCCGGGAAGATGTGCGGTCCGAAGAACTTACCATTGTGTCGGGAAACGTCAAAGAAAAAAAGGGCCGATCGTACGAAATAATTACAACATTAACTTCAATCGCGCCTTCGCCTTCAAAAAGAGCCTTTCCATAAACATGAGTGTCCTCAACTGGAGCTGTTGAATTCATTGAAAAGTACATGATTCAAAAGAGAAGGGCAAAGGCTGAAAGGCCGCGCGGACATTTCCATTGCATGCGTTCGATTGTCTTTTGCACCTGAGGGTGACACAACAACTTACGAGAATAATTTACTGCAAGTCGGTCTGGAACTGGAAATCGATTGCGGTCCAAGTAGGCAAGACCATGCATGGGGCGTTTTGCTAATGTAATAGATGACGCATTGGCCTGTCATGCAGAGTGAGCATTGCTGGACCGTGATATTCACTCCTTTCAATCTTCACAGTAAGACACAAAATTTATGTCCATCTCTCCGCTTTCAACCAAAGCCACGCTGAGCATGTTCCAAAAGATCGAGAACGCAACCAGACACGCTCTATGTGAGCATCCGTTTCCAGAAGTGTGATTGAGAGACGCCAAAGCCATGTGGACTTTGCGGAGCGCACCCGTCTTGTGTGATAGTGATACCGGAGATTCGGTATCCATCTAGCATGCAAAGACGACCGCTCAGCGTCTTAAATAGCGGTAATACGCCCCAGCTGAAGTTTCGTGCCACCACACCTACCACACTCCTGGATCCAGGCCGACGAAGCGAACCTCGTTCGTCGTCGGCGTTACGCGCAGAGCCTAGGTCCATATAGCATACGAACCCAATAATTGAGTATTAGAAGAGGTTCTAATTTCTCATAATAGTGACACGGTCTCGCATGTAGTGCGACAAGACTCAAAGTCGTCTTAACTCACCTCGCCCATCCGGTTCCCTGGGCTTTCCACATTCCACGCGCCTCCCCCCCCCCCTTTTTCCGCTGGCCGCGTGACACTCGTCTGACCCTTCCCCGCTCGGCTGCCGCATCGCGAAGATATTGGCTGCGAACCAGTGTTGCCGTCACAGTCGCACAGTCGCATCTGGCGCTTCGTAACACTCACACTTACCGGTTGCTCGGTACTGGAGACGGCTCATCGATAAACCCGAACACGATACCAGCGTACTGGATAGGGGACGTAGTACAGCTTTTACATTTCCAGACGGTAGTGCGTTTCGTTGCATCAGGTGGCTGCAAAGGTTGGGGATGAGGATGGGCGAAGAATTGCGGGTTGACTGGGCATATGCAACAAGCACTTGAATCAGAAACTTGTACGTCTGTGAGATGGGCGATGGAGTGGATATGTTTGGGATGCCGGTCAAGGGTTCATTCCGGATAGCTGCGCGAACTACTTCCACTTTTTGCCCCCGAGCGTCTTCGATGCGCGATTGGACAAGAGGAAAGATAAATGCATAAAGTGATCCACACGGAATCCAATACCGAGTCGACTCTAGAGAGCTAGGGCCTTGAACATCTTATTTGGATAGGGAAAGAGGTATCACACTCAAGTTTGAGGTCAAGAACCGGTTAGTAGATGTAGATACATAACGCGAATCCGAAATGCAGTGAAAGACACGGACACACTTCACATGTATCACGTAGGGGTCTTTTGGAATACATGGGCCATGGGTTTTAATGCAAGGGATGTGCCCCTGGTGAGAGTTATCGTGCAGCAGAAGAAGCCGGCGATCGGAAGAGCCACGCATGGATGTTCGAAAGCGGCAAAGTTCACCGCACATGAAATGGGCATTTCTTCGATTCCTTGTGCTACGTACATCACTGCAAATGTGGCTCGAAATGGACAAATCGAGAGCAACCGATTCGTTCTACAATATGCTATCACGCGGATCAAAGCTTTAGACCGAATCTGTGTGCATCTAGAAGCATACATGCGCTCTATTCTCGTCTGATATACGGATATACGAGTTGCATGCTGTTGGGTCGGTAAATTTGCTGTCGGACAAGCCTGCCGTAGAACAGTGTCAGAACCATGAAGGCTGTCTAGGGCGTGTCGCCTCTCGTTCTACGACGCGCGTATCGAGAGGCGGGAGTGTTGTGACAGTGTGAACACAAGCCATGGTGTTGAGAGTTTAGATGAATTCACACTGCCCTCTTAGCGTAAGCAGACATGCAAGCTCAGTGAGCGTTATGTCACGTGGTTGATAATGTCTTGGATATGCACGTATGTGTGGCTGAGCAGATTATAGGAATCATTAATCAGCTATAGCTTCCAATCCTCACAGCGTTACTATACAATATCCCATTCATTCAACCCTATAATAAACGCTTCTAAATCTTTTCATAGGGAACAGGAGGAGAAAGGGTAAATTATCCAATCAATATGAATGCCATATGCCGCACTATTACTAAGCATTAGCACCACAAAAGACACTTAAGATAAGAGCCATTATCATAATTTTAGTAAAAGGAATAACAGGTCAAGTTCAAAGATAAAAATCCCAAATCTGCAGGGCAACAAGCGCCCCCAAGTAACTCGTCCTCTAAAGAAACCCTCTCAACGCATCATCAAGCCTCCCCCCTTCCCTCAACGGCACTGCCTCCCCCTTCCTATCCAACCCAACCCTATTATGCCAAACAACCTTCATCCCAACCTCCGTAGCACCCTCAACATCCCCAGCACTCCCAGCAACAAACAACGCATCTTCGACCCCAACCCCCATCGCCACCAAAGCAGCCCGATACGCCTCTTTAGCAGGTTTATAAAACTCACTCTCCTCCGCCGTAACCACGACATCAAAAACCCCCTCTGAGCCAGCCCTAGCAGCCGCCACATGTCCCAGAGTCTTTGAGCAATTCGTCACAACGCCCAATCTATACCCTAGTGCCTTCAAGCCTTGTAAAACTGCTCCGGCCTCGGGCCACGGTTGTATGGATTCCCAGTCTCGTAGGAGGTTTGCTGCGGCAGAGTCTGGGAGGTTGACTTGGCGAGCTGATTCCTGGACCAGGTCGGCGTAAGGGACGTAGACGCCGGCGCCGAAGGTGAGTTCGAGATAGCGTTTTCGCCATTTCCTTCCTTCCTCTGCGGTACCGGTGGGAGTGGAAGCGTCCCAGAGGGTCCAGGAGTCGAGGAGTGCGGTGAGGAGGTCAAAGATGATGACTTTGGGTTTCCATTCTGAGCTTTGGGAATATGGGGATGTAGACATGGTGTTTCTAGGACTTGGGCTGGAGACTGTGGAATAGAGTGCTGCTGGTGTTTTCAATAGGAGTAGAGATGATGTATTTATAGGACTGGGAAGTACTATAGGTATGTACGTCTGCCGCTATGCTCAATTTGGTGCTCGAGAACGACACGGAAAACTCTGGTCGTCACTCCATTTCTAGCACGGCTACCGAAGAAGACGAACCCGTTTTTCAAGAGCTGCGTTGTCATAATGCGAAACTTTATCCGATACTGTAGCAATACACTTGATCAAATATCCGGAAGTTCCTTCGTTGCGATACATCTGCACGGATACTTTTCCGATCAGTAAATTCCCCGGAAAATCATCCCATACACGCTATCAACCGAACTATTTGTTGTCCATCAATAAGGAGAGTGAGAGGCGCGGAACGTAGATGCTTCATCGGTGGAGATGCTAGTTCTTTTCCAGGTTTTGGGGTAGTAATAGGCTGAGGATATTTCTGATACAATCGTGTCAAAGACCAGTATGAGACAGTTATCCCCTTTCAGACAAGACCTAGGATACAACGATACTACCACCATAACATTCCACAAGACCGACAGTAAAATCACCATCCACCAGCTCTAACCCAAACATCCACAACCCTTGTCCCATTCTGCCCTTCCTCCTCATCCACAACCAAATACCATCCATACAAAGCTCCAGTAATACAAGCATGGTTAGGATAAATCCTCACAGTCTGGCCAACCTCAAGCGGTATCGGCAACCCATCTCTCCTACCCTCATCACTTTCCCAAGACACAATGCAATGCTCCTGACTGATTCGCTCAACAACCAGACGACGGTCTGGCTTCGAGTCCGGAGAATATGCGTTGCGATCAATGATTCCCCAGCCTTTGTACGATACACACGGTTCTCGGCCTAGTCCTAGTACCCCAACGGCCACGAGCGCCTCGGGCTGCTCGCGTTCGTTCTTGTTGTAGACACTGCAGACTTCGGCGACTACGGAGATGGCGATCTCGTCTTCGTCGTCACCGAGGCGGGCTCGCGATTTTGTAGAGAGTTGTTGGACATCCAGGATGCTATAGACTCCTGCATGGAGCTCTAGCTTTGTGCGGAAGCCATCTGGGTCGCCGTTCATGACACGGAGTATCGTTTGACGAAGATGTTCGGCATCGTCTGATAATGTGCCGTCTGAGCTTACCAGATTCTCGATTGCGGTGACTTGAGGTGAGGCACCGACGCTCACTGTAATCTCCTTTTCCTTGGGAAATAAGTGCGCATTGAGGCGTAGCGCTTCGAGACAACCGTCGATTTCTCCCTCAAGATTGGCCATTGCTTGCTTTTGTGTCGAGTCGTTGTAACTGAGACTGCTGTGTGAATAGAGACCGATGAAGTAGGCCTTGCCTTTTTGTTCTAGCCCCATTGACTCCGAGATCAGGTCAGATTTGTTGAGCTGCGAGGGTGGGAGACCGGCCCGGTGGTATCCGGTGTCGACTTTGAGATAGACACCCGCTGCGAACCCTGCTTCGTCGTAGAAGCGAGTAAGGTGCGTGAGTTGAGCGACGTTGTCAATGAGGACCGAAATGCTTCCGGGGCCAAGTTGGCGGCCGACAGCTGCTAGACGACTGACTTGGGAGGGGGGCAGCGGTATTCCGTACAACATGTTGACGGCTCGGCCATTATCCTTGAACTCCTTCAAAACGGGCAACAGAAATTCAAACTCGGCAATTGTCGATGCTACCAGTTTTATATCCTTTCCACTCTTTCCAGCTTGTATACGAACCCCTTCTCCCGTCTGTTGAGTAATAAAGTTAGCCTTCATCTCAAGATTACGTTCAGTCTGGAAATACCTTATGAGTTTTGACGTGTGCCCGAAAGTTCACTCCTAAGGAGTCTACGGCTTCTGAAAGAGACTGACAGTGTCGTCGCATCTTAGCCCTGTCGAGTACAACTGCTGGCTTGGGAACGTCATTGATGTCTTTGCCGACGTAGAAATTTCGCAGCTCGTCGATGTGCGGGACTGATCTCTGTGGTACATCCATGGATGGCAATATTGAGTCTGATTAGATAGCCTCGGTTCAATGATGGAATGTCAGAGTTTGGATGCGGCAATATATAGATTTTGGGTGATTACTCCAAGGTCTGCACAAGTGTCACGATGACGCTAGGCCGAAAGTGGTGCGCGGATGCGACATGGTGGATCCCAAGGTCCTTCGCTCCGAACTCAATAATTTTCCCAAGGCCGTCGAACGAAGTAGCTTCGGTTTTCCGGACGTAGATTCATATCCGAGAAAATGTACTAAACTGCCTTACGATACGAATATTTTCTTCCCGTAACCCTGCATCTCCCATAAACCTGGAGCATAACGAGCCGTTGACTACAGTACGACCCAAGTTTACCACACCCACCTTCGTCGTCCACAGTCTGGAACAGCGCAAATACATCGCGTCCGTCTCTTCGCTCAGCATTGACCAGACGCAGGGCCCCCATTATCTGGGATACGGGGAAGTTTCCCTCTTCCGGCTCGTCGCCTTTGAGGCGCTCCTCCAGCCAGTTCTGTATCCAGAGGCCTATGGCGAGGCTGTGAGAGCGAAGAACACAGGCAAGCAGAAGATTGGCAAATCCTAGAGTGTAGATGTTGAGTCTGACACATTCGGCCCAGTCGATTCCGGCTGCAATTTGGAGGATAACCAATATCCAGGATTCCACTTCTTCGTAGGCAGAGTTGAGATCTGCGCCTTGTAAAAGTTCAAGTGGACCATAGCATTGCATGGCTCTGGCAGTGATATAGTAGGCAAAGTTCATGGCCGAGATGTGAGACCTGAAGCACAATGGTTGAATTCTCAGTCCCGTATCTGTGTAAGCTGTATGCTCCTGTTCAACATCCCCGGAAGTTGGTAACTCGAAGGATGGAAGGCGAAAAAGCCAGTCTTCCAGTTTAGTCGATTGAGCTTCTAACAACTTTGCGTACTCTGTCAGTGAGGTGTGTTCCGGATCTTCCCAGCACGAAACAACAGCCATGGTACTGAGGCGATGGGACTCGCAAAGAAGTAAGAGTATAGTCGCTCGTCGGTGATCCGCCGTGTTCAATACAGTCTCCAAATGTGTATGGAGCTGCAAAGAGTCATGGGTACGATGGAACTCGGGAGTACTGAAATAGACCCTGCGCCACCAATTTTGTATCTCAACTTCTACCCAAGCTGCTAGGGGATCAGCTCCTTTAACAATCGCCGATTGCGGAAAACTCTGTATCATCCTCTTGATGCCATCTGAATGAACGCGGAACTCTCTGAAGTTGCCCATTGAGGATTCAAGGTAGCAAAATAGGACCAATATCGCAACGCTGAAGGTCGGGTTGACGTTGAAATCTTCAGAACTCCAGTTTGCTATCTTACGCATAACCTTTCCGTAATGCTGGTGACTTAAAGCCTCGTGACCGGTATCCGGTCGCAATACTAGTCCAGGAATGCCCAGCGCATTGCATATCTTCTTCTGCGGTAGTGCTCGACTTAGACGACAGGCTGAGAGAGCGATGATGATATCTTTGATGAGACGTGGCGAACTGTTGTTAGACTCGAGAGGATGGAATGCTAGATGCAGTGCTGGTAAGCACTGATGTCTCCAAACGTTGATGTAAAATCTTATTGGCTCGGTGGTATTTCGATGCTGCAACACTCCTGGGAAAAGTCTTGGAGACACTAGATTGTGCTCACCATCGAGGCTATCAGGTTGTTCTATGTAGCTTTCTGGCTGATCATTATTATTCCGTCCCTGTGGGCTTAAAGTAGATTCAGCCGACGATTGGGTGCTGTAATGGCTTGTCTGGCAGGCTGGTCTTTGAGAGGCGCTCTCTGGAGGAATGGATAGATCATGCCCTGTGTGTTTCTGCTGACCCCCGGGGGTACTCGTATGGAATACGAGATTGGGATAGACTGGCTCGCAACGCCTCCCAAGCTTCATACAGGTAGCACAGGAAGGCTTCTTTTCATCGCACTATAGGTGGCATTAGCTCTAACCTATCTAATGTCCAGATTCGAGCTCATATGACCTTTTTGCGTCTCCTCCGGCATTCTTTGCAGCCCGTACGGGTGCGTACGATGTTGGTCTTCTTTGGACGGGGTGGAGCTGGTTTGTACATTTTGCACGAACGTAAATGAGATGGAGGAGATGCTCACGAACTCAGAGCCAATTCAAGCGCATTGATCTACTAGCGTCACCGAGTAACCAAACTAAGGATAGCTTACGTTTTGCTAAACTGGATGGCACGTGGATGGGTTCGGATAAGCGACTGGAGAGCTCTCACAATGACGAAATGTCGGAAAGAACGGTACATGAAAGTATCCGCAAAGCACCTCCGGAGTATGTACATTGCATGTTGATGGGGACAATAGGGTGGCTTCCATGTGTTAGAACTGAGGACTAGCTTTCCACATATCGAAATGTAATATCCTCCCATAGTATCAAGCTCCCGAAGCCACTAATTGCACAATGATGGGTGGATGAGGAATAATCTCGCCCTCCCAATCCCACAGCGTCCCATACTCCGAACCAATCCTGATATAGTCCTGGCAGACCTCGATGGCATCATCATCCATGAACAACGGAATGGTGTATGTAGAAATGGTCATCTTCTTTTTCGGATCTACATTGTTCCACCTATGTCGTCTCATATTCCCGTATCGTACTTGATCGTCATCTACATTGACCAGAAGAACCTTCAGGTTTCGATCGCAGTGGGCGAAGTATTCTGTCTTGAAGTTCGAGTCGCTGCGAATGCCATCCGCACGCGTCAATACAAGAGTCTCAAGTTTCTCCATCTTTGAGATATCGCGCCAGAAGCTGGGGCTGATATCAGGGTTATAGACGGCCAGTCTTCGCAGTTTAGGGAAGAATGTCCAGAAGGCTGGTTCGCCGGCAACGACATCCACCAGGCTGAGGTAGAGCTCATCCCGAACACTAACCAACTCTTCGAGATTTTCGAGACGCTTGAAGCCTTGGTGAAGGATTCTCCTAACACCTAGATGGTCGTCTTCTGGGTACAGACTTCGGAGAGGGATGTCGATGATGAGTCGTTTAAGTGTAGTACATGTGTAGTTGAATAGCCTATCAGAAGTTCAAATCGAAAAAATCTACATGTGTAACAGGAGTCACTTACTCGCGTACCCATGTTGCTGTTGGCTGATTATCAATGGTGTTGCCAAAAGGCGCCAGAAAGAGGGCCGTGATGGTGCGGTATTGTGGCCGCGTCGATATCGTTAGAAGATAGGAGCTTAGACGTGCCTCAGAAGACAAATACACGCAATGCTGTAAGAGACATCGTCTGGCGACTCTGCATGTTTCTTTGCAGACTAAGGTAAAGGAGAGTAGGAGCTGCGTGATTGGATGCGATGGGGCAAGTAGGACGTTGGCTTTCGGTAGCGAGCAGGTGATGATGTTGAGAACAAGCTCGAGAGGAAGATGGATAGGCTTCAACTGCTCCATGAATAACCAACGACAGGCTGTACCCTGATAAGTCGGTGTGGATGACGAGTCCGTGGGACTGGTCAGACACGCCTTTGGTGGTGCAACGCTCTGTGCCGGATAGTATGCCTACTCGGGCTAGGCCTATCGATAAGGCATGAAATGTCCTAAGCCGCAACCCCTGTCAAAAAGTTCATATAGCCCCTCCCCCGCCGTCAAAGTAGTCAAGAAACACTCAACAGATCGGTAGCAATGGATCAAGAGCCGAAGACACGTGGGTATCTAATTCCATCCTCTCGTGCCATGTGCTGACCTCCCAGTCCAATACAACACCAGCGACCCGACGTCCTTTGCCTACACCTCGGCGCGCGATCGATGGCCCATCATCATCACCCAAGGCATCGACGACGTGCATCGATCGACCTATGATATTCAAGACGAGGATAAGCTCAGGGAGGGAAAGGCGATTGTTGCCGAGCTGGCGAAGCTAAAGTACGAGCTCCAGCACGACCGCGAACTCACCGCGATCGAGGACGATGGCGAAGCCGATATCGCAGAATACAACAAGGAACTGCAAGCATTAGGGGATACAAAGTGGCACAAAGTACCATGGCTGTACTCAGAGTGCTATCTATACCGGTATGCAGAGCTCTGATATCCGAGGAATTGGCGTAAGAAATAGGAGAGGCGTTGACAGCCCCAGGTAGACGCATATCTAGCATCTTTAAGCGCACCACACACTGGAAGTCCTACGACATCTTCGGCCGCCAGAAAATGTCTACGTTCAAGTCCTCGCGCCCGGCCGTCATCGAGCTCGCTGGACGCTACAAGTCCATCGTCACCGAACTCGAGTCCAAGAACACTATCAGGGGCGCCAAGACACAGGAAGAGCTGGAGGAGGCAGAGAAGATACTCTTCATGGAGATGTGCGAGATCTGTCTGTGGGGAAATGCCACGGATCTGAGTCTCCTGACGAACCTCACGTACGAGGATATCCAGAAGTTGCAGGGCAGTGAGGCGAGGAAGGCGAGCGAGAAGAACATCTTGGTCAATGATCTGGGCAAAGCCTTCAACGTCTTGTCGGCTGCACAGAAGTCGGGCCAGAAAGAGAGGAGGGTGGACATTGTTCTCGACAACGCCGGCTTCGAGCTCTTCGTCGACTTGATCTTGGCTGGCTATCTGCTCGCCTCCGGTCTTGCGACGACCGTCGTCTTCCATCCCAAATCTATACCGTGGTTCGTTTCGGACGTTCTACCTCAGGACTTTGGCGCCCTTATCCAAGCCCTCTCCGACCCGCAGTCCTTCTACAGTGCACTCTCAGATGACGAGAAGCACGCTGGCAAGACGTCGGTGCCGCTTTCTGCCTCCGAGGTAGAGGACCTGCAATTTTTGTTCAGCCACTGGAGTCGCATCCACGCCGAAGGCCAGCTCGTGCTCCGTCCGAACATCTTCTGGACGGCATGCGGCAGCTTCTGGCGCCTACCAACCTCGGACCCTGCTCTCCACAACGACTTGAAGGAGAGCGAACTCGTTATCTTCAAGGGTGATCTAAACTATCGCAAACTCACCGCCGATGTAAGTCACACCTTGGACTCTTAAGCGATACCGTGACTAACATGCAATGCACAGGCGGCTTGGCCAGCTACCACACCTTTCACCGAGGCTATCGGCTCGCTCGGACCCGGCTCTGGTGTACGTGTGCTTGCGCTCAGGACGTGCAAGGCCGATGTTGTTGTCGGTCTGCCCGAAGGCGAGGACGAGAGGATCAAGGCGACTGAGGGTGGTGGTGGGGACTCTGGGAGCCGCAAGTGGGCGTGGAGCGGGAAGTGGGCTGTTGTACAGTTTTCGGACGGCAAGGCGTGATTCATGTGTGCTATGTGTGAGGATATTGGCCCTGACGGCGACGAGCTTGTGCGATAGTACATAGATGATAGGTTCAGGCCAGCATACAATAGATTCCGTGTCTTTTGCATATCCTAGCTCTTGTAAAGTTGACTTGGTTATGCTCTAAAGGTGAAGCATGGTCTAATCCGATATTCCAAATCTTCGAGAAGAAAAATAAATCACACGCGCTTGACTTGGACATCAAAAGCCGTTATTAGGCCGTCGAAGAGGGTAGATAGGGTGGGGTATATACATAACGGTGCCAGTGGGTATCGTAAGCGGAAGCAAGGATCCCCAACCAACCAACCAACCAACCAAGCCCCATCCCATGTAATTAGCCCGCCCACACCCAACCCTCCTCGGCACGCACACCCAAAAAAAGAAAACCCCAAAAAAAAAGCCGGCACACCCCCCACCCCTCCCATAATCGTGGCCGTGTATATATATTTTGCCAACGACAAAACCTCCATCAAACAAACCGATTAAGGGGTAAGTCAGACCAGTCTACCACACAGCCAATGAGTTTCTTACTAACTCATCCAAGGCATTGGCGCAATGGTAGCGCGTCTGATTCCAGTTTCTGATTCTGGAACATCCAGAAGGTTAGCTGTTCGAATCAGCTATGCCTCAGAACATCAGCACATTTTTTTGCCCATCTTTTTTCTTCTGTGTTTGGGTTAGGATGGGTGGATTTTTTTTTCTTGCCCCCCGGATGGTGGGCGGGAAAAGGGGGTTTTGAAGTGTCTTGGGATGGATGGGTGGGAGGTGTTTTTTTGTGGTTGACCAAGCGTGGCGGTTTGTTAGTGGGACGAAGATTCAGTTGAAGTTGTATGTCATGACCTTGACATACTAAGTACTCAATACTCTCTCACAGGCGACAGATAATCCCTAACGTAGCAATAATCACAAACTTCGATGTCAAGACCTCGGCGTCGAGCCTCTACGGCTTGGCCATCAAGTACAAGTAAGCGGAGGAGCTCGATTTCCAAGCGTCAATGACTATACAGTACAAAGTATTGATATTCCTAGAAGTATGAGAAAACGTAGAGGTGCACCAAGTCCTAGTATAACGGTATACTCAGTGGAATAAACACTACAGAGAAGCACAAGAGTATTTTTTTACATTCACGTTTGGCGGAAACCACGGAGTCGATTGTTCCAACATACAGGCGTCAACACTTCCGAGTATCATATTCGGTGTAGTGAGGTGGACAAGTCCTCAATCCCCTTCAACCGTGATAGATACACCCTCTATCTCCGGCTGTTCAAGGGCCTCCTCTCTTCATCGCCCTCATCACCTTCCTCAATATCCTCGAGCTCAAAATCATTTGCCCCTCTAACCATTCCTTCTTCATCCTTCACTTTCCCAAACCCCTCTGACGGGTTGGGATACGGCGTCGCGCACTTTGTGCTTCTGAGTGGCGGGTAATACCTCCTGTAGGTATAATAAGCGACTAATGTGCCTAGTACACTGCCTGTCGTAACATCGTAAACATCGTGTCTGTAATCCTCACATCTCGAAATAGCGATCAAGGCAGCCCCAAGGAATGGAGCAAGAGCAAGAAGGACGCGAGCGAGATCAGTTCGTGGACGAAAGACGTGGCATTGGCCGGCGAGGAAGATGGCGAGATAGCCGAGGCCGCTGAAAGAGAAGCTGCTGTGGCCGGACGGGAAACTGCGCCAGCCGTCGTGCAGGACGTGGTGGTTCTCCTCGGTGCAGACTTCGAAGGTGACGAGTTGGTGGTCGGGCGTTCCAGGGGCGGGTTTGCAGCGTGCGATGAGGTCAGGGCGAGGTCTGCCTACGGCGTTCTTGATCAAGTCGGTTATGAAGAGCGTGAGGATCAGCGAGATGAACCACCCGAGTATTGTAACGTGTGATTTATGGCCACCGGGTTGGAAAATGATGGCCCAGGCAACAATTGTGCCGAGAGGAATGGCGCCCGCGTATATAAAGAGCCATGCTGGATATCGAGTCAGCTTTGTGGGTACGGTGCAGTTCCGGGTGGTGGAGGAGGGTCGAGAGGGACGCGAGGGCGAACGTACGGACTGAAACGCGTTCTATTTCAGCGTGGGGGTATTGGATTGCGAGGTTGTCTAGAGAGAACATGCGATGAAAGGGGTCGCCAAAGAATTGTATCTACAACATGTCCATTGGTTAGCCAGCTGTCCCCATTGTATTCTCTACATTCGAAGTTGACAACATACCACAATCCAGCCAGTGATCAACATGGCAAGACCAACATAGTCAGAGGCGTATGAGCGCTGGATATACTCAATTAGCGAGCTGTATGACTGCGAGGCGCAACACTGTCATACCTGCCAGAAGCGTGCCGCAGCCCCAATGAAACCCTGGGACTGCAAGACGTCATTGCTGCGCCTGTGCGAGGATGCCGGCATCTTCAATTGCTCCAATGGGCCGCCGGAAGCATGATGCGCAGAAAACAAAGTGTATGAGGGTGTCGAGAGGGAAGACGTGTTGGATGGCTCGTGAAGTGTTTCGGAGGTCTGGCATCACCTCCGCAATGCACTACGCTCACTTAGGTTAGTCTCGCCTTGCAGCATCCATTAATCATCCATCTTTTCTTCATCTTAAGCACAGCTGGTGACAGTTTCGCTTTTGCTTCGATAATAGAGACCGCATGAACCAGTATTACTCGAACAGATAACGATTTGTTTTGCTACCATTCATCTCACTACTCCATTACCCCCCATCCATCACACTATACTATAACAGCAACGTCCTCCCACCCTACCGTCTCGATCCTCCAACTCTCATTCTCTCATGAAAGTCGTCTAACTCAAGTCTACCGACACTATAATCAAAACAACAGCAATAGAAAATAACAGCGCAACCAAAGCCATACTTGGTATATAATCTAAGCCTATCACGACGCAGCGGACTGAAAAGCAAACAAAACAAGAAAACCATACCCAGACCACCATCACAGCACGCACCACACGACACCTATCACAATCGAAGAAAGATAATAAATTACCTACGCCCCTCTCCGCCTACCAAACCATGCTAACGGGTTCCAACCCATTCCAATCCCAAGCGCATAAAACCCGTCATAAATGGCCAACGACAATAAAAGCGCCAAAAAACATTCAATCAATCAATCAATCAATCACTCACTCACTCAAAAAGAAAAAAAACCAAAAGTACTCAGAAAGCTATTCCCTTTACATTTCCCCTCCCCCATCAACAAATAACGTTCGGCAGCGCTTTTACCGCCCCAGTACTGTGTCCTTCGCACTTGCTTTTACCATAATAAGAGAGAGAAACATTTGAATATTGTAGCCGTAAAGGGTGTCCGTGACCGTGTATCGTAGCCAAAATGGGTATATGGGGTCGCGCGACACGGGCTTGCCGAGGTCCGCTAAGCGGCAGTGACGTTGGACGTGCTTCACGGGCCGTGGTAGCGGTCGAATCTGTAAAACAATTAGCTTCTGTGAGGCATTGAGGCCTCCACGTGCGGTGGGGGCAAATGTGGGGCAGTCGGGAATGTATCGAGATATCACAAGGTTGTGAGACATATCGTCTGATACATATTCCGCGGATCATGGGATGTTGACATACCTCCAGATACGAGCACGCATATCGCCGCTGCCAGTAGCAAAAATGCCTCCAGCCGGGCTGGGTGCGACAGAGATGACCGAGTTCTTGTGACCTTGCAACATGAGCTGGGCCACACCGGTGTGGGGGTCCCAGAACTGAACACCGCGATCCTTGGATCCACTGAGTACCCAATCGCCATGCGGCGTGAGCGCAACACTGAGAACGAAGTCCTTGTGTCCTTCGAAGGTGCGGATGCACTTTCCACCAGGAGCAGTGCCCGGGATCAGACGCGGAGGAGTATTGAGCTCCCACATCTTGATAGTCTTGTCGAGACTGCCAGAGACCAAGCGATCGCCAGAAGGAGCGAAAGCAACGGAGTAGACACTATCTTTGTGGCCTTGCTCGCCCTCGAGACGTACAACGAGATTACCGTTGACGGCATCCCAGACGCGCACGCTCTTATCAAGGGATCCGGCAGCGACAAATCGGTTGTCGGGGGAGATTGCCACGGTTGTGACACCATCTTCGATTGAGAGGTTGAGAACCTGCTGGTTGGTCTCAAGATCCCAGAGGCGGACACTCCTATCACCACTCCCGGATGCAATGATGCGACCGTTTCGGGCGAAATCCAAGGAATAGATATCTTGCTCGTGGCCAGTGAACTGATGCTTAATCGTACGGCTAGCGATATCCCACACCTATGCAGGTTAGCGACTGTTAAGAAATGCAATCAAAGTTTGATCTTACCCGAATGACCTTGTCCTCGGCTCCCGTAGCCAGATATTGGCCGTTGGGGCTGAAGCACACGCTACGGATGTACAGGTCTCCGTCTTCAGGCAAACTGCTGTCTTGAAGATGGGCAACTGGGTTACCGGTCTCGACGTCGAAGATCTGGGCAGAGCGGTTGCATCCAGTAGCAACAAAACGGCCATCCAGACTGAAGCGAACACAGCACACGACACTCTGGTGAGGAAGATTGTGGATCAGGTCCACGTCGAGGACTCGCCTCGTGCGGGGATTGAAGACGGCAAACCAATCGGTTCCGTCCTTCTTCAGGTTGTCGGGCAGCTGGTCGACGTCGAGATCGGCCAGAATGTTACTCTGCGACAGCGGCGGCACCGGACCCGGGTTCGGCGGCATCAATGCACTGTGCTGCTGATGCGGCGGGGGTGTGGGGCGGGGCACTTGGGGCGAACCGGGATACGGAGCAGCGCTGTTCTGCTGAGGTGTTGCCGGACCAGGAGGGCCGCGGGGCCCGGGACGCTTAGGCCCGGGCGATGCGGTAGGCTGGGGAGGCTGTCCGTAGCCTGGTATTGTTAGTCATGCTCGCCTTCTCCGCATATCAGCATAGCACGAACGGAACATCTCACCATTGACTGACGGGCCCGGCTGGTAGCCGCCGAAGTGCTGGGGAGGACCCGGGGCGGGATTCAAACCAGGCGGGCCTTGTCCTCCGAGGTGAGGCGGGAGCCCGGGCTGTTGAGGCTCCTGCGGCGGAGGAGCCAAGCCCGGACCACCCTGGTTATTGCCGGCCATGATGCCGCCGAACAAATTGCTCGGGCCGTGGCCGATTGACGGCGGAGGCGGCTGCGAGGGACCATGGTGCTGCGAATTCTGGCTGGGGCCGCCGCGGGCCTCCAGTTCGCGCTGCAGACGTGAAATCTCGTCCTCGTACCTATCGTGAGCTGTCAGCCTCGGCGCCTTCCCTCGCAAACCCCCCCACGGTGACAAGCGCGGCGCTGTGGCACCTGCGGCCTTGCCCTTGCCAGCGGGGGTTGCAGTGCAGGCGCTACTCACTTTGCTTTGATCTGGACGTGCTGCTGCTCGAGGGAGTACACCTTGCCGCGGATCATCTCGATCTCCTGGATGTGTCTGGTGACTGTTCGCACCGTGGTTAGCGATGGGCAAGTGCATTGATTGAAGGCGGATTCCATGCGGCGACAATGGCGCCTGTGGGTCGGAAATGGGCTACTCACTCTGGCCCTCGTAGTCGACGCTGCGCTGGCTCTCGGTGTCGAACTCATTGCGAATCTGGTCCAGCAGCTCGTTGAGGCGCTGGCTGGGCTGGGGGCCCGGAGGACCAGGCGGACCACGCCCGGCGGGGGCAGGAGGATAGTGGTTCATGATGATGCTCGATGCTCGCGCGGAATGATGAGGTGGCTAGCGGGCCGAGTTATCGTTGGCGGGATCGCTGGCGGCAAGACCTCGATGGGGGAGTGGGTGGGCGACGTCCGGTCGTGTCGTGCTTGGACAGACAGGCAGGCGCGAACGGGCGCACAAGGCTGCTCGGCACTCGCGCACTTGAGAGCTATCGAGAGGCGGGCAGCTTCTATGAGGGCGACGGCGATGAGGCGATGGGCAGCTGGTTTACAGCGGGGACTTGGATGCGCGGCGAGGACGGGAGGAAAGAGAAGAGGCTGTTGGGTGTTGGAGAACCTGAAGACGGCCGCGCACCGTGCGCAGAGCTAATGCGCCGACGAGACGACCAGGGTGGGCAGCAAACACTAGGTAGATACAATACTAGATACTATATTTCTGCCGACGTATGACGGGCCAAGTAGTAGATATACAATACCTGCAAGCCAGCCGTCCTTGGCGTCTGTCCTGTTCCACGCCCGACGTCCTTTTGGCCCGCCAACATTGTGCCACGACGCCACAGAGGCTGCATCCACACATACAATACACGGTACGCGGTACACGCTACAAGCTACACGCTGCACGCTGCACGCTGCACGCTACACGATACACATACACATACACATACACATACACGACACCGCGACACCGCGACACCCTCGCCCCCGCCGTAGCCAGCTGGGTGAGATGCGATTGCGAAAGAGGTGACAGGCCTGCAGCGAAGCGGTCCGTGCGTCGGATACCTCGCGTAAGCGGGAGCTAACCCCCTCGTACTAGCGCGCCCTGTCCGTACAAACTCAACCACCAGACCTGCCACCCTGCCACCCTGCCCTGCGTGGTGTGACGCCCCCAACGCCGTGTCTTCTTCACTCTTCCATGTCGCTGCCTACCGTCACGCGTGCAATTGCTCAGCACCCATAGCCCGCCGGCGAATCCGCCCATGACTAACATACGCCACCTACTATTTTCCTTCACAATACTGTAGCACATCACATGCACCTTACCACCTAATACATGGTACGCTTCGCGAGAAGACAGCGCGCTGCACGCCACCCCGACGGTGAACGATGGAACGCGTAGGTATAAATACAAATCCCACCATCGTAGTCAACCCTTTCCAATACCATACACTTTCCCACATACTCTTGTGCAGTCCACTATACTACAATTGCAAACGTCGACATCTTGTTTGAACCCACCAATCGATTCGGAAATCATGACTAAGACCAATCGCCGCAGCCTTGTACGACCTGCACAGCTGAAAGAGTGCGCAGGCCATTCTGCACTTGACACCACCCACTAACAATGTTCTTCAGACGTCGTCACCAGTCGTTCTTCAACGATTCCTCCATCAGAAGTGTCCAGAACCGACGCAAAGAGGAGGGCGTCGCTCTCCAGCATCTCTACGTCGGCATCGCCGTCCAGTATGGCCCTGACAACACCCTCGAGATAGGCCATGTTTTCCATGACGGAACGTACTCGACGGATTATGAAATCGAGACCATCGATCGAGGACCGACGGAAGATCTGGAAGACAACTTCAACGATGATCTTGCCGATCGTCTTGCCGATAAAATCATCGAGATGCTCGATGTACATCGGCGCGACAACCTGTACAAGTTTGTTGGCGCAGGCGTCAACCACACTGCTAACAAGAGCCCGTATCTGCTCTCACGCTTGTGGCAGGAACTAGACATTGTGCCCATCCTGTATGGTGACCAGCCGCAGTCAGAAGGCTCTTCGCAACACAAGATCTCACGACAAATGTCAGTGGATGAGGAGGCTGACAAACTCGCAAGGAAGGCTGCGTGGTGAGTAGGCCGAGTCCCATTTCCTACACAGCATGCTGATCATACTAGCCACTTTACAAACAGCTTTCAGCCTCGCGTGGAAGTGTCCCACGGGGGAAAGGTTCAGGTGGACCTTGGGGGTACCGCAAAGATTGCGCACCAAGATGATTATCCCGATACGGTCAGCCCGCGAACTTGGCGAGCAACCGCAAAGTACGCCAACTCTCTCATCGCCAGGGATGCAAAGATTGCCTTCTTCAACGCAACACCCCAAGGTGGTGGCGTAGCTTTGATGAGGCACGCCCTGATCCGATTCCTCTACACTCAGATCCCCAACGTTAATGCGTCCTGGTAAGCCTTCACATCCTCTACATCTGATTCCATGCTAACTCTAAAAGGTACGTACCCACGCCGGCACCAGCAGTGTTTCGCATCACAAAGGACAACCACAACATCCTCCAAGGCGTAGCAGATCCTGAGCTGCGCCTCACACCCGAGAACATGACTATTCTCGACAACTGGTGCTACAAGAACGCCGAACGCCACTGGATCAAGAAAGGCCCTCTCGCCCCACGCTCAGAGGGCGGTGCCGATGTCATCATTGTAGACGATCCTCAGATGCCAGCACTCGTCAAGATTGCAAAGGAGCAGGACCCCACCCGCCCCGTCATCTTCCGCTCGCACATTCAAGTGAGTCATCCAACCAAGATCCAACAAAGCCACAATCAAACTAACCAATTTACCAGGTTCGAGCCGATCTTGCCAACAAACCCGGCACACCAACAGCAGAAGTCTGGAGCTGGGTCTGGGGAAACATTAAAGATGCCGACCTCTTCATCAGCCACCCAGTACCCGACTTCGTCCCCGCAATCGTCACACCCTCCAAAGTCGGCTACCTCCCCGCAACAACAGACTGGCTCGACGGCCTCAACAAAGACCTCGACGAATGGGACTTCCAATTCTACATCCACGAGTTCCAATCGCAGTGCTTCGCCAAGAACCAGCCCCTACTCGACCACCCGCATCGTAAATACATTACGCAAATCGCACGTTTCGACCCCGCAAAGGGGATTCCCGACTTACTCGCCTCATACGCCCTACTCCGGCGCAAGCACATGAAAGACTGGGCGCGAGAAGACACCCCCCAACTCGTCCTCGCGGGCCACGGCGCCATCGACGACCCGGACGCAACCCGCATCCTCAAAGAAACCGAAGACGAAATCAACACGCTCTACGACGACATCAAAGACGACATCATCTACATGCGTCTCGAGCCCTCGGACCAACTCCTCAACGCGCTAATGTCGGGCGCCCACGTAGCGCTCCAACTCTCGACGCGCGAGGGCTTCGAAGTCAAGGTCTCGGAAGCCCTACATAAAGGTATTCCCGTGATAGCGACTACGCGCGGCGGAATCCCGTTGCAGATCCAGCATGGCAAGTCTGGGTTTCTGGTGGAGTCTGGGAATAACGATGGTGTTGCTGAGGCGCTGTTTACGTTGTTTACTGACGACGAGGTTTATACCAAAATGGCGAATTTCGCGAGGGATAATGTGAGTGATGAGGTTAGTACGGTGGGGAATGCTTTAGCTTGGTTGTATATGTGCGATAAGTTGGATAAGGGGGAGGTTATTGAGCCGGGGTCTAGGTGGATTAATGATATGGCGAGGGAGGAGGCTGAGCAGGCGTATTTGGCTAGCGAGACGAGATTGCCGAGGAAGTTGGAGTTGCATTGATTGATTTTTTGAGGGTGGGTTGGGGTCTTGGTGGTGGGGGTCGGTGATCCTTTATCGTCTTGGTTTTCTGGCTGTTTTTCCTCTGGTCTGGTCTGGTCTGGTATGGTCTGGTCTGGTATGGCCTGGCCTGGCATGCACTTTCCCGTTTGTGTTAACCAACGTATATGATACGATACTGTAGTTCTAGTCATCTCACGTGTCTAGTGCTCATGAAATGATACCCCCTATATGTTGCCGTCATGATGTGAATGATATTGAACCCGACACGGATAGTCCAATGACTGGATCGAACTCGATAAATAAAGATGTATATTAGAAGAAGACAGAAGGTGAGTGTAGATAACGTGACACCTTAATTGACTAAAATAACATTGGAGAGCCCCATACTTCCCCCACACCTCAACCTTGTCAGAAAAGAGCGCAGTAGAACTTGTAAGATACCCGCCATACCTTTACCATGCTACCAGACTCTCACTTACCCCGAAGCAACTTCCTGATGTGTCTTAGCCAATCCCAGCGCCTTCGCCTCTCGAACGACCAGATCCTCAATGGTATCGACGAGACTCTTTTGCTTCGGCTCCCAGCCCAGCAATTTCCTCGCCCTGATAGCCTTCCCACGCGAGTTCGTGCCCCATATATATGATCCTTTCCGGGTGAATTTGTCTGCTTCCTCCGCACTCACACTATCGAGCTCGGTAGACGCAATCAGTTTTCTATCCGCAGCCGCTTTAGCAATAGCCTTGCTGATATCGCCCCACACGAACTCGCCCGACTCAGCGAAGTAGTAACCCTCGTCATTCCAAGTAGCCTTTCCACCTCCGGGCTGCCGAGCCGCGGTAACGAGGGCAAGGTACACGTTACTGAGATCTTGAACATGGACTTCATGCCAGACATTTTTCCCGTCGCCGACATGGAAGCCTTTACCGCGGGAGAGAGTATTTTTGGTAAGTTCGGGAACCTGGTGACTGCGTTGGTTGTCGGGACCGCGACCAGGACCGTAGATAGTCGGCGGAGTAACAATAGCAGTGAAGACATTTCCTGGATTCTTCGATGAGGCGGCGAGAACGATCTTGTCAATGTCGCGATGGGACCAGTGGTCAGGGAACGAAGTCACCTCTCCAAGGCCATCCCAATCATCATACACCTTCTCGGATAACGTGCCAAAGGTCTTGTTGTCCCAATCCGCACCTCCTAGTATACCAGTCCCAGACGTGTGGATCAGGTAGCCAGGGGTTTGCTTCTGGGCCAAGCCCGCGACAATGGCGTTTGCGCCAGCAACATGGTCCGAGTCAGCGAAGTGGAGAGTGATGTCCGCTTTGGCGGTTTCCTCGGTCAGGATATCGGCGTTGTCGAGGTTGCCGTAGACGAGCTTGATCTTGGTGTATTGGGCGGCGATTTTGGCGCCTTTGTCACTGTTGCGGACTAGAGCTGTGATGGCGAGGTCTGGGTAGGTGTTGGCGATGACGTAGAGGGCGTCTCCGCCGATGTAGCCTGTTGCGCCTGTGCTGGGGGGTTGTTAGTCGCTGCTTTTTTGAACGTATATCATATCGCTACGGTTGTGGAAGTTGTAGGTGGTACGGGGACTGCTATGTATGACGTAAGATGTTGAGGGGTACCTACATGAAGACCTTCGTCATGATCGAGGTAGTCAGGATGTGAGGTGCTGGAGATTATTGGTCTGTGATATGGGTGTATGGTGATGTGAGTTTGAGCTGACAGTTGCGGCGCTTGCGAACGGTTATATACTGTATTACTACGCATGCCATTGTTTGTATGCATGTTGGATTTGAAAGCAAGAGCTACTATCATGCAGCCTCCCCAATACGGAAGTTGTTCGATCAGAGATGACATATCTTGTACAAATGACTTGATTACATGCTGGACTACATATGTAGAAAGATGCTCCTTTCGGTGACTTTGAACTGGGGTCAGAGTAGATCAAAGACGCGTCATTGGTGTGGGAAAATAGGGTCATCATGGAAAGCTTAGTAAAAAACGGAGTGCGGAATTTCGAACACTTCAAGGCAACATACAAAGCTACTCATTTCAATATCATAAAGCACGATAGTGGCACAGTGGTTGATTTGAAATACTCGCTGGAGTTCAAGGTGAGCTGACTAAGCGCATGACGCTAGGGAGCTCAAGCGTTCACTGCGAGTTACGTCAACCTTGAAGCTGGAGCACATGCATGCAGACGAAAAGACACGATTTCGCTTGAGATCTGAATTGTTGCTGCTGAGCGCATAGCCTCATACTCCCCAGCGCCGCCATGGATATTGCGCAGGCCGTCTCCGGCTACATCACCAAGATGGTGTCGGCTGGAGACAGCGCGGCCGCGGGCACCTCCGCTGCGAAGATGAAGATCCTCTTGCTGGACAACGAGACTGTAGGTTTGTCTCTCCTGTGTGCTGCTTGTAGCGCGATACTGATGAATATAGGTCACGATAGTCTCTACCGCCACGACACAGTCCGCCCTACTCGGCCATGAAGTCTACCTTACCGAGTACGCCTACCTACCCTATTGTTGAACGCCTCTGACATTGAGGTCCAGCCGGTTAGATAATGTGAAGCGCGAGAAGATGCGACATCTCCGGTGCCTGTGCTTCGTACGACCGTCGCCCGACTCGATACAAAGCCTCATTGAGGAGCTACGGGACCCCAAGTACGGGGAATATCACATATGTGAGGATCACAAGGAATCCTTGGTTACATCTCTGATTGGACATAGACTTCAGCAACATAATAAAAAAGTCCTCGCTCGAGCGACTTGCAGAGGCAGACGACCACGAAGTTGTGCGCGCAGTGCAGGAGTACTTCGCCGACTTCCTCGTCATCAACCCTGATCTCATGTCGCTGAATCTCGGATACCCAATACACAGGATATGGAGCACAAGTCCGGATTCGTGGAATCAGGACTCACTACAAAGGTCAACGGAAGGCGTCATGGCACTGCTCTTAGCGCTCAAGAAGAAGCCCTTGATTCGGTATCAAAAGAACAGTCTGCTGGCGAAGAAGCTCGCTACAGAAGTGCGGTATAACATGACGCAGGAGGAACAACTCTTCGATTTCCGGAAAACAGATACGGCGCCCATCTTGCTCATTGTCGACCGAAGAGACGACCCTGTCACCCCGCTGTTAACGCAATGGACGTACCAGGCCATGGTTCATGAGTTGCTGGGTATCAATAACGGCAGAGTCGACTTGCGCGACGTGCCAGATATAAGACCCGAGCTCAAGGTATGTACCTCTCGCGCCTCTTCCAACACTATTGCTCACGGGACTGTAGGAAATTACGCTGTCCCAAGACCAGGACCCCTTTTTCAAAAAGAACATGTACCTCAACTTTGGCGACCTTGGTCAAAACGCGAAAGAATACGTCGAGCAGTTTGCATCGAAGCAACAAGGTTCGCAACAGCTTGATTCCATCGCCGACATGAAGCGCTTCATAGAAGACTTTCCCGAGTTTCGAAAACTTTCTGGAAATGTCACCAAACACGTAACACTCGTAGGCGAACTCAGTCGGAGAGTTGGGCAGGAAAGCTTGCTCGAATGCAGCGAGCTCGAGCAGAGCTTGGCCTGTACAGACAATCATTCCAATGACGTCAAATCGCTTCAACAGATTATTCAAGATGAAAAGATACCTGCTGACAATAAGCTCCGTCTAACGGCCATTTACGCGCTACGCTACTCGAAGCATTCTTCTAATTCTACACCCATGCTGTTAGACCTCTTGAATGTTAGCGGCGGCGTCCCACGACACCGCATCAACCTCATCACCAAGCTTCTCACATACCACGGGTCGTTGCAGGCTACGAATGTCGCAGGCGGAATGCCTGATTTGTTCCAACCGGGGTCGTTCTTTGGCGGCGCACGAGATCGATTCAAGGGTCTGAAAGGCGTGGAGAACGTCTACACACAGCATTCGCCGCGTCTGGAGACAACCCTGCAGGATCTGATCAAAGGCAAGCTGAACCAGCAAGTGTATCCATTCGTCGAGGGTGGCGGCTCAACCAAAGACAAGGCTCAGGACATTGTCATATTCATGGTCGGCGGCACCACTTACGAGGAAGCAAAAATGGTAGCGCAAGTCAACGCTAGCTCACCAGGTGTTCGCGTCGCCCTTGGAGGCACGACAATCCACAGCAGCACAACGTTCCTCGAAGAAGTCGAAGATGCTGTAGAATCGTGGCCCGAGCCGGGTGCGGGCACAGCTGCTGGGCGGCTTAGAAGAGAAGTTGGGAGAGAAGTTGGGCGATGACAGAGTTAGTTATTCGTCTTCTTTGGTTGGCGGGCTTGGCTTAGGAGTTCGGGCTGGACATGCATAGGGTGATAGGCTCATTACCAGGTTGTTGGGTGCTGAGGCGTCGGCTAGGGGGATCTACCAGTACGCTCAGCTGATAGCACTATAACTGCGATGGCATTTGGTAAATCGCTCAACGGTCACCCTGCTTGTATGCCCGCCGTGCAACAGAAGCACGCATCGCCAGCATATCTCACACCGATTATATAGGCGCTTGACTGTACTCGGAGTAAGCTTAGCAATAACAAGTCGTTCATCCGTACTCGCATCGAGATGAATGTCTCGCAAAAATTCGTATCTAGGTTCTGCATCTATCGCTAAAGCGGCTACACTGTACCCCGTTGGGCCTCGCGCAGGACAGACGGTCGATCACCATCACGTGCCATCCAACGTTCCTAATGTTACTTTCCCACCGGCCCGAGTTCCGATTTACTTCCCACCAACCTCCAGACGACCAGCACGCGACATTCCGAAAACGAACCCACCCCTCAGGATGGCAACGTAGGAGGAAAATGAGCCAAAGATATGCCCGAACAAGCGCTACCACAAAGCCGAGTGGTTCGCCGCAGAAACCCACGACCCATCAATTCCTGCGTCGAGTGCCGGACGCGTAAGAGTCGGTGCTCCAAAACCCATCCTTGCCAGAATTGCACTGCGTTCGGACGGGAATGCATTTTTATTACGGTGCCGGAGAGTGCGGCGCGGAAGAAGCAGAGGGAGAGGGAGCAGGCGCATAGGACGAGCGTGGATTGGACGCAGCAGATTCCTGTCAGGCCCCAGTCGAGTTCCGCGGGCGGTGCATCTTCGTCGCAACAGGCAGGAGGAGGGTCAGTGTCTGAAGCCGCAAAGTTTGAGAAATATGATCGCGAGAGCGTGAATGCGAGTACGACGACTCCTGGGACGCCGCCACGTGATTACGAATGGGAGGCCTATCAGCAGCATGTGCAGGTTGATGGTGGGACGGATGCGTGGGAGAAGCTGCCTGCCGAGCCGGAAGAGACGCCTGATGATGTTTATGAGGACGAAAACGACGACGAGGACGAGATCGCGACTGATTTGACGATTCGCATCGGAAGGATGATTATTTGCGAGAATATCACTGGGTTCTTTCGACCGCAGTATGCCGAAGAGGTACTTTTGCCCTTTCTTTGTTTACGCTGAAGCAGGATGTGAGGGCTGGATTTGGATGCTGAGAACCGTGCAGCTTGGGAAGCTTCTCTCAGAGCATCCGTCATCTTCTACGTCGTCGGTAGCGGGGCAGAGGGCACCGCACTCTTCTGCTCTGCTGTCAGCTGAGCATATGCCGTCGCTGTCGCCGTCTCTGAACTTGCTACTCGGTGGGTCTATATCGGCATCTCAGAACTGCGAAATCGAATCGCCGCATTTGCCTACAAGGATGGAGGCGGACGCCCTCTTCAACCGCTACTTGGAGGCAGTCAGTCCACTTGCCCACGTCCTCCACATCCCGTCGTTCAAGCGGCTCTACGAACGATTCTGGATGAACGTGGAAATAGGAAATCCGAACCAGAACTCGTGCACGGCGCTCGTATTGGCCGTATGCATGGCTGCTGCTGCATCCGTGTCCCCACTTCAGGCAAAGTCCCAATTCGGCATCACGAAAGAAGAGTTGTTCTTGAGGTTGCAGAAAGCGACCGAACGAGCACTGCTCCGTGCGAATTGGGCGAAGACGTCGAATATCAGAACCGTTCAAGCCCTAACCATCTACCTCGTAAGATCCTTTCCTCGCTCAAGTGTCCTCCCAAACTGACATGTCTAGATCCCACTCTGCCGCGCACAAATCTCCCGTGCAACCTCGGTCGTAGTAGGCGCCCTCGTCCGCCTCGCGCAATGCATAGGAATCCACCGGCTCTCGCACTCCTCCGCGCACACCCTTACCCCTCTCCAAAGGCACGTGCGCTCCCTCCTGTGGTACCAGATCTGTTTCTTGGATTTCAAGACTGCCGAAGCGCAAGGCCCGCATCCCTCTATTCGCTCCGACGACTTTGACATCCCGCTTCCCCTGAACGTCGACGACAACGTCTTCGAATTCGGCACTCCGGAATGGCAGCACGATCCTACCTCCATCAACGGCTTCACAGACGTAACCCTAAGCTTGATCCGGTATGAGTGCAATGAAATCCACCGCCTGATCTTCCGGGGAAGGATAGAAATGGATCGGAAGACCATTACGTTGCACGACCTCCGTGCTCGAGTTGAAGCGGAGAAACGCCACGTCGAAAACACATACCTCCGCTATCTCGACAAAACCTCGCCCATCCAACGCTACGCCGGCCTCGTAGCAACCCTCCTAATGTCCCGCTGTGACTCCATGCTTCTCTACCGGCACCTCCCCCAAGCGAACCCCTACCCGCGCTCCGACTCGGAGAACCGGCTTCGCGACGTCCTCCTCTCGGCCGCGCTCACGACGCTAGAAATCGGCGCAACGCTCGACACACACCCACCGCTCTCGTCTTGGGCATGGTACAGCACGACGTACCAACAATACCACGCGGTACTCCTACTCCTCACCGAATTGTACCGCACGCCCGACCTCGAGAACAAAGAGCGCATGCAAACCATCATCGACCACATCTTCGGCCACTGCTACGGCGTCGGCGTACGCGAACGCTGTTCCGACCTCCTCTGGACCGTGAAGGAGAACCTCGAAGCTTTCTACATAATGAAAGGTATACCGAAACGCTCCACGACGTCACTCCCTTCTACCTCCGCCCTCCCAACTTCCTCCCTCCAACACCACCAACAACAACAGCAACACCCAGGTCTCCAATCCCGCTCCTCACACTCCCAACAAACCCAACCCCCGCACCTCCAACGCCAGCAATCTACCCGCGACCTCTCCCAACTCCCCATGACCGGCCTAACCCCCATGGAGAACCTAAGCGTAGATTTCGAGACCCTACTCGATAACTTCGCTCCACCCGGGAACGCGAACGCAGTGAACGTGAACGGAGGCGGTGTGGATACGAGTGGTGGCGCTGGTGGTGCTGGCGGTGGTGGTAGTAGTGTAGACGACTTCAATACCTTTTTCCAGGGCATGCAGGGCAACAGTGACGCGAGTGCGATTTTCGTGCCCGTGGATAATGCGAGTACGGTGCGGAATGATTGGGGTGATGGCACGGGGACGCGGTCGACTGGGTTGCAGCAATGGGTGAGTTGTACTTTTTCCCTCTTTATCTTTTTTTTATAGCTTTCTTCGATCAATAATGGAGGGGAGAGGAGGAAAAGGTATGATCATGTCCGTCCAATCACACGCTAACTCGTTCCCCTCGATACAGGATAATTGGACATTTCCACACCATCAGCAAAAATACGAAGGTTAAACACGTCTCTCTCCAAAAAAGGTCTCCAAAAAAAAGAAAGAAAAAAGGGTCTCCAAACCCCGCCATTCATCCACCACATACACCAAGCTTCGCTTTTTCCCGTTACCATTGTTTTCTAGGCCGGTGTGTGGGTGCGGTGTTTCTATCGTGTTGCGGTTACCGTGCGGGGATTGTATTATATCTATCTATCTATCGATCTATCTATCTACTTATCGTGTGAGTTGGGTACGTAGCTAGCATTTCGATTTCGATTTCGATTTCGATTTCGATCTCATCGTCGGGGTTCTTACTCCGTTCCCCTCCCCCCTCCTCTGGCCGGGGACGGGGACGGGACGGGACAGGGCAGGGCAGGATTATTATAGAGGGCAAGGTTTCACTACGTCATAGCAACGGGAAGAGAAGAAAAAAAAAAGGGCCAGAGTTACTCAGTATCTAGTTACGCATTATTCATACTCCACAACTTCTTCCATTTCCCCGCTTCCTCTAATGATAAACGAACAAGCATTCATTATTGCAAGAAATCAAATCAAAGCAGTTCAATTAAATAAATCCAGTTCAGTTCAGTTAAATTCAGTTCCATTAAATCCAGTCCAGTTCAATCCATTTCAATTCAATTCAAGCCATTCTTCGCATTAACGATGAGCGTGGTAAGGTGAGTTTGACCGACAAGTCCCGCGGAAGGAATGAGGCGGCTAAGAAACAAAAAAGCCTCACTTGCAAGGAACGCAATTTATCCAACAGCCCCCCATCCCAGCCCAGCCCAGCCAGCCAGCCCATCCCGTCTAACGTAGTAGGAGAGAAACCAAACCAACAAAACGGAAAGATAGGACTAGTCTCAATAATAATGGCCTTGCTCATGTTCGTCGCCAAGTCCTGGTCGCAAAACCCGATGATTACGCCGTGTGGGGGAAAGGTCGAATGCATGACAGTGTCCTGTAGATCGGGACACATTGTTGCCAAGCTTGTATGTAATGCTAAGAAAATGGGTCACCGCCTGAACGCCGTGCCTGCTGCAATGCTTTGCGGACTGCGCTGCGGTCGCTATTGAACAAGGCACGGTGCAGTAGAAACGCAAGTTTCAGACTAGCGCATATACTATGCAGACTTTGGTAGACATACAACTGAACTGCACAAACCGGATCCAGTCAAGGCACCGTACATTGCACAGCTCATCGGTTGGCTAATAATGCGACACTTCTGACGAGCTTAACCCGCTTCTTTTCATCGGCGGAGGCGGTGGCGGGGGTTTCTTCGCCCTTGAGGGTGGCGGTGGCGGCGGCGCTTTCTTCCCATGCGCTGGCATATCGTTGGCGGTCCAACTAGTAGCTCGCGATAGCGCACTGCCCTGGCTACTAGCCGCGGGGCTGGGAGACCTGTCTCGTCTATATCCATTTGTGCCAGCATAATCTTCCTCGTAGTCATCGGCGAGCGTGCTATTCGTGCGGACAGGGCGGAGGTTATTACGGCTAGCGAGGACGGAGGTCGGTTCGGTAGGTACCCGCGATATTCTCCTTGCGGGAGATTCCTCGCGCACGGTACGGGGCGGGCTGTCAAATGTAGATTGGCGGGTGTATTGGGGACGAGGAGCGGCAGGCGAGCCTGTGCCTTGGTGGGGCGAAAGATTACGTGTGGATAGTTTAGGAATAACCATGCGCGGTGCTTCTGGAGCGGGCTCTTCCTCGGGCGGCGGATTGAAGCGCTCAGCGTAGCTATGCGCAGCGTGTCCAGTATTCGATCGTGATCGAGAACGGCTAATCGCGGGGTCTCTGCAGTCGTGGTTAGACGCGCATGTTTGCGGGCAATGAATAATACTCACTGTGCCGGCCAGTCCCGCTTGACGTTGATGAGAACCTCACGGCAGCGGTCGTAGTAGGATAGCTCTGCCTCGAGGAATGCAGTCAGGTCTTGGATCATGTCGACCTCTGCCTCCTTGATGTCTTGCATCCTGCGGTATACGTCCTCGCTCGACTCCTCGTATTTCGCCTTCTGTGCCCGCAGCTCCTCTTCGACCCTGAAGTCTTCCTTCTTTGCCTTTTGCATCTTGGCAAGGGAGGTGTCGTAGGCCAGTCGTCGCTGCTCGAGCTTCTTGCGGGCGGCCTGGGCGAGGTCAGTACAGCGCTCTGGGTAGTAGGCCTGTAGGCACTTACCTGGTACTCCTTCATCTGGGCATTTGCCCGATCCAGGCCCTCTAGCCAGGTTCCCGTCGCGCCTTGCACGTACGTCTCCTGAACGCGAGCCAGGCGTTCATTCGCTCGGCCGAGGGCTGCATGTTGTTAGACCGACTTTCTGCGATAGGGAGGCATTGGCGCTACTTACAGGACAGGCAGTTTCCAAACTCGGAGTCGGGTTCAAAGTCCTCGCTGTGTGTTACCATGGAGGAGCCCAAGTAGCCACCCGGGAGCGACTTCTCGCGGTCGTCGCCCTCGGCGCGCTTTGAGATGGACTTGACGTAGACGGTCATGGCCTTTTGCATCTTGTCCATGCCTGCGATGCGTCAGTAGGTATATCGCAATTGGGCGCAGACTGCGTACCCTCATGGCGCAGATTCATCTCGCTCTCCAGGGCCTTGAAGTCGTCGGAGAGACCCGTCTTGGACTCGTTGCCCATCTTCTCTCCCGCCCATTGCTTGAAACGACCGAGCTTCTTGTTGACATTCATGGTGGCGGATTCGTCGGGTTAGCGGACAGTTTGCGTGTTTGTGTGTGGACGGGGTGGACGGGGTGGACGGGGTGGACGGGGCGGTTGCGAGGGTGGTGATAAGAAGCGAGCGGCGGATGTATGGCGGCGGACAAACGGAAGTGTCTGGACTAGCAGCACAACGAGCGAATATTCCGTGTAGAGGGAGAAAAGGTGTCTTGAGGGAAATGTAGCAAAGTTAAGGGAGCGAGGGCACGCGTAAATGTGGGGTGGGTTTCATAGAAGGAAGGGCCGCATCACGCAGACGCAACTAGTCCCGTATGGATCGTGCAGATCTGCGGCCCAGGCCATCCCCTGACTCTGGAGCCCTATGATCCCACACCGTCAAACCTGCCGCGCGCTATCTACAGACTCACCCAAGCAGCTCCCGACGTCATCTACCAGCCCGTCCAGTGGTGCCCGTGGTGCCAGTGGTGCCAGTATTCTTGTTTCATCTCATCTATCTTTGGCAACCAGTCCCCACCCCCGGCGCAACCCTCGAATACAAAATCTCCAATAATCCAATATAATTCGCGATGCCACTACCTGCCCGTGTATCGTGTTCCCTCCGCCGCAAACACTTCCGAGGCCAAACAACCCCAGACTCCTAACACACCATCGAGACGGCCAAAGTCGTACTTGCAGCTCGCCCGTGGAGTGAGTTCAACGCCCGAGAATCTGTTTCTCTCTCTGGACCTGCCGCTTCGAACCGTTCGGCTGTTGAAGTTGAACTTGCACCCGGCGGCTTGCGTATGCTAATACCGGCCGTTGTGGAACGAGCCACAGCACCGGCCGTCAGCCATCAGCATAAAAGAAGGCACAAATCACAGGCGTACCGCGGATCGACGCTCACCTTCTCCTATTGACACAGTAACCATTCGATATATCGTCGTCGGCATCGTTTGAGAATCGATAGTCTTGAGTCCTTGACACCGACTCCAGGCTCATCACTTCTGCTCAAGGACACGTGAAGGGTCGACGCGTACATATGTAGGTTTCAATGAATAAATAACAGTCGATCTCTCCACACGGGGGTCACACGACAATAATCTCAAAATAATCTCAAAACAACCTCCGCAAGTCTCATCCATCTAGAGGATATGACTTCAAGACGGAAGATACGAGATTCGTCTTTTGGCTGGAACATCGTCTTGGAGGTGGAGTCTGAAAATGGTTGCGGCTTACCAATTACAGTCTAGCTTGGAAGTCAACCACATCATCCAGGTGGTCGCGCCTCACGCCCGCTCAACTCTCCATCTCGTCGCCATCGTCGACACCGTCTCTTCCCGCCAAATGAAAAATCGCCGACCGTGTTCATCATTTGCCTCTATAAATAATATTCCAGGCCATGTCTTTCGCGACGCCGGTCTTTATAGCCTCTGAAAAGCGTGACGTTTCGCGCGAAGAATTCGCAACTCTTGCTGCAAACATGACGCGCAGACCTTCTGTCTTTCTGCGTGGTTTCGAGTGTCGGGCATGAAAGAGCCGGGAATGCAGCGTCTGGCGGATGCCCTGCCCGCCGAATGCGACGAAGGGCCGCGAACACCAGTGAACTGACACAGGTTCTTTATCGCCAACTTCAGCTAC
Organism: Massarina eburnea CBS 473.64; assembly: GCA_010093635.1. Lineage (NCBI taxonomy): Eukaryota > Fungi > Ascomycota > Dothideomycetes > Pleosporales > Massarinaceae > Massarina > Massarina eburnea. The sequence continues at coordinate 567,937 of MU006792.1, read as the reverse complement.
CCGCACCCGCCTACGCTCTCCTCTGGCCAACTTCTCTTTCTACTCCATTAATACCCTTTTTCTCACATTGCAATTGCCGATTTTCATGCGAAAAGAGATGGGAACAACGGGGGTAGGACCGCAGTGCACTGCCAACGCGTCGCAACGCTGTTCGCGATAGTAAGAACAGTGCGCCCTGGGAGAATCGGGGCCTGGGAACCGTTTCCCCCGCTGAAAGTCGCGGATTTCCCGATGCACAACGAGATGACGGCGGGCAGCGGACGCGCAAGACTAGGAGCAACACGAAGAACCCGCCGCCACAGCCCCACCTCGATGAAATGTGGGCGGGGGCCTCGAGAATGAAAAGAAGGATGGGTGGCATGTGTCTTTCGATCTGGTTATGGGTGAGGCTGCAAGGCCATGTGTAGAGGGAATCTGCAGTCGCCCCCCGGAACACGTGGACTACGGCGCGGTGCGGGCATGGCGGACGCTTTCATCACGATCTGAAAGGAGCGCATTGCAGAAAGGCAATGGCAGGGCGGTCTGGACCTGCGAATGCCAGTCAGGACGCATGTTCCCGAGTCTCCAGGAGACACGGCGACAGTGCTTGGCGGAACACATATCATAGATAGTTCGGATGCGTTATCACGCCGCCAGCACAATCACAAGCACGACTTTCCATCATCACTTGAGCAGTCCCTCGTTTCTTTGTCCATCTGTTTGTGTTTGACGGGCCTTCTTTGCGCAGGCAAGCACTCCGCATACTTGCCATTATCTGGGCAATCAATTAGTGCATTCGCGTGCTAGCGAGTGAGGGATTACCTCACGCCTGGCGTCCGTTCACTGCGTCTATCGTTTTAACGCGGTCGCTCCTCCCACCCTTCCTCCCGCTCACAACCAACCCAAAACCCGCCAATATGTCCGATTCGGAGTCTGACCTCTCCACGCCACCCGCAACCGACGACGAGATGCCCGTCGAGATGCCTCCGGCAAAGGCGACGAAGCCCATTCCGCAAAAGAAGAAGAAGACGAAGAACGGCAACATACTGTCCTTCCTCGAGAAGAAAGCTGCGTCGCCACCGCGCAAGAAGCGTGACCCGTCACCACCCCACGATATGGCTCCGGAGGACAATTTCGTCATTCCCGTGAGTATACTGCGCGTCCGTCGCGTCGTTCCGCGACGTGATCGCGACGGTGGACTGTGCAATTCCCGATTCGGTCCTCCGCTAACATTTTGTGCCATAGTTCATTGTCATGTTTCGCTCGCGATTCTCGGAAGCCTTCCCACCCAAATGCCCTCATCTGGGCCCGCAGGACATTGAGCAAGGTGTCGCGGAAGAGATCCCGTCGTCCCAGATCGAGAGTCTGCTGTGCGCCCTGCTCGGACTCGTCCTCAATCGCAAGAAGCCTGTAGAGTCCGTATACCCATTCTCCCCCATGTCCATATATGGATTACGGTCGCGCGTCTGCGCTGAATCGGCTGGTGGAATTCACATGCTGATATTGTTCGCCTTCACAGGAAAGGTCACTACAGCCGCGCCCTCGAAGAAGCCGTCCAGACCCAGAAATCGCAGTGGCCAGCCTCATGGCACTCGATAAATCCCCTGCACGGTGGTCGCTCGTTCAATACCATGACAGCGGCTGAACGCGTGAGACTCCCAACCCCAATTGCGCGCACAGCTCCAACTGACACATGTCACAGCTCGCCCTCCTCAAGACGCTCATCCTATGGGCCCTCAATCAGTCCGAAGTTGTAAGCGCCATGATCAAGGAAGGATACAAGTCGCGATCAAGCAAGGACAAGGCCGATGCCAACATTCCGCTCTCGGTGCAACCGTGGGGCCGCGACGGCGACAAGCGACAGTACTGGCTCATCGAGGGTCAAGACGACACGGCGTTCCGGGTCTATCGTGAGAGCGACCGGCGGAGGAAAAACATTACCTGGTGGAGCGTCGCAGGCTCTATCGACGAGCTGCGCACGCTGGCGAACAAGTTGGTGGATGATGACGGCAGTCGTGAGGCGAAGGCGCTGAGTGAACGCATGCTACATGCCATCCCGCGCTTCGAGGCCACCGAAGAGGTATACACCATCATCTTACATTCAATATACCATCACTGACATTCGTATAGAAGCGCAAGCGCCGTGAATACAACAAGGCTCGTAAAGCCGCCTTCGCCCGACCCGAACCCGGTTTCTCCCTCTACGAAGGCCGCACTCGAGGCAAGCGCATGCGATACACATTCGATGAAGATGAAGATATGGACGTAGATTCCGACGCTGTCTCAGTGCGACGATCGACGCGAAACTCTGGCAGAGACACATCGGCTGTTCCTGCAGGCCCCACCGTCACAGCCAGCGGTCGCCAGGTGCGATCCCGCGCAACAGGCACATATGGCGAAACTCTGCTCAGCGGACAGACAACAGAGCGTGCTTCGCCTGCGACAGGAGACTATGTGCGATCTGATGGCTCGGAAGAGCCGCAGAGCCGTCCTACTCGCGCCGCGGCCACCAAGGCAGGCGATGGGTTCCCCAAGAAGCGACAACATATCGACACGTACAATTCACTAGATGAAATGGATGACGAGGATGCGACATCTTGGGATGGTGGAGATGAGGATGACGAGGATCCTGACCGTATGGACGTCGATGGGGATGAAGACGACTCCGGCGACGACGCATCCGAGAACGAAGAGCACAGCCTCATCGTGCATTTGAAGTATAAGAAAGGCGCTTTCAATCCGTCACCCGTACCCAACACTTCCAAGGACGACCTCCCAGAGGCAGACACTATACATGCCACCTCAACGCCTGTTTCAGCAGCTCCCGCCCCCGAACCTTCCTCGAATACCGTTCCCAACGGCATCCCCCCTGCACCAGCCGATCCGCACTCGCCCCCTAGACTAGGCGCTCTCTTCAATGCCCCAACTCCTCCCTACACGGCGCAAGGAGACACTAAACCGGACACCACCACGGCTGCCTTTCTCCCCAACCCCAAATCCAAACCAGACGACACCGACTTCTTGACCGAGGCTACCCGTCGTAAATTCGAAACTGCCTTGTCGCCTTCTAACCCGGTGGCCAGCTGGCAATAGGTTTCCTAGCTGGTCTGACTGGGGGGTGTGGTGGATGGTGGGGGTGTTGCGATTAGTATGGTATGGGTATGGGTATGGGTATGGGTATGATTGTGGTTTTGTTGCGTGGGGATAGGGGTGGGTGGGTACGGTTGATGTAGGGGTTTTTTTGCTGCTTTGTATGCATACCTGCCTACCTACCTGGCATGTGTCTTGGGTCTTGGAGGAGAGGGGGGATGTGGGAGGGAGGGAGGGATGTGGGACATATGCGTGCGTGTGTGGGTGTGGGTTCCATCTACTACGTTTTGTGCAGATGAGAAAGACTTCCTTCCTTCGTTCCTTCATTCATTCCTTCTGAGGCTACTACTGTGTACTGTACTAATAAATGATGGGATGGGATGGGATGGGATGGGATGTGATGGATCAACTAGCCAGTCTGTTTGCTTGATCGTTTGAATTATTTGTTTATTTGTTTATTTATGTGTGCGTTTGTTTGTTTGTTTGTCTGTTTGTTTGTTCAGCGGGTCAGTTAGTCAGTGGGTTGGTTAGTGGTTTTGATCTTCTTGGTATACGGTATTCGGTATACGGTACTTGATATTCTGTATTCGGTATTCTTGATAGATAGATGAATAAGTGGACAGACGGAACGGATCAAGATGAGTATCCATCGGATCTCGGGTATGGCATAGTATAGTTATACGCAAAGGATTGAAATAGAAAGGGAAGAAGAAAGGAAAGGAAAGGAAAGAGTACAGTAACACAAGCACGTCCAAGAAAATGAATGAGTGCATTGGCATGAGTATGAGTATACCATCCTAATAAGTAAGGAGGTGGGGCGGAAATCTAAATACATACATGCTTGGTTGGTACACAGACTCATGGTCGAGGTTTCAATACGTATATAAATTCCGTGATGGCGAGCGAGGAGAAAATAGCAAGATTTCCCCAACACCATATATACATGCGTATGCGTATGCGATCGTAAAAAAAACGCCACTAATGCAATGCACTATCCATACGAACCCTCCCTCCCTCCATCATCACTCCACAGACATAGACCCCGGCATCCCTCTATGTCCCCACCCCCCACTAAACTGATGCGAATTCGAATTCGTCGTTCTACTCTGCCCCCTCTCCCGCTCTCTATGCCTCGAAGTATTCCTCTGACCGCCCCTCCACCGCATCCCCGTACCATCCCTCTCCCTCTCCCTATCATCCATCTCACGACTCCGACTCCTACTCCTCTCCCCCCGATCCCCTCTCCTACTCCTCTCTCCCTGATCCCCTCCACCCCTTCTCCTGTCTCCGGACCTAATCTCCGCATCTCGCAACTTCGCCCCTTCGGCTTCTATCCGCGCTTCCAGACTCGTTCCTGGTGGGATGAACGTCGGGGGTCTTGTCCGCGTTGCTGGCGTCGGAGTCTCGTTTTGCACTGGTTCGGAGGGTACGGGGGATTCTTGTTGGGGGGACGTGACATCTATGCCCTCATCTGCTTGGTCCCCTCCTTGCCCCGTCTCGTCCTCGTTCGCACCTTCTTCGGCGCCGCCGCGCGTGTTCTTTTTCCGCGGCCAGAGCGATGGGAGAACGATTTGTTGGAAGCGAGGCTCTACGGCTCGTTCGTCGAACCAGGCGTGCACGCGGGACTCGATGATTTGGGCGATCTTGGGCACGTCTTGGAGGCGGGAGCGGGAACCGACCAGGGAGCGGATGGAGAGGTCGAGGCGGTAGTCGTCGAGGAAGGTAAAGGCCAGGGTTGTGGGGCGGCGGGGTGGGCTGCCGGAGGATGATGGGAGGGGTTCGGTGTCTACATCAGCGGGCGTTGCGGCACCCGATTGTGAGGGCGTGTTTGCGGCTGTTGAGGGGGGTGATGAAGAGGGAATGAAGGATACGGCGAGGGTGCCTGAGAAGCGTACTACGCTTACCGCCAGTGCGACTGGTAATACGGCGACAAGTGGCTTGGGGTAGTTGAGATTGAGAGTTGTTTCTATCCCTATGGTTATCACGTCACTCAGATCGACATCCATTCTGGCCTGCAACCGACCCTCCTCTTGTCCCGGCACGCCCGTGCTTCCACCTAGAAAGCCTTCCTCGGCGGGCATGACTCTGCAGTTGCTGAATATCGGGAATTCGTCCCCTAACGCGATTTCTGTGACCTTGATCTCGCCGATCCAACTCGGGAGACTGCCGCCATTGAGTAGTTCGTTGAGGGAGGTGAGCACGGCGCCGTCTTGTCGCGCATCGGCGCGTAGTTGGGCTATTGTTTGTGCGATCAGGACGTTGAACCAGTCCAGACTCTCGGGCTGGTGGCCTTTGACATTGTAGTATGTTTTTGCGAGAATGGTCGCTATGCTGGGTCCTTCTGTAGTTGCGGCATTCCGTATGACACTCCGCGAGCCCTTTGGGTTCAACGAGGGCACATTGAGGGTAATGCTGCTCGAACGTTGGTGTAGTTCGCGTAGGGAGCTTTGATGTGCGAGTGTTCGGGCGCGGCGGAGGGAGGAGAGATGTAGAGCGCGGTCGTCTGCTGGAGGCGGTTCGCCAAAGATGAAGAACTTGATGAAGAAAAATATCAGGAGGGCGATTGATAGCTGGCCAAGTAGAAAGCCTTGTGTGAAGGAGAGACTGGGGGTTGTTAGTGGGGTCGGGGTGGTCGAGAGGGACGTATGTCTTACGAGGTGCCTTGGGAGACGGGCTGTGGGAGTGGCGTTGTGACAGCCGGCTGTGCCATTGTGTTTCTTCCGAGGTGCGAGATAGGCCGTCTAGTCGTCCATGGTGGTGCTTGGGTTGTTGGTTGAATTGGTCAAGTGCTGGAATTATAATTGACAATGTCGTAATTGTCGATGCTTGGACCAGGGGTGGAGCGGCAGGGCAGCCGATGCCGATATCGATAAGAACATTGTCTCTCCAACCTCCAGACACTCGGTTCAAACTCCAATCTCGATTGCACGTTGCCCATTGCCCATTACTATCGCGGCAGACCTCACTATCCATCTGCAACATGGCCAGAACGGACCCAGCAGCCGTTCTCCACACCATCCGGAACAGGTACCGCGTGCAAGCATACTTGATCATGGGCCACCACTTCTTTCTCCAGTCGCCAATGCTTCTCGATATCTTTGTCATTTTGTTCATTCTTGTCAGCAACTTTATGAACAGGCAACATGCGGTTTCGAGCCGACTCTCACGGGAGGGGATCCAAGTCTTGATGGATCAAACAATGCCAGTCCATGCTTGAAAAGACGAATACCGCAAATCCGAGATTCAAACGAAGCAGCTACCTCACCACCGACTTCATAAGCTGCGCGCTCGAATATCCGGACGCCTAGTTCTCATGCAACCGGATATATCAACGTCGACATGGCGGCTCTGCGCTGTCCTCTACCACCGGCAAAGCGGTCTAATTCCGCCTCTCCGATTGGCCCCACATCCCCGCGTGAACATATGCACCTAGCTTCAACGCTCGCGCCTTCATTCCAACAACAACACTCCTCCATGGACTTCGAGACGGCAAGACAGAGCCTCTCGCCCACGGCCGCATCGCACCACCCGAATCTCAAGCTCCCCTCGACCTGCGACCCGCCGTCCGAGCACAATCCGCCCAAACAGGCGTCATGGATAGTGCGTTTACCTTTCCTTGTCTAGAGCGTGGAGGCCAGGAAGGCTTATGATTTGGGTCACAGATATTCGGTGCCACGGGACACATGGGGCGCTCGCTTGTGCGGGCTGCACTAGCACACGGTGACCAGTGTACTGCCGTGGGCTGGTCGCAGGAGAACACTATGGAGCAGTTGGCGAAGTGGCAGGATAGGAATTGTTTAGGCCTATTGTGCGATGTCAGAGTTAGGGAGACGGTAGACCATGTAATCAAGAAGAGTATCGAGCATTGGGGTCGTGTTGACATAATCGCGAAGTGGGTGTCCTCTTCCACCGCCGACGTACTCGCTGCTGACCTCTTGTCGTGAAACAGCTGCACTGGCTACGGTATGGTATGCTCACACATCGCACATGTCTTTTATACTGAATATTGTGTGAAGGCGTAATAGGCGCATGCGAAGACCAAGACGACTTCGACCTCCGCAACCAATTCAACACAAACTTCCTCGGCACCCTCCACATCCTACAACTCTCACTGCCATACTTTCGCGCCCAGAACTACGGTCGCTACCTTATCCTCTCCTCTACCGCGGGTGCGCTCGGTGTCCCTGGCCTCGGTCCTTATTGCGCGACAAAGTACGCCGTGGAAGGCCTTATCGAATCGATGCTCTATGAGATCGACGTCTTCAACATCAAGGCTACGTTAGTAGAACCCGGGCACGTGAGGTTGGACGAGCCGGATGAGCAGGCCGTCACGGGCAACCCAGTTAGTGGGAACGCGAATGCCGGAGGCGCAGGAAGCGGACCCCCCAAGCCGAAGCGATATGGACATTTCTTCGTCAAGCCCACGCCTAGCGAACCGTACTCCACGCCCACGAGCCCAGCCGGACACGCAAAGCGAATGATTCAATGGCTGAACGACCGACAGCCTGTCAGTGCGGTCAAGAGCGCCGAGCTGGTGTGGCAGTTGGGTCATTGCAGTTACCCGCCCCTCAGGCTGCTGTTGGGGAGCTATGCCGTGGAGAGTATTAGGGATAGGTTGAGGAGTATTATTGAAGAGGTGAGTGAGTGAATTATTGGGGATGTAATTGTTTGGGCATGGCTGACTGTACTGTTTAGATTGAAGATTGGAAACATCTTTCCTTCCCTGTCACCATGCCGCCGGAAGACGCGAATGACGATATGATCAAGGAAGAACCGGAGGATGATCAGGATATGGAATGAGTGGTCCAGTAGCGCAGCGAATAAAGCGAGTATAGGTAATCGATTCTATTGCTCGATATGCCATGATGATACACTATACCTCCAAAGTCGTACAATTCTCCAGATCTAGAGAAACGGCATCGCCATTTTGTTACTTTGTTATGCAAAGGGTGCAATACTTACATCCATCCATCCACCTAGCTACAATTCCATAACCCACTACACTACCATAATACACTACTACTTTCACTCTCTACACTACCTACCCTACACCAATCCCCACGACCTCCTTAGTATTCTCTCTCCTCTGCTCCTTTACCCAACCCTTGTGTTTTTATACATCCCACCTAGCTTTACTTAATCGATATCTTGTCTAATCTATCCACCGATCGATGATCGTAAACATGACATAACAAGACAAGACAAGACAAGACAAGGCAAGTCGTTATATTAACTCCTATTCTAAAAACCTAACTTTTATAAACCTACCCAACTCCTAATATCCTCACCCCTACCCATACAACATCCTTATCCTCATCTTCACATATGTATGTACAACATCCTTACCCTCACCTACCCACCTACATCCCACCTACATCCCACGCCACGCCCCGCCACGCCACGCCACAATCCTATATAATATCCATGCAACACGCCCAAAAAGGCAACTACACCATGACTCGTCCCCTACCTACAATACAACAATAGTCCTCTCCCTCCCCTAGCAACTCTCTAGCCCTGGCCCTTCGCAGACCACGCGCATACAATAAGGGTAAAAGAAGCACGTAATAATTTCAGTAGCATTGTATTATAATTTCCCAGCCTAACACAACACAACACAATCCAAGATAGTACTGAACCGAACCGAACCGAGGCTGTGGCCTATGGGTCCTGGGTCCTCGGTCCTCGGGCTCGGGTTCAGGTTAGAGGAGGCACGATTTAGGTGTCCCCTGCGTTAGCGTAGGTTTGTATTGTAAGTACATAGGGTAGGGTAGGGCTGGGCTGGGCTGGGCTAGGCTGCGTAGTAGGATAGGGCTGGAGATTATTAGGGGGTTTAGGATTTTGGGGGTTAGAGGGTTAGGTAGGATATAGTATGATAGAGGGGTAGTGAGGTAAGGTAGAGATTTAGAATTAGAATTAGAATTTGTAGGTACAGGGAGAGGAGAGAGAAAGTGTTTAGAGTATTGTTATTGTCATGACAAAGAACAGAGGTTCTAAGGGAGGTTGTGTAATGTAGTCTAGTAGATAGATACTATACTTACTATAATTTCTCTTTCTAAGTTAAAGTCTAAGTCTAAGTCTACGTCTAATGTAAGACTAGGAAGTTATAATCTAGAAAGTAGAAAACAACACACTACACACCTAAACACACTATCTAAACTATCTATCTACCTACCCCTCTCCCTTCCCTTCCCTTCCCTCCCTTCCTCTCTCCCTTCCCTAACAACACTAAACTACACAAACAAACCGACCGACTAACAATAAACCACAATATAAACAAGCATTAATCAATTAATAAACTAACTAAAAAGCGCAAACTCGCAAACACAGCAAGTAAGCAAGTAAGTAGGTGGGTATCTGCGTATTAACCATTAAAAAAAAAAAAGAGAGAGAAAAAGAGAAAAAGTAGAATCGTGCAAGCCTCGCAGCCATCTTCCCTCTAGCCATGCAAGAGAACCTTCCTTCCTCCATCCATCTTCCTCCCTCCCTCCCTTGCTTCCATCCATCGGACAGCAAGAAAGGCAGAAAGAAAGAAAAAACAGACAGACAGACAGACGTGAAACCATCAACCACAACCACCACAAACCCGCATTCCAGAGAATGCCAGTTAGTAGGCCAAGCAATCATCTCATCTCATCTCATCCACCCCATAACAAAAAATCGTCAAAACGTGACACCAATCAACCGACCGACCAACCAAAACGCCAAACGTCCACTGCTAAAACCCCAAACCCATACCGAATAAACCACACCGCACCCACACAAATACCGACCTCAAACGAAAGAAAGTGAGAGAGAGAGAGAGGAAACAAGTCGGAATCTTACCAGAACAGCACCAACCCATGCTATCAAGACTGCGTATCGATGGCCAAAGGCGACGACGGATTGACCTGAAGCGTAGGAGTAAAAGGGGACGAGCTCTCGAAATCCACATGTCTCTGAATGAACGAACTGCCTTCCTGATCAGTAGTAGGACGCGTAGAAGTGCCATTATCGGGTCCGAGATGGGGATCCGGGATCTGTATATCGAGCTGCGAATAGGTGTTTAGCATGAGGGCCCGGCGAGCGAGGGGAGGAGGGCAAGTCTTACCGTGAGATAACCCGTACGTCGCAGGGGGATGATGCGCACACCCTCGTGCACGCCCGTATGCCGATTCCAGCTCTCAATCCAGTTCTCCAGGTCCGTCAGCTTGCGCTTGACCTGCGTGAGCCCCGCATCGTCCCACAGCCAAAAGGTTGCCACGCCCATGAAGGTATCCAGCCATGCTCTGAAGCTGAAAGGGTCAAACGCCTCCACCAGCGAGTCGTTGATCATCTGGAGAACCTTTCTAAATTCGTCCTCGCTGATGACCGGGTCGAGGATCTCGGGGTACAGATTGGCAAAGGTAGGGGCAAGGTCACCCTTGATCATCCAATCCCGCTTTATCCTGATGATGCGCGTGTTGTCGTACAGTTCCGAATGGAAAGGGACATGCGGGTTCGGGTGGGGAAAGCACGGGTGGTCAGGGCCCCATTCGTATTCCGAAGCATCATCGGGCTCCTCCTCGTTGGCCGACCGCATCGAGTCCGGGCGCGAGGGCAGCGACGAGCGCGCGACGGACAGTTTCCTCATGGCTGCGCCTGCCTCGGTATCGTCGGCAGGGGGCTGGGGAATGGGCGCATCGTCGCGGACGCGGGTTTCGGCATCGTGTTCCACGGCCATCAGGCCAGACGTCGGTGGCTGCGGACTGAAGCGGCCACTTCTGCGATCACGCGGAAGGGCAATGCTCGTGCGGCCGGACGCTGTGTCGCCGCCGGTGGAACGTTCGACCAGGAGCGACGATGGCGCAGGGCTCTGTCTCGGCAGCTGCAGCAGCGGGTATTCGTCGCGGGTGCCCGACTGGGGGTGGTCGACGGGGTTGTTTGGCGCCTCGCTGTCGCGGGATGATGCGGTGCGTGGCGGGTTGTACACGGCGAGGGAGCGCGGCGACGAATTGACACTGCAGAATGATCAGTAAGCGAGTGGCCATGGCGTGGAGCGGAATGGCACATACGGATTCCACAAGCGGGCGGCGCTGGCGCGGGGAGGCGTGTACAGCGAAAAGTTGAAGATGCGGTTCGTCAGCGACCAGCGGGCGGGCAGCTGTGGTGTTTGAGCAGGCGGCGCAGACGCAGTTGTGGAGGACTCGTGAGAAGCCGTCGTGGGATCGGTTCCTTGCGGGACGATGCTGGCGCTGGCACTGCTGCTGCTGCTGCTGCTGCTGCTGCTGGACCCGTCGTGTGCCGATTTTTGGAGGTTGCAGCAAAGGGGTCGGGGCGAGCTGCTTCCGATGTTCTTCTGGCCCGCACAGACATGGAGGTGGGCAACCAACCTTCAATTGGGGTCACAACAGCACTCGCTAGCTGCACGTCGGTCTTGTTCGTATACGGAGAGCAAAGGGCAGAGCGGCCAGGTGTACGTCTTGGGGGGTTATGGGGGGTTTGGGTTTGGGCACGGGTTTGGGCACGGGTTTGGGATGCGATTTTGAGTTCCAATGTCTGGTGTGACCTCACACGGTTGCGCCTTCTTGTCAAACACCAAACAAGGCAGGAGTCAGAATGTTGGGAAGGCAGGAGCAGCCGCGCTTATGAAGGCAGGTTCGCCTTGCCTGTCTGCCTCACTGCCCCTGCGTACACAGACACATAGTAGGCCACAACAACCAGGACAACATCCTGAAGCCCGGAACGGTGGACTCGACAGCCGAAGGGAGTGGCGACCATCAGTAAATACAAATTAGGAACAGGCACTCCTCCGTCCAAGCATCGCATGCACGGGGCCCGTGCCATCTGATTTCGTCCCAGCCCCGAGAAATATGCAATTTCACCGTCCCCGGAATCCATCGCGTCCTTGCCGTAGCCGTCTCGGTAGGCACTGTACTGTAACTAAGTATCTACATAATAGAATCTTGGTCACGAATCCCCAATGCAGCACTCGGCAAGCCGAACCCGCACAGGATAATGCCTGCATCTTCACCTGTGCATTACATGCGTGCAGGCATATATGCAGGGCCCGAGAGAGAGAGTACGTAACATGCCTCCTCCTCTCCTCCGTGCCCGGCTCGTCTCTTGACCACGTCGGGCCTGCCGTGCGTGGAAATGTGATGGGATCGGTGGGCGCGTGATGAGGCGCTTACGCCTTCTTGTTCGCAATCGACTGCATCCGCCGCATGGCCTCACGATGCGCGTCTAGCATTTCGCTGCTCCGCATCCTATTGTCAATCATCGATTGGCGCTGATGAGCCGCCACGGCTCGCTGCTGTTTCTCCATTTCCCGCCGTCGCTTTGCCTTGATCAACGACTCGCGGTGTTGTTGTTCGTCGACAACAACCGGGCCTTGTTCAGACAACAACCCATTGCATCCGTTCGATTCCCTCCAGTTTGCGAAAAGGTCCTCGCGCTTTTTATCCCACGTCGAATCTGGGCTTCGTTTCGGCTGGTGGGAATTGAATCCTGGTGCTGGAACCAGCTTGCTCTTGCGCCATTTCTGCGACGCTGATGGAGGGGGTTGGCGTTGTAGAGCGTGTAGAGCGCGCTTACGTTCTGCTAATACCATATCATCGTCGTGAAGGCTGCTGGCGGAAGCGGAGCGTGGAAGGAGCAACCGAGAGGTACCTCTGCGCATCAATGGCTCTCGTTTGCCTAAACCATCACCAGGCAGAGGCGTCGTCTCCATTGAGGAACTGCATGAGTGCCGATCCGCTGATTGTGATTCTGAATGAGACACATCTCTCGCGCCAAGTACCGAAGGAGGCCGAGCTGCAGCCAGCTCGGCCTGTGAGACCCTGTTGGAGTTCCTCGTAGCTATGATGAGCGGTTGCGCCAACTCTTCGCTGACCGGAGCAGGGCGTTCGTGACGAATCTGTACACCAGGCGATTCGGGCTCGATTATATCCATGTCGGGCTTTTCGGCTGCTTCGAGATGCTTCGACCACTCGTTGACCCTGAAAGCTTGCGCAACCTTGGAAAATCTCGTAGGGAGAGCGTCCGCGAAGCTTCCGGTCGCTGAGTCGTGTTGCTCAACTTGCGAACTCGACGACGAATCACCCAACCCCTCATCGCCATACCTCGACAAGACCTCCACATCCCCCACACCACCCCCCTCATCCTCAAGAAACAACTCCCTCATCCCACCCCCATCATCCAAAGTAGCAGCAACCGACGAATCCCTCTCCTCCATCTCCGCACCCCCCTCACCAGACCCAACCCGCACCCCCCCAACCCCACGCTCCACGCTCCACCCCTCCCAACCACTCCCCAACCCATCCCCGACCTCCCCAACCGCCAAAACCGACGCATTACGCCCACCACTCGACTCCACCCCCTCTTCTTCCCGCGGCACGGTAAAAGGCAGGGGAATGAGTACCGGGGGTGGCGATGCAGAGGGTCTGAGGGAACGCGATTGCGAGAGTGAGTAGGATAGTTGGGGTGGTGGGATGGTTTCGGAAGATGGAGTACGAGTACTAGATATACTCGTATAGCCGATGTCGTGATGATTTGGGTTTAGACTAGGTTTTGGAAAGGGGGGGTTGTCTGCCTGGTCGATGTGGTGTTGTTTCCCTATCGATTGCGGGGCCTGGGTGTAAGTGGCTTGCCATTGTAAATGGTGTTTGTAAAAAGATTCCTCTTGTTCGACCTTGCGGTTGCCGTGTTCTTGCTTTTCTACATCTCTGCATCGGGAACGTTGGAGACGATGTGTTGCCGTCACCGATCGATGGGTTTTGACGAGATTCCACAGCTCGAGCTGGGAAACCAATGCCACGACCGCAAGAACGATGGTAGCTGCGAGTTCAGCTTTGATGCCGCGATTCAACGGATACGTGTCGGTATGAAGAGGGAAGATATCCGGGTTCAAGTTCCAAAGGTACAGCCAGAACTCCTTCAATCCAGCGCGACTAAAGCAATCGATCCCAAGGACGGTCGTAGTTGCCCCAGCGAAGGAAATGCACGCGATGAGGCCGTATTTACGCGTGTAATGACTAAAAGACAGGGAGAATGCGGAAACAGTCAGACAACTGATGAAGATCACGCGACCGCCAGATGAATCGATCAGGCCTCCAGGTTTCAAGGTCAGGAACCACATGCTGAGGCAGAAGCCACCTAGCAGACATCCAAGTCCGTCGGTGATGTCCGGGAAAGCTAATGCTAGAGCGCCGAGGATGGAACCTGAGAGGAAAGCCGCGGCGAAGAAGCCGCCTTGGACTGCGGTTGAGACTGGAGGACTCATGAGATATACGATCAGGACGGTAACGGATAAACTGGACAGGTATGCGGTGGACCCAAAGATATATACCCTACGTGTTTCAGCGGAATGTGTATAAAGGTTTACCTGGGATACAAACCATTTGTTCTTGATGCCAATGACACCATAGATACCTCCTGATATCAGCATTATGATACCAGCCAGACCCAAGGCTGGGGTGACTTTCGGTTGAATGGGAAGAGCGTTCGGAGGATCGGCTGCTCAAGTTCACGTTACTAAATATCTTCGAGATGGTAGTCGAAAAACGTACCCGCTGAAGTCGAAGCAGAAGAGGTAGTCGCGACAACTGTCTCACTGGTCGATGTAGTAGTAGGTATGATAGTAGACCTGACAACGATCTCCACGGAAGTAGAAGAGCGCGGACCTTGCGTCGACGCCAAAACAGCCGTGGCTGTAGGCGTTTGTGAATTACCATCTTGTCGTCGCTCAGCAGGTGATGTGGCTGCTACGGCGTGAAGCCATAGAAAAAGCGCAAGGAAGAATAGTAGATATTGGTAGGACCGCATGGCGACGGCAATGATGAGACAAGCTCAACGCAAGGGGATGGCGTCCATGAAAGTGTGAAGTGAGGTAGTAAGGTTCAATTATCAAAAGATGTTGAAAGAAAGTGCCAAGATACCGTAGGTACGATGCTATGCACAAAAATGGCAGAACGACGAGCGAATAACGAAGGGAAAACGTATAGCTATACAATCACTTGGAAGGAATAGGTGTCGGACAAAACTAGCGCCCATGTTTAGGAGTAAGAATCAAGCTTGGAGAAGCGCAGGGATACAGCGATAAAGTATATCTGAGAGAACCTCATGTAGCATAATCTTCGATTGGTTGCCGGGCAATCTACAGAGCTTGGACCGGTAGAAGCTCTCCAAACGAACGATCCATGGAGTCGTCTTGTCCACAAGTCGTACCGCGTCAAACGTTCTCTCTGCTTGGGACTTCCCTATACCCTCTTCATCCTAGATCAAAAGGGTCAACAACGCACGATGCAGCATCTTCAGCTACGCGCCGCTGAGATGGCGAACACGACATTCAGTTACCAACACGCGTGATCCGGACAGTTGTGCTTCTCGGAACAGAGTGCATGAAGGGGTGAAGAGTTCGGCCTGGAAGCTGGAAGTTGATCATTTAGCGAGATGGCTGGCTGGACGTACTACCGGGCCAATGAGACAAACACGATATCCACTTTTCGTGCTATTGGACATCGATTTGAAGCTTGTCCGGGATCTTTTCTCGTGGCTTCTGTGCACCTCAGTAGAAGCCCTGCATGAAGATGACTTCCACAAGCTGCTGCGACACCTCGGCCGGGATGGAACTGTTGGCGTTGCTCCGAAGTCATTCTGTCCAGACATCAGTGGTAAGAAGAAGAGAAATCTCTCATGATGGAGACCTTTTGCGGCGCCTTGAGTCTATGGCCGGTTACATAGTGAGCAGAAACCGCGACAAGGGGGAGGCGCGGGTAGGGCTCCGGTGATCGTCCTCGGCGCCGAAGATCTTGCTCCACCTAATGATGCGATCTGGACGTCCTTGCATCAGGCGCAAGAAAATGTTGAACACAACCTGACTCGCCTGAAAGAGGAGAGTTCATGCCATGTCTAGAACATGGTCGTTACCTTGCATAGAAGTGCGACGAAGATGGAGGACATCATCTCCAATGGACGGTGGAAACGCAGGGTCTGTGGTGACACGGCATCTAGCACCTTCACCAGTCTCTTTGGTATTCGATACACCCTCATTGGCAATATACGGACACCAACTGCAACAGCTTCCGATACATCATGACACGACGCAGGCCATTCCAAATACAGAACGATGTCTCCAAGTCACGCTGAATCTTACCGTAAGCGCATGTCGGGAGACACGGCAGAGAAGAGGGAGCAACTCGTGGAAATCAGTACTCAGTCGTCACCTTTAGCAAGGGAATTAAGTCTTGGTGATGGCGCGATGGCACCATGGTTTGTAGATTCTCTCTAGCAGCTGCGGCTGACTCGGCGGTCAACTGCCAAATCTTGTGACAGGACCGGCCTCAGCTCTCTACCAAACAACAGCTATCGACAGCGCCGAACCCTGCAGCTACACCTCCCTCTTCGCTCTGATCGCCTTTTGTGCGGAGGAGATAGCCGGCTTCAAAGTTTTCTAGGATATCGCCCCCGTCCTTCCACAAGCACACTCCGTACACTCCGAGCTCCCCAATGACGCCGCCTCTCTGGAGGTCTCCGTTACGCAAAATTGCGTTCTTGAGCGGGGGCGGCTCGATCATCTCCATTAGTATGTATGCAGGCCAATGCGTCTCCGGAAGCTTCTCGAGAAAGGGGGGTATCGCTTTTCGATAGATGTTGTTTCCGCCGCCCTCACGTTGTGGTTTGAGCACGTAACGTGAGGCAGAATCGAGATTTTGTGCCAGTTTCTGAGCCTCCTTCCCAGCTTGGCTCTGGTCTAGTGGGTAGATCGGGGCGAACGTAGCCAGCACTCGGGAGGCTACCTCTTCATCGGGTAGGAAGCGCTTCAAGTGGGGTGAATGTGGTGTTGCGAGTACCTGTTGCACCTTCTTACATCCTGCAAGATGTGTAAGCAAGCTAGGACACTTGATGGCCCTGCTTTTCTCGAGGTGCAGTCTCGAGTCCCAATCTTCCGCATTGGGGTAATCGTCTGGCGAATAACCCGCTCGGAAGTAGATCGTAGTCACTTCATAAGAGGTTGAGGGTGAATGCGGTGGAGTGTATACGAGCGTTCTGTCGGAGTCTAGCTTTGTGTGCGCCAGTGTTTGTTGGAAAGGTAGACGAAACGACCTGACACCACTGTCTTCCAGTAGTGCGTATTCGAGGTGCCTTTGGTCGAAAACATTCCTTTCGGGGTCTTGTACAACGAACAACACACATAGTGGTCGACTGGTCCGTGAGATCCCATATGCCTTGTGCGCAACAGCCAGTCCTTTAGCGAGCGAGGAAGCTGACTTGCTCTGTCGAAGAGCATCTGCTTTGATAACAGAGGCCGTCGAAGATGGGTAGGCGTCTATCGTGAGGAGGTGCTTGTGTAGGTTTGAGACCTGGGAAGACAAGCCGCCGAAAGATGATGCAATGGTATTGAATTCAACTTGCTTCAGTCCGACGGTGGCTGAAGTATTTGAGGGATCCGTGTGCACCATGTAGTCTGAACGAAAGAGACCAAGTGACAGGTCCTGCCTCTTATCAGTAAGTCTTAATGACAAGACTTGATGTAACTAACCTGGACATAGCCTTCCTTTTTGACAGCAAGATGGGTCTGCCAGAGCTTCCCCACGAAGTCATCGATGTCAATCAGTCTGTGGATGCGGGGTAAGCGGATGTTCAAACCATAGTTGTTAGAGGCTTCAGGAAAAGTAGTCAGGGTTTATAGACTTGTTTCGAGAGCATAAGGGACAGTAATGCACGGTTATAGTCGGTACTTACTCTTCGACAATTTCTTTGAGCCATTCCTCATCCCGTGCAATCGCGGAGTAAAGCTCATTGTAGGCCTTTTGAATCGCTAGACCTTCTTCAAAGCATCTGCGAGGGAACAAACTTGGAAAAAGCGTGACAGGTGCTGTTATTGCCAGTACTCCAGTGGGGTCCTGTGACGGTTCCACAAACGAAGGAGCCGGACGTACTGCCAAACCGTGAGCGATGGACCAGTCCTTTACGTTTTCCAGGAGGTATTGCTCTTCCACAGCGTTCAATTCCGGAGGGTAGCTCTCATACTGAGTGGAAGCCATAGCTGCGTCTGCGAGTCGATTGTTGACGGTGAAACCTGTGCAAGTAAAGGTGTTGCGTTGATGCCATCCGCGCTAAGCAACGATTTCCTCGTTCACTTGCCGAAATCGGCAGTTGCTACTAGAATGGTAGCCCAGTCCACTATCATGCGTGTAGTAGTAATCGGATGCCCTTCTTGTTACCTTTCCCTTTACCATTTCCGTTACCTTTACAAACGATATCAATCTTGTAATGCGCGCAACTCCTATCCTAGTCGCGTGAGCACGTGACAGTGCCCCGCAGATCGCACGGGCCTTGCACGACTTGGATAACTTCTGTTGGACCACGAGTATCTACGTTGCTGCCGGGTATCCTATTCCAAGTGTCGAGGACAGCGCAGCATTAGGGAACAGCATCAGACAGCTTCAATGCTAGCAGACCTCAATTCTTTTCCCCAACTACATCAACATTTCCAATCGTATCAACACCGTATTGCGGCAGCTAGCATGCAAGCCCACATTAGCCACGGCAACGGAGGTGCAGGACAGACACCCAACGCTGCACCGATTGTTCAAGACTCACATGCACGAGAACGTCGGCGCATCACTAATCTCAATACTGTGGCTCGCGTTGACCAACCTTCGACTGATTCCATCGCCACCGGAGGCAATGCTCTACCCGCCATCGGTGGCAAGAATCATGGCGGTGAGAACTGGGATCATCTGCGCCATTGGCAGCCTGGTAACGATGAAGACGACGAGATAATCGACGTGAGGGATGATATATCAAGTGACAATATGTCAAGAGGGGAAGAAGAAGAAGATGAAGAGGATGAGGCTGAGGCTGAGGAGGACGAATTACATCAGGAAAGTCTCGTTGAAGCAAACATCGTTCCAGAGCCACGACCACGACCACTACGGCAAGGAAAGCTTAGCCGTGAGAATATCGTTGAGGTGATCAACGAGTGCATCGAGGAGTTCTCTACGAAATGGTGGCCTGGGAAGAACCAGAATGCAAGCTATACAACAGACCCTAAGCTGCTCTGGGAAAAAGCTGAAAAAGAAGGTCGCCGATTGTTTCTCGTAGAGAATCACAAAGCAACACTCAAATATCTCCAGTCTCGATTAGATGCGATAGGCGACGCGATCGCCGCCTCAGACAACACAACGGAAAAAGAATTCCGAGCATTTTGCGCGACGCTAGAGGGAACTGTTGAGCAAATCGAGGAAGCGGAGTGGCTACTGTCCATCTACGAGTTGGAACCAGAGGAAGAAGACAGCGGCATCAACACCCAGACTGATCAGCCTAGGAAATCAATAGTCATCGACCTCGGATCTGATTCAGACTCGGAAAGTTCAGGGGACGAGATGGACATTGATAACACAGCACCCACCGCCGTCACGCCAGGGTCAATGAATGTGGTCTTGGATGAACCGGTCTTGGCACCGGATGTCATACACATATCAGATGATGAGGTTTTGGTTGACGCCGACTTGGCGCCACTCTTCACACCTGCGATGACCAGCACACCAGGAGAAAATAGACGCCCAATCTCAATGGAGGGGAGAGCACTACCACGATCAATTCCGGATCGCCTCGCTGATAAGCCTGGTTTGTCATCCATCACTTCGGTATCGCGATGGGACTGGAACACGCTCGTCGCAAAAAGGGACCGTCCACGAATCGTCATGAAGATCTTGCATGAGGTTTCGTCAGAGGACAGAGAGATGATTAGGACCAGATTGAACGAGCTCAGGAAGCAGACCCTTCTCAAGGAGATCCGGTACTGTGTCCATATGTTCATCCGTGGCGAGGCGAAAATCCCTGGCGTATTGCCGAGAGACCTGGCCAAGGTTGTCACTTGCACGAAGTTTTTCCTTTGTTGGTGGCTGGCGGATAACTATTTCAAAAAGACTGCTCCGGAATGGCGACTGGAAGAATTATCGCAGTGTTTGGAATCAGGGAGCGAGGATATAGGGATATTTTACGATTGGGTGCGGTACATTCTCGCGAACACGTTTAGCAAGGAAGCTCTGAGGAAGCCATTCGCCCCTTCGCAAGCCGAGATCATTACTATATCTGACGACGACGACGATGAGGCACCACAGCCGACAAAGATTCGGAGAAGAAGATTTCCAATACGATAAACGAGGCGGGTGGCGAAGGCGAAGATGGATTGAAGACATGTTTCTTGTACTATTTAGAGATACCCAGACGGCGACGAGATAGGCATAATGAATGTGTGTATAGACTGTATACCATCAAGACCCTGGCCTGGCTTATGTTTGCTTCGCGGACCGGAGTAATGGGACTACTCGGCGTAGTTTGTGTGCGTGCGTACTGACCGCCCGAATCGAACGATCGGTGTGCCTTTGTTCTTCTCGCCGACGTGGGGCGAAGGCCGGCATCTTCCACGGCATGGCAAAGAAACGCGCTACCTACGCAGACCGCGACCGTCACCATACAGAAAAACAATACAGAAAAACACTCTAGTTGATGCTGAGCCGGTCCGCGTGGGCTGTTGTATTGATTGCGGCCAATAGGAGTTCAGCCATTTGTGGCCGACGGCCGGAGCTTCTCCGCAAATGAACGACTAAACGACTACGACTAAACGACTAACGACTAAACGACTGTGAATGATTTCTGTCCATCTCGCACATCTTACACATCTCACTCTCCTCTCCATTGTACTTCGTCCCCTTCCATTCGCCGTTTTTACTTGTCGCTCTTGAAATCCGCCGCATCCGGCTCCGCAATTCTTCACCATGGAGGCAGTCTTGCGCCAGTCACGGTCCATGTGCCCGTTCCTCTCGAAGACGTCTCCCGCCACGCTCCGCTCGCTCTCTACGACTGCCGCCGGCCACGATGTCTCGCCGGGAGCCGGGAAAATGTCCAATCTCCAGGTTCTGGCCAGACGTTGCCCCATCATGGGCAAGGCTCTCACCGTGCAGAGCGCTCGTCTCGGGAACAGTACGCTTGCCGGAGCCTTCGGCGGTGCTCGCGCCTACCACACTCGTGTCAATCGCGCCAGACTGCACACCTCGACGCCCAAGGAAGCGCAGGCTGTAGATATCGAAAAAACTCAATCTCGTGCAGTCCCCTTCCCGCATGCGCCCAAGCAGCCGATTTCCGCCCAGACCGCCTCCGCTGCAGCTCCTGCGCCACCCCATGCCGCCAAGTTCGACTATGAAGGGTTTTACCAGAATGAGCTGGACAAGAAGCGCAAGGATAAATCGTATCGCACTTTTAACAACGTCAATCGACTCGCCAAGGACTTCCCACGCGCTCATAGGGAGACGGAGGCCGACAAGGTCACTGTGTGGTGCTCCAACGATTATCTCGGCATGGGTCGCAATAAGCATGTGCTGGACAAGATGCACGAGACACTGGACATGTATGGTGCGGGCGCCGGCGGCACTAGGAACATCTCCGGCCATAATCAGCATGCGATAGCTTTGGAAAAAACTGTCGCAGATCTGCACAAGAAGGAGGCAGCGCTGGTCTTCTCTTCCTGCTATGTTGCCAATGATGCCACCCTCGCGACTCTTGGCTCCAAATTCCCCGACTGCGTCTTCCTCTCTGACAGCCTCAATCACGCATCCATGATACAGGGCATACGTCACTCTGGCGCGAAGAAGATGGTGTTTAAGCATAATGACTTGGCCGACCTAGAGGCGAAGCTTGCGTCTCTCCCCCCAGAGGTGCCCAAGATTATTGCGTTTGAAAGTGTGTACAGCATGTGTGGCTCAATTGGGCCTATTGAAGAGATCTGCGATCTGGCTGACAAGTACGGCGCCCTCACCTTCCTCGATGAAGTGCACGCAGTCGGCATGTACGGACCAAGCGGTGCCGGTGTCGCGGAGCATCTTGACTACGAAGCCCATCTAGCAGGCAAATCCAAGGGTACCATCATGGACCGCGTAGACATCATCACTGGAACCCTTGGTAAGGCCTATGGCTGTGTAGGCGGCTATATTGCAGGCTCAGCCAAGTTCGTCGATGCGATTCGCTCCCTGGCTCCTGGATTTATCTTCACAACCTCCCTGCCACCGGCGACAATGGCCGGCGCAAAGACGGCCATTGAGTACCAAGCGAATTATCAGGGCGACCGACGCCTTCAGCAGCTGCACACGCGCCAGGTCAAGGACGCGTTGAACGCTCGCGACATTCCCGTTATCCCGAATCCCAGTCATATCGTACCTGTTTTAGTTGGCAGCGCAGAAGTCGCAAAGGAAGCGAGTGACCTGCTTTTGCAAGAGTGGGGCATCTATGTGCAGCCCATCAATTATCCCACTGTCCCTGTAGGCCAGGAGCGCCTGCGTATTACGCCCACGCCTGGCCACGGCCGTGAGTACCGCGACGAGCTGGTCACAGCCATTGAAAGCGTGTGGAACAAGCTCGGCATCAAGCGCACGAGCGAATGGGCCGCCGAAGGAGGGTTTATCGGTGTCGGTGAGCCTGGGAGGGCTGAGGAAGCGCCCCTCTGGACCGACGAGCAGCTGCAGCTCGATGCTGTTGTCAAGGAGATGAAGACGGGCGGCGCGGTCAATGTTTTGGAAAGTGTCTTGGAGAAGGAGCGACTCGCTACTGCGCAAGTTGTCAGCGCAGCGGCTTGAACTGCTGTCTGAGTATCTGCATGGCCTGGTCGCTCGTTTGTTCTTGAGGCCTGGGGTTCTTTTTGCTTTCGATGTTGTGTTGAGTTGATTGTATATGAATGGATATGCTGCTTTTGCAATTGCAACTGTCACTACATTGGCGCTGAATTATCTGTGATGATTCCCGTGCTAGGGGGTACAGCAGGTGACTGTCTGATGTCTTTCCTATGCGCCCGAGGTGAAGGTGAACAATAACGGATCGCTCCTCTGCGGAACTAACCCTCTCCGGCTAGCGTGCCAAGGTGCCGCTGCGCGCTGCACGCGAAGTTCGCTCATAGACGGAGCTCGCTGCAGCAACCTCCCGCTCGTTCTCAACGCTACCGCGCCCGCGCAATCGACTGTCAACTCGACTGCAGTCTCTTTGCTGACACCCATCGGCGGTATACCCACACGTTGCCCAGCACTTTACGTTCGGTCTGCGCTTCCGATCGAATCGCTGACCAACGTCACCACCGTCCTTCGTGCTGCGCGGTGTATGGTCCTCCCCGCAACTTGATCCTACGGAGCGCCCCGACTCTGCCTCTACCCCTAATAGCGCATAGTCATGGCTCCCGGTCCCAAGAGGAAGCGCGGCGAAGGCCGCAACTACTCGCAAGACGAGGACACGCCGCATCGTCCGTCGCCGCATCGTCCGCAACCCATGCGCGACAGCCTCAACCGCCCCCACCCTATGGACAGCTCTCGCGGTGGCAGGCGTGGCAGTCGCAATAACAACCGCGGCCCGAACAATGGCCCTCAGAGCCCTGGCCTTGCTCAGCCGTCTCCCACCGCCATGTCGCCGCCCGCAAACGCCTTGCAGCCCAACAGGCCTGCTCCGGCGACCCCATCCACCCCAGTGCCGATGCGAGTGCAGACGCCGAAAAAGCCCCAGCTGGACGAGGATGCGCTGGAGTATCTGGAGGCCAACGACTTCCTCACCGTGGAGCGTGTCACCAACTGGAACGCCGAAGCCCGCGACGCCGTCGTCCAGGCTGCCATCAGCGCACAGAAGAGCGGCAACGGTCCCGAGACTGCACGCATATACAATGAGCTTATTGAAGCCTCGATCCGACAGTACATGGACCAGGTTGAGATTGGCCTCATGGTGCGCGACATGGTCCACGGTCCCTCCGACGAGAGCGTTCCTGCCAAGATCTTGTTCCTGGATTGCGTATCCACCTTGACCATAGAGTTCAAGGGATGGGAGCACTTGAAGCCGATGCTCAAAGAAACCGACATCCCCCTTGAGCTGATGCGCGAGATCTTGGAAGCCGAGCAGCTTGTTGGCCTAGGTCTTGTCAAGTCCAGTTTCAAGAGGATTGCTGTCCGCAAGACCACCGATCTGATCTACCGAACAGCGAACTACAACTTGCTCCGGGAAGAGAGCGAAGGATTCTCCAAGCTCATGACCGAGTACTTTACCACCGTAAACACTGAAGCTGCCTCCGCCGAAGTCTGCCGCGAGACATATCGGCGAGTGACAGCCTTCATCGGCTCATTCGATCTCGACGTGGGCAGGACCCTCGATGTCACCCTAGATGTCTTTGCCAATGTCCTCGTCAAGCACTGCAAGTTCTTCATCAAATACCTGCGAGGAAGCGCATGGTGGCCTGAGCTTCAAGGGATACATGGCGTGAAGTGGCAGGAGCCTATTGTACAGACACTGCCTGGATGGGCTTTGCCGGAATCGGAATTGTGCCATTATACAGACGAAGAGAAGGAAGTGCAACTACGACTGCGAGAGGAACGTGACATGGCGTTTTGGAAGGACGTCAACGAAGCGGAGAAGAAGAAGAGCGGTTCTGGCCTCAAAGCCTTTTTCCTGCTCGGTGCTCGCAAGATCACCGAGACTAAGAGGACGGAAAATAACACGAGCGAAACCGACAAGACTGAGACTGAGGACCCCGAATCCCGAACCTG
Organism: Massarina eburnea CBS 473.64; assembly: GCA_010093635.1. NCBI lineage: Eukaryota > Fungi > Ascomycota > Dothideomycetes > Pleosporales > Massarinaceae > Massarina > Massarina eburnea. The sequence goes on along the minus strand of MU006792.1, from coordinate 543,332 downwards.
GACAGAAGAGTGGATCGCGAAGACCGGAACTCTGCCCCCGAGAGGTAACGATGTTGCAGCTCAACTCCTCGGATTCAAGTTTCAGTTCTATGCCAATCCCGACCGGGATCCTGGTGATACCCTACCCGACAATCTCATTTACCTCGCTGCTCTACTCATCAAGATCGGCTTCATCTCCATTCTGGATCTCTGGCCACATCTATACCCAACCGACGAGACGATGTCCCAGCACAAGGCAAAACTTCAGAGGGAGAAGAGAGAGCGAGAGATGGAAAAGAAGGGTCGAGGAAAGGCAAACGCACTTGAAATGGCTGGAGCACTGCCTGACGACACCCCCCAATCGCACGTATCTCGACTGCGAGAATCCGCGAGCAAGGCAGCGTCGAACCCCGAATCGGAGCAAACTACGCCATCACAACAAGAGGATGAGGCGAACACACTTCCCGAGCCAGTCGATCAGAAAGTAGCATTGCTACGCAGCCTTCTTTGCATTGGTGCCATTCCAGAAGCACTGTTCATCATCGGCAAGTTCCCTTGGTTCTTAGATCTGTATCCGGACCTACATACCTACGTCTTCCGCCTAGCCCATCACATGCTCGACAAGGTCTATGATTTCTCTAGACCTGTACCTCTTGAAAAGATCCCCTGCGTCGCAAAAGGCACTACCGGAAATGCGCTGCCTCGCACGGGTGACTTTACACCCCGCCGGACCCTTCGATGGCCAAAGCCCGACTTGAAGGATGCCGGTGATGGCATTGACTACCGGTTCTACTGGGAAGACTGGGTGGACAGCGTACCTATCTGCCAGACGGTTGATGACGTTTTCTCCCTGTGTTCAACGTTGCTTGGTCTGGTAGGACCCGAATGCGGAAAAGACATAACGCTCATGACCAAGTTGACCCGCATCGGAAAGAAGAGCTTGACTGACGATCCTTCTGCCGCCAACACAAAGCGTTGGCTGGGTCTCTCGGCGTCCTTTCTTGCCCCTGCCCTCACATTCACCGGGCAGAACCCTGGTGTCGTCAACGAAACCTGGGAGCTGTTGAAGCATTTCGACACTGCGGAACGCTATACCATTTACCACACCTGGTTCAGGACGCAAAAGCCCGCCATGCGAGAAGCCTTCAGGGAGGTTACGGACGAGACGAAACGCTTGTTGTCTAGGGTTTCAGCCACCAACACACGACCGATGGGTAAAGCCATGGCCAAGCTAGCTTGCGCATGCCCGGGCACTGTTTTCGAGCACACCCTCAGGCAAGGCCAGAGCTACATCAACATGATCGATGCTCTTGTTGAATGTAGTCGGTATCTCACCCACCTTGGATACGACTGCTTGACCTGGATTCTCGTGGACAGCCTACTCCAGAAAGACAAGGACACCCTGCAAGGTGATGGCATGTTGGTTAAGGCTTGGCTTAAGAATACCGCCATCTTCATCGGCAAGGTGTACAGGCGGTACAGCTATATGAATGTGACCCCGGTCTTGCAGCTTGTGAAGGAGCAAGTTTTCCGCACAAAAGGAGATCTGTTCATGCTTGTTGTTCTCGAACAGCTTCTCATGTCCATGGGTGGCATTGGATTGAGCGGAGCCCTTACCGAGGCACGCGTTCTTGCGCTCTCTGCAGGACCGACCCTCCGCTCGTACGTTCTCGAGCATCACCTCGGCGACAAGCGTCACGACAGCAAATTCGCCTCTAGGCGACTGTTGCGTTGTCTTGATCCACCCAAAGACTCCAACGATCCAGCGTTGGCAACCGAAATCCTCATCGCTTTGGCGCAACAAGTCATGACGTATCCTTTCCGGCCCGAGTTGGAAACGGTTCCAAACAAGATTGTGTTCACCAATTACGACAAGCTGCGGTCGAATTTTGCCCAGTTCATCGAGTTTTTGCGAGAGAATCTTAGCGTCAAGGAGTTCGACGAGCAGACTCCTAGCGTAGTCGAATTGATCTCCGATTTCTGTCTGGATCCGAACGTCGCCTTCCACATCTCCCGCGAGAGTATCGCTGCGAAGGTGAATGCAGTTAGGCTGAAGGATGCCTCACCGCCAAATGGTACTGCTACCAATGGTGACACCGTCATGGGTGGTACAGAACCTCTCGCAATCACCAATGGCGTCGCTACACCCGCAACCAACCCCGATAAATCGAGCTCCGATGAGCCGGATGTGGAAATGAAAGACGCAGCCTCCGCTACTGTATCCAACCCTCCTCACTCCAACCCCGAGATTGGTATCATTGCCAATCAACTGAAGACTACACTCCCTGACCAATACGGAACGCATACATTTCTCAATTTCTTCGTCACTTTCTGGGTGCTCGACCTCAAAGACGTTCTTCCAATTGAGTTTGAGGAGCTCAAGACGCAGTACGAAGACGCTAAGAAGTTCGTCAAGAGTCATGTGAACGTTGCTGGAAAGAAGCTGAGCGAACCTCAAAACTTTTCCCTACGTCAATCGAACGAACTATGCGACAAGCTGAGCGACGAATACGAAGAATCCATCAAGACATCTCGACTTGCCCAGCATGGTCTATTGGGAGAGATGCACCATTGGTTTGGGGAAGTAGCCATGATCAGTGAGGCATCGACGCAATTGCACAACAGGCTCCTTCAGGATTGCTTCTTCCCACGTATTCGGATGTCTCTCCAGGATGCACAGTTTTCTTCGGCCATGCTGTTCTTCATGCATAGAACTGGCGCACCAATCTTCCGACTTTCGAAGTTCCTAGACCAGCTGTTCATTGCCAACAAGCTTGCCAACATGATCGTAATGATGAGCGAGGACGAAGCTAGATGCTTCGGGCGTTTCCTCAACGACATTTTAAGGGAGCTACAGCGATGGCACGAAGATAAGAAGCTCTATGAGAAGCACGCAGTGGGCGACAAGCAGCACCTCTTAGGATTCGCCCGCAATTTCAACGCAGACGGCACCCCATCTGCTCACCTCGATCACGACCAGTTCCGGGCTCTTCACCATAAGTGGCATAGTGCGCTCTGTACTGCCCTGAAGAATTGCTTGAAGAGTCGCCAAGATACCGAGCTGCGCAACTGTTTCAATACTCTGAAGGCTGTGGCCCCGGCCTTCCCGAAAGTCGACCACATGGCGAACGATCTCCGTCAAATCATTGAAGACTATTCGGAGCACGAGAAGAGGGATGATGTGAGAATCGCGGCGAGTTCAATCTTGTTCGAGTTCAAGCGAAGCGAGAAGTTACTCAAGACGGAGGCGTTCTTCCGCACGGTATGTCTATGAACACACACATAACAAGGTGCTCTTCGAACTAACATGATGCAGGGTATCAAACCAGCCGTTAGCGAGGTTGCTTCTCGGACGACGTCAGAGCAGCCGAAGACACCGCGACCTACGGATGCAGCTGCTAAGAAGCTCAATGCTGGGGTGCCTGTCTTCAAACCGAAGCATGCGGATGTGTAAGTGATCCCACAGACAGTTTAGTAGTGCGCAACTAATATGAAGACAGCAATGGTCAATCGAAGCCGGCCTCCGCAAAGAATCCACCTGATGAGAAGAAACCACCCCCGGCATCTGCCATAGCCAATGCCGCTCCTCGTGTGAATGGTGGAGACGTAACCAAGCTGTCTTCAGGTCCCAACGAATCGAACACTGCCCGAGGGAACCCAGGCAGGCCTACAGCTAGACCCACGTTTCCGCAGCAATCTTCTGCGCCGGTCAGTTCCGTGCCTCCTAGGCCAGATAGTCGAAGCACAAACCAAGCCGCGAACAACAATAGAGCCGCGCATGCTCTACCGATTCGACCAGACGCGCTGCCTCCTAGGCCACGACAACCCGAGCGTCCGAACGATCGTGGAGCAGAATACCGGGCAAGCACCTCCAACGACTACGGCAGGCTTGACCGCGGTCGCGAAGTTATGCCAGAGCGAGAGTTGACCCCAGGTCGCCGTCGCTCGCGATCTCCCCTTCGAGGACCCAATGTTGTTCCTGATCGCCGTAGTGAGTGGGGTAGCCGGGAAGTCCGAGACTATGAAGACCGCGCATTACGTCCACCTCCACGCGATGTACGCCCTCCCGGCCGAGGCACTCCATATGGAGATAGCCCTAGGGATCCGCGCGATCGTGATGGACGTGACCAGCGAGACTATAGGGAGCGTGACCCTTCACGAGATCGACCAGACCCTCGGGCTCTGCCTCACCCATCACTCTTACCTCATTCAGATGGACGCGGTCGCGTGCATGCCAACCCAATGGGAGCCAATGATCCACTTCCCCCTCGACGAGAGATGCCTTTGAATGCTCTGCATGGGGATCGCGGAGGCCCTCTCCCACCGCGCCCATCAGTCAACGCTTCTCCTGTAAGCGACCGGACTCTCATCAACCCCGAGCGTGCTGCTCTCATCAATGACGACCGACCACGAATGGAGCCACCTCGGCATGATCGTGATGCTCGCAACGAAGGCCGGAATGATGCCCGCAGCGATGTTCGTAGCGATGTGCGTCGAGACGAGCTCGGTAATCGTAGGGATCGTGGGCCACGGCCTCAGTCTCGACCTCAGTCTCCTCGCCGAGACGAGCGATCATCAGCGTCTTATCAAGGTAGCGAGCCCCGCCGAGACTATCGCGAGGAGCGACCTCCTTCTCATACGGCAAGTCGGGATCGTCGAGAAGAAGCACCGAGCATGCCGCCCACTGGCCCGCGTAGTGGAAGGGATGCCGCGGCAACTTCGCAAGTCTCACGGGATATGTTTCAACCTTCGGGAGGTTCAAGGGGTCGGGCGCACCCAAGTCAAGATCCAAACTATGGTAGGCTCAACCAGCCCATTGAGGCTACGCCTCCATCAGGTCCCCGCCGTAAGTAGACTCATATAATACATACCATTACACATTCTGACAAGTACAGACCCGGCTTCCGACAAACGTGATGCACATATTCATACCCCAACAGCTGCTCCGCCTACTGCGCCTGCATCTCAGCAGCCTGGTGTTCACCCTAGCCGCATGTCCAACATCCGCGGGCCGCCCCTTCAGACGGATATCCCACCCGCGCCTCCAAGTGGGCCACGCGGTTCGGCGAGGACACCTCAGCAGCCTATTCCTTCTCCATCAACCCCCCGCCACCCACCAACGGGCCCTGCTTCAACTGACCGTGGCTCCCGACACACGGTCAGGGGCAACCTTCTACAGGATATCCAATCCGTCCTAACCCCAGGTGCTACGAATAGCCGTCCTGCAGCTCCTCCCGCAGCAGCAGCAGCAGTAGCAGCAGCAGCAGTAGCAGCAGCAGCAGTTGAACGCCCACCCGAGCGCTCAAGCAGGCGTACCGACCCGTCTCGACGCGACCGTAGCCGCACTCCCGACCGTACCAGGGGAGGCGGAGAGGACCGCTCCCGAGGCGAGAAGCGTGACCGGTCCCGCCGCGACCCCCAAGCAGAACCTCGCGAGGCTCGTGAACCCCGCGGTTCACGCGATGGTCGCGAGCGAAGCGACCGTGACCGCGACCGTGGTGGCGATCGTGAGCACAGGAGCGATGACCGCGATCGTCGTAGCCGTGGCACTGCTGCTTCCGCTGGCGCCGCTGTCCCTACTGAGGATACCCGCGGTGATCGGAGCAGTGAGGGAAAGAGGAGGCGCGAAGCTGGGGATCAGCCGCATGGCGAAACTAAGCGGTCTAGGCGCTAGAGCTTGAGCTTGATTTGACTCTCGACAATGGCTGTGTATTATACCTTTCTGAACGAACGATGGATGCGTCGATGAGTCAAGCCCTTCCCCGTTGTTCGGTTTATTAGTGGGCGCGAAAGTAGCTGGAGCGACGACGACGATGATGATGATCGGGAGCTACATGTACCTTTTTCCACATTTTCCACTTTTTTCGGTTTTCGGTTTTGTTTTACTAGTTACTTACTCGCCCTGCCTACCTACCTACATACCTCTTTACACGGCACGGCACGGCTATTCATCGGAATCTTTTGTTTTCGACTTCGACTTCTTCGACTTCATCGACCTTCTTCCCTTGGGGCTTTTTTTTCCCCCGACTTCTTCGACTTGTTTTCCTTTGGGCACGACTGGCACTGGTACTGGCATTGGCACTGGCATCTCCACTACCTCGATATGCATAGCATTGGCATTGGCATTGGCGCACTTGGTGGGATAAATATCTGCTTTCTTTACCTTTTCTTCTCTACTTTCCCGGTTTTTTTTTTTTTGCCTTTTTTTTCCATCTTCTTCTTTTGTTTTTTTGTCTTTCTCTTTTTTTGTTACCCCATATCATACCATACCATACCGTCTCTGCGACAAAAGCGGGACTGGGATTAAGAGATACCCATGTCTTTGATGGCATTCTCCGGCGTTTTTGTTCATGGGTTTTCGGGGCTCGGGGTTCGCGGTGGGCTTGCGACTGCGATTGCGATATATTGGTTTGTGATGGGACTGCGATGCGCTGCGATGCGCTGCTCAAGGCTTGTTATGGATGGATGGGGGCTGGGAGATCGTGGGTGGGTATGAGATGCATCTGCACCTGTGTGCTGGGATTGATTGAATGGATCAAGGGATCAAGACTTTTTGCAGTGTATTGCGCTGCTTATTTACGAGCTGGGCGATGGATGGATGGATTGATTGATTGAGTCGAAAATAATGGGAGGGGATAGGAGGAGGGATTGATTGATTGAGTGATTGATTGATACGAATCGAAATCGAATCTATGGATATGGCTAGTGCTTTTTTGTTATGTGATGTATCATAAGTAAGGTTTGCGTGTTGTATGTGGGAAGAGATATCAGAAGGTATCTCGCCACGCTCCCAACGTATACCATACGCACTCGTATAGTAGTGGAAGCAACAACAACTACCAAAATATCCAACCAGTCCCCACATACAACACAAAACATCGCGCCTAAATCAGCCACACCATCTATCCTGCAATCCCACTCATCCACCACCTCTCCCCCCAAAACCACCTCAACCCACTCTCCCCCCAACACCACCACCCATCCCCCTCGACCCCCAACCCCAACCCCCCTCTGAACACCGACACCGGAATCGGCTCAAACAACCACACGCCACCGCGCGCGAAATCATCACAGAGAAGCGGCGCAGTATGATAAAACCAAACATGCACATACACAAACGTAAGCCCCCGTTTAAGACTTCGCGGCAACGCAGAAGCCACGAGAAGAGGCCGAAGGAAAGCCTCGATGAACACGGCAGCAGCTTGCAATAAGAAAAACGACATTGGGCCAGATAGCGGGTGAGTCGGACCATGACAAGTATAACTCCCACAAGCATGCAAGACGCCCGATAAGGCGAAAGCGGTAACGAGTTGCAACATTTTCGCCGGCGCGCTTTTCGGCTTCAACCGCATTATCTGTATGATTTTCCTGCTGGGCTGCTCGAAGGCGAAGCGGAAGGTTTGGTGCCACCACGACGACCACCATCCCGCTAACCCCTTATCCAGCACCTGCGCATACGAACCCCAAGTCTCCGGGTAGATCCAGGGTTCTGCGCGGGCGCCGAGGAGTGCAGGGCCGAGGGTGCCGGAGAAGAAGAGCGGGGCGAGTGAGAAGACGGATTTGAGCGCCCACATTATTGCGAATTGGGAGATTGCTAGGCGGGTTATGCGGAGGAGGGGTGGGTGGGATGTCAGGAGTGTGGAGAAGGGGATGTAAGGGGCCGGGGCCGCGTCGACGAGGCCCCAGAAGTAGGGGTCGTGGACTATGAGCGTTTTTACGAGGTCGAGGATTAGGTAGCCGGATACGAGGGTTTTGAGGTTGGCGACGAGGAGGCTGCGGTGGGTTGGGTAGACGTGGGTTTGGGAAGGGTGGGGTTTGAAGGTGTGGATTGGGGGGTTGGGAGTGTTGCGTATGAGCTCGGTTTGGATGGCTTTTGGGGGTGGGGGAGTGGCGATGGTGCGCCAGTTCCAGCCTGCGCCGCGGAAGTTGAAGAATATGTCCAAGACCCAGTCGAGTCGTTCGACGAAGGGGGTGAGGGGGTAGGGTTGCCATGCGAATTCGCCATGTCGAGATCTGGGTCCAAGGGTGTTGTCGTCGGTGGGGTGAGTCTCGAGGCTGCCGTTGCTCTTTTCACTCTTCTTTTCGTCTAAATCTTCTTTTGTAAGACCATTCGTTTCCTGGTTCTTTTGCTTCATGCCCCTGAAAACTCCTCCCATCCTCTCAATCCTCATAAAGTCCTTTTGTGCATCATTACACACCAGAATCGCCAGCATCCATATCAGACTCCACGAACTAATCAAGCCAACAGACAGCGTCGTAGCGAAGTCTTTGCCTCGCACATACTTGATTATATACGCAACATGCGCTACGTTTACAGCATAGATGGGGAACCGCGCATGACGTAACCAGGGACGATTTTTGTGCGGGATGAGAAGATAGATGATTGCAATGATCGCTCCAAAAGCACTCCATGGGTATACCAGGGGAAGATATTTCTGCGAGGCGATGTCTGCAGCGTACTGGGCGTGGTAGGTTCGAACTAGATCGTGGTGGGTATGCGGAAAGGTGTTGCGGGGTATCATTCTATGGTTCTATGCATGCATGTAGAGGAAATGAAGAAATGCGTAAAAAGACGAAAGCAAAAGCAAAGAAAACGGGCGGGTTTCCCTCGAACAAAAGTGGCGTTGTAGAACGGCCACCTAGGACCGGATGACGAATGCACCTGGATACTTGATGTCTCGGTTAGACTCTGCGCTAGTCTCGATAGAGATGGCGAGGGCCTTCAACACCAAACCCTCTTTGACCTCCACCCAGCATCTGCGAGCGATTTCCTCGCTGTGCCTATTGTCGGACCCTTTAGTACATCTTACGGACTTGCAGGGAAGAATTCAAGATGGTTAATATCACGGAAAAGATCAAGGAGTACGGGAATCGTAAAACTCTGAATGTTGCGAAGCTAACTTGCCCCGCAGGATCGAGGATGAGATGAAGAGGACGCAGAGTAAGTTTGAACGATCATCATCTCGGCGAGAATGATTGCTAATTGATTATAGAGAACAAGGCGACTGGTACAAGACCCCCCACCTACGATGAAAAGACTCGCAGAGTAAATCACGTGCGCTAACACTTCACCATGTAGAATATCATCTTGGTCTTCTGAAGGGGTAAGTAAACATCCATCCCCCCCAACACCAGCCTCGAACCAAACTCACACCACCAAGCAAGCTCGCCCGTCTACGAGCCCAACTCCTCGAGCCTGCCCCAGGCGCAGGTTCTGGCGGCGGAACCGGTTTCGACGTGTCCAAAAGCGGCGACGCGCGTATAGCACTCGTCGGCTTCCCGTCCGTCGGCAAATCAACCTTTCTTTCCAAGATCACCAAGACGAAGTCTGAAGTCGCGGCCTATGCTTTCACTACCCTGACTGCCATCCCCGGTGTGCTCGAGTATGGCGGCGCCGAGATCCAGATCTTGGATCTACCGGGTATCATCGAGGGTGCGGCAGAGGGTAAGGGACGAGGAAGACAGGTGATTTCGGCGGCGAAGACGAGTGATTTGGTTCTCATGATCTTGGATGCGACGAAGAAAGCCGAGCAGAGGAAATTGCTAGAGCAAGAACTAGAGGCTGTAGGGATCAGATTGAACCGGGACCCTCCGTACGTACCAACCCAATTCCTACTCATTCCCCAGTCTTCCCAAGACTGTCGTATCTAGACTCTCAAAGGAATTTCCAAGCTAACCATACCCCCCCTCGAACAGAAACATCTACCTCAAGCCCAAAAAAGCCGGCGGCATGAAAATCACCTTCCAAGCACCGCCCAAACACCTCGACGAAAAAATGCTCTACAACATCCTCCGCGACTACAAGATCCTAAACTGCGACGTGCTCGTCCGCGACGAAAACGCCACCGTAGACGACTTCATCGACACAATCATGGCCCCGCACCGCAAGTACATAAAGTGTCTATACGTCTACAACAAAGTCGACAGCATCTCCCTCCCGCATCTCAAAGACCTGGCCCGCGAGCCCTTCACCTGCATCATGAGCTGCGAACTCGATCTTGGCATCGAGGACGTGGTCGAGCGGTGCTGGGAGGAATTGCGCCTCATGCGCGTGTATACGAAGAGGAAGGGTATCGATCCTGATTTTTCGGAGGCCTTGATTGTGAGGAGTGGGAGTACTATTGAGGATGTTTGCGATCAGATTCATAGGACGTTGAAGGAGACGTTCAAGTATGCTCTCGTTTGGGGCGCGAGTGCGAGACATGTGCCGCAGAGGGTCGGCTTAGGCCATGTGGTTTCTGATGAGGATGTGGTCAGTATTGTGGCCAAGTTCAATGGTTAAACAGTGCGTGGTGGACCCGCTGGAATCGGCGAGTGGTGGGAGATTTCACGTGCATCAACCTCAATGTACGTTGGTTATGTGGAGAAATTTTGCTTTGATATTTACAAAGAATGGCGAGGGAGTTACAGATGCTCCCCTCGTATTACTATTAAAAGATGCGAGTCACTAGCAACCCGCTAACCGCAGCACCAAAATCAGCCATGCATTCCGCAAATGGCCGTGTTCCCTAGAAGAAGTAATAAAAAAAACGAATGCATCGATGGGTGTGTCGAAGGGTATGTACATCAATGTCATTTAAATCCAACTCGTCATTACCGCGTGCCGCACCCATCTAGCCATTCCGGCTTCGTTTAACGCACCTTCTTCGTCTCTGGCACATAGCTGCGGTCATCTGAGCCCTCGACTTCGTTCACCATCTTGTCTGCGTCGTTAGCCTGCTTCTTCCATGTCGTCTCGCACATCTTCAACTCCTTGCGGAACAGCTCGTCATTCGGCTTCCTGTAGCTGCCGCCGAGGCGGTCCCAAAGGGTGGTGTATTGGCCGTAGTTGAAGTTGAAGTACAGGTGGTGCATGGTGTGGCAAGCGGCGCCGTTGATGATGGGGTTCTCGGCGTAGTATTCACCGTCGTGGATCAGGACGGTCCAGATGTTGACAAAGGCGAAAAGCAGGACGTAGGCAAACTTCTGCAGCGGGAAGATGAAGGGGAAGAGGTGGTAAGGGAGACCCTGAGCATAGCCGTCGAGCGGGTGGAACGCGTGCGACGCGAATGGTGTGGGCATGATCCACTTGTGGTGCGGCTTGTGGATGTGCTTGTACACGTTCGGGTGGTGCAGACCGCGGTGGATCCAGTAGATGCACAGGTCGGTGAACATGAGGAACAGAGGAAACTGGGCAACGTTGTACCAGGACGCCGGGGCGTCGTCGACCGTGTCGTAGATCTTGGAGTAGCCGCGAACCTCGATGAGGAACAAAGGAGCCGTCAGGACGGCCATGATGGGGAAGGCGGTGTTGGCCTGTTTCATTTCGAGGCGGATTTGGTTCTTGAGGTATCGCGGGTGGTTGAAAGTGGACTTGTCGAAGACGAAGACGTAGGATGCTGTTGCGATGAGATAGTAGACGGCGACGCCGAAGAGCCTTGGTTTCGAGTTAGTTGGGCCGCAAACAAGGCTACAGCAGAGAGACGTACCATGTGATCAAGAACAAGCTGGTCAATTGCCTTCGCCAGTCGTCTCGGGCTATCTCACTCATGTATGCCTGGGGCCCTGGCGGGAAGCTCAAGTACTGGCTCGCCGGCGTGTATTCCCATCCATTGTTTATGTACGGAGTGGCGGTTGGCGCCTCTGCTATGCTCGAGTATGTGCTGTTGGGCGCAAAGCCGGACGTCTTGGTAGTTGGAAACAAAAAGGCAAAGACGGCGTCCATGCCATACGAATCGACGGCTTCGAGAACGATATCCATGGTGAAAGTGTGGCTGCGGCGAAGGGAGCCCCTCGGCGTTTACACAGTGGTTGGCAAGTTTTGTCGCAGATGCCGGGGCTTGAGGCACAGATTAGAAGAAAGCGTGCAGCCAAATGGAGGCTCCGGCACTGAAGGGGAAGAAAGCGATTGGGGTGTTAGGAAGTAGGCTGGAGGAAAGGGAGAGTATCCTAGGGCGTAGATATAATTCTCTCAGGATCGTCTTTAGGAGATGGATGTCTGGGCACGCTAGCTGTTACGAGTCTAGACGCCACCGGTAGCCGGACCACGCAGGTCCCGGGCACGGGCCGAGATCAGATAAAATCGCGTGGTTTTCCTTTGAGCGCAATCACCTCACCATCGAGCGCTGCCCGCCTGTCCATCATCCCATCGGGGCGATCGATCCCGCAAACCCGCCATTTTTCGCTTACCAATTCACCGTGGTGTCTCCTGGAAACCTCGTCTTGTAATGTCAGGGGGAACGTACCACACCTTGGGGTATGCATCGTGTTGTGCATCAACGCGCTCTCACGTGCAGGTTGCCTCCTAATTCATGCGTCTTCGGAACGCTCGGAAAAGACGTGCTCCACTGATAGGTTCCGATATCGGGCTTATCGGGGATACGCTTTTCTAATACAGTAAAAACCGGCTATAAGCAATACCTCCGTTGCAGGGACTTATTGTTTATAACGTTAGCATTGCTTAGATCAGAATCACGTGAGGGGTCACATGACTATCAAATAGTCACGTGAAAGGTCATGTGACCGTAAAATAGTCACGTGATCCGATTAGTCAGCATGAAATTCCGTCTCAACTGGTAATAGTTCACCTGAAATCACTAAAAATCAACTAAATTAGGTATAGTCTCAACCTAGTAATAAGCAATTTACGTGACAGCCTCTCATTGCTTTGCTTATCGCCAGTTATAAGCAATTTGTATGAGAAAACCGACAGTTACCTGTACTTATTGCTTACAGCGTATATATTGCTTATGCCGTATAATTGCTTATAGCCGGTTTTTACTGTAACGCCGTCTCGCCGTCTCACTAGCACACAATCACGCAGTGATATACCGCTTCATTTCTTTCAACAGTCCTTTACTACATGTGCCAAAGAATGCCGATGTTCTACAGCACAGCACACTTGGGCAGGGTGAGAGCTGTAGACATGTCTCGCAGAGTAGTCGTGAACATTTTGCGTCAAGTGACGGGTAGGTAGTGGGCGGAGAGTACATTCTCACACTCGGTTTCAATACTACATTAGCAGCTGCTTTGATGAAAGTCGGGACGAGCTTGACACTGCTTCTCCTTTGCTCCTGCCAGACCACGCGATCAACCAAACCAGGAAGGACCACACCCGTCATGTCGATAAAAGTCTCTCAAGCCACTTTCTCTCACTCTTTTCCACCACCAACCGTCAATTCATCCCATCATCATCGACTACAAGACAGCATTCGAATCACGACCCGCAACCTACCATGCGTCTATTCACTAGCGCCACTTCTTTCCTCGCCCTCCTAACTCCCGCCTTTCCCAGAACCTTTGTCAAAAGACTCCCCAACTGCCAGCAGCCCGGCCAATATGTCTACTTTACCTCCCCCAACGACAGCATCTTCACCTACGCTATCGGCACCACATGGATCCCCTACTACCCCTTAACCCTCAAAGCCGCCCTGATACTCAACGGCTTCGACCTCAGCAGCCCCGCGAATCCAAACAGCCCGGATAAGCTCTGCGGCTGGACCGTCGCGGACAGCGTCTATGCCAATAGATGGCACCACGGGGTCATCACTTACAAAGACAACCGCTCCCAAAACGTACCATGGCTACCGATACCGCAAAACTCGACGACTTTGAATCACACTATCCACCAAACTCCCCCTCCCCCCCCCATCGCAAGACAAACCCACCGCTCCCCTAGCCCCGAAATCCTCGCCCGCATCCACGACATCCTTCTCTACAACACCCCGGCCGCCGACATCGCTATCTGGTTCACGGAAATCAACGGCATAATCACATGTCTCACCATGATAGTTCTCAGTCTCGGGATGATGCTCAACATGATGACTCGCCGCGATCTACTTCGTCAAGTCCGGAAGCAGGACCAGCAGTGGTTGGAAAATAAAACTGATACTATCGAAGACGATGGCATCGAGCTTGTGGAGTTAGAGAACGGGAACGATAACGATGCCGATGCTCCTCCGGCTTACCCGCGAGCTATCGAGGACTTGGAGTCGCCTAATCCGTTTCGCGATTCTAAGATGCCGAGGGCGATGAGGGGTGATGATGGGGAGTGCGTGTCGAGTTCGATGTATTCGCGTGAGGCGGATGAAGTTCCGTTGCGGGAGTAGGTAGGGTTGGTTATGGTTGTTACTGTTCTTAGGATTGTTTCTTGTCGGTAGCTTTGTTAGCAATGAGATGTGTTAGTTTGAACTAGCTCAGTTGTGTATGAGATATAGTGCACGTGGTGTTGCTAAAGTGTTATGTAGAAAATATATCCAAAGGAAGAATGATGAGACGTGTTAGTTTGAAGCTGGAAAACGAAAAGACAATGAGGGTAAAAACTGGGTTTGAATAACTATGTAGTGTCCCTGGGGACGTGGTATCATCCATGACTCGTGATGCCTGGCCCAAGCAGTCACATCCACCTCTTGAACGCCGAAAATGCAAGACCGATAACGCCACCTATCATCAACACGCTAGATTCCGTGGACGGTAGAAAGGAAAAAGCAACAATCATCATATCCTCCGGTTGATGCGCGACGTGGAGTACGGCTTCAGAGCGCCCTTGCCCTTGGTGGCGGGAAAGGTCATCGAGTTCTTGGGCTTGCGACGCGTCATCTTGCGGGCCTTGCGTATCGCCTTGCGGTCCTTTGGCTTCTTCGTCGTGGCGGAAGCGCCGTCAACGTCCATGTCTATGATGCAACAGTCAGCCCTTGATCACTCAACCAGTGCGGAGGAAGCGGGTCAAAGGCGAAGGCGAGATGGCCGTCGCTGGTGAAGCCAACGACGTCCGAACTCAGGCCTAGCATAAAGTACAGATTCTCGCTCATGCGGGCATCTGCGACTGCGTCTGGGGTGGGCTTGGACATGGAGGTGGGGGTGGCGTGGTGGCAGAGGGAAGGTGGGATGCTAGCTGTGAGGATGGACGAACCTTTTGGGAATTCATCCTCTTTGCTGGCGTCGGCGGCGGCATCTGGGCGGGCAGGGTCAGCGTCTGTGAGGGTTTGGGGGTGGTGGTGGGGGTGGGGGTGGTTACCGTCTGTGGTGTCTACCTCCATCTCGTTCTTCTTGGGGTTCTCGGGCTTGGGCTGGGCGGCGACTGCGAGGAGCTTCGCGTGCAGGCGGTCGAGACGGGCATCTTCGACGGGCTGGAAGACGCGGGTGCGCAGCTTGGAGCGGTTGCTCTTCTTGACGCTGGATCGCAGACCTTTGGCCATTGTGGTGGTTGGTTTGGTTTGCTTTGTTTGGGGGGGAGTTTGGGTGTGAAGGGAAGGGCGGAGGAAAGTTTCATAATAATTTTCGGTGGCGCAAGTCCGGGCAGGCAGCCACTGGCCCGTGCTCCCTCGCTACCCGGCGGACGATTCTGCGATGCGCTGGGATCATCGGCGGCCGCCGCGACAACCGCAGGCCTATGTACGAGCGAGTATCGCACCCACAGCACTGCACCAGGTGAAGGCCGCAGCAGCAAAGGTCGCTGCCTGCTATTCGCCTTCGGGTTACACGCGCCGTGTGTCCGTCTATTGCACGCTGACAGAGCCTGCTGTGTTGTCCCGCGATAACAGGAAGCCGCGACCGTCACCGTCCTTCACTGAAGTACTCACCCGTCTGTCCCCGCGCCCGCCCATACAACCTACAAACGCCCCATATGTCTCGCGTCTCCGACCTTTGGTAGCACGCCTTCTACTTCCTCTCCGGACAGCCGGCCCGCGTCAAGCATGGCTTCCTCGAGCCTCCAGCAGATGGCGCTGACGCTAGTCACTCGCAGCAAGACGATGGTGAATACTGAACTGAAGCGCATATTGAGAGAGGAAGGCATGGCCACGAGTGGCGTCAAGGCCCACCTCCAGCTCCGGGTGATCGAACGTACGCTTACACTCCCATCTTGGCCTTTCCCCAACCCCCGCGCCATGTACACTGCGCTAACAGGCCCCCAGTGATCGACCGTGCCGTAGGAAACAATGACCATAACATGTTCAACCGTCTGCAGCACCGCATTGCCAATCGAGGTGCACCGCCGCCGAGCAGTTCGACCGCCTTGGCTGCAACCCTCCCGGCCCCTCAGTCTGCCGCACACTTGAACGGGCGCGCCATGTCCAACGGATACACCCCCCAGGCCCATGCTGGCTACCAGATGCCACTCCAGGATGACCGTGAGACTTTCTTGAACCCTCTGCCGCGTGATGCAGGCTGACACCCCCCATAGGGCCCACGAACCATTTCAAGAAGAGTCCGTTCTATGAAATACGGGAGCTGTTGCTGCAAAACATTACCCTGGAAATCTCGCCGAATCACCGCCAGACACGCTCCAGCCCGCTGGTGCTCAGCGAGGCCGTCTGTGCCCGACTCAGGTCCGAACCGTCGCTGCGTATCCTGCTCTTCTCTTGCATCGACCAGCCGCTGGCGCAATACACCCGGGCAGATGTCGCCTTTCCCAGCCAGATCGAGGTGCGGGTAAATGGCGGCGAGGTCAGGGCGAACTTCAAAGGCCTTAAGAACAAGCCGGGGTCGACACGGCCAGCCGACATCACCCCCCTCGTGCGCACTCAGCCCGTCAACTATCGGAACACGCTGCTCATTACGTATGCGCTTACCCAGAAGGAAAGTCCACAGGAGGTTTCTTATACCCTATTGCCTTTTTACCTGCCCGAACTTTACTGACTTTCTTATAGAAGTACAACGTCTTCGTGTACATGGTCAAAACATTCACCGTGGAACAGCTGGCTCAGGGGATAGCAGAACGCAATGTCATCACGAAAAAGACTGTGCTCGACGAGAGTAAGTCGCATGTTATCAGATTTGCAGACAGCGGCTAACGATAGTGTAGTGAGAGAGAAGGCGAATGATCCGGATATCGTAGTCGAGTCCAGTGTGATGTCCCTGAAAGACCCCATCTCTACGTTAAAGATGACTATTCCCTGCAGGTCGACCATCTGTACCCACAACCGGTGTTTCGACGCCGAATCTTTCCTCCAGTTGCAGGAACAAGCCCCAACGTGGGTCTGTCCCATATGTAACAAGACCATCTCCTACGATGCCTTAGTAGTCGACGAGTACGTCCAAGAAATCCTGCAAAAGGTCTCAAAGGACACAGATCAGGTCACCATCGAACCGGACGGACGGTGGTTTAAAGAACCTGCCGCCTCTGCGTCACGCAACAATAGTTATCATGACGACGACGATGACAGTGGCTCAGATTTAGTCGAGGTATCTGATTTCCGCGTCTCTGCGATTAAGAGCGAGGCCGTTTCGACACCCCAGTTGTCACGAACCCCGCCTATGCCATCACGGGAGCCATCTTCAGCTCCTAGAACAGGCACCAAGCGTACTTCGGAGGTTATTGATTTGACGTTGTCCGACGATGATGAGCCACCGAGGCCTGCGAAAAAGGTAGCGTACAACACTCCCAACAGCCTC
This sequence comes from Massarina eburnea CBS 473.64, assembly GCA_010093635.1. Taxonomy (NCBI): domain Eukaryota; kingdom Fungi; phylum Ascomycota; class Dothideomycetes; order Pleosporales; family Massarinaceae; genus Massarina; species Massarina eburnea. Next base: position 525,980 of record MU006792.1, on the reverse strand, counting down.
CCTGACCCATCACGTCGGTACCAAATGCCCAGTCTCGGGAGCTCGTCTCTTCCCCGGCACCCCCAAGCACAATCCCACCATAGCATACCCTCGGGTCTACGGATGGATCCTCCCTCGCATCGCCACTCGTACAACCCCTACCAGCCACCCCCTCCCCGGCAATACCCCGGACGGGAAAGCCCATCGTACCCCACGTACATTGGTAGCTCTCCTTGATCACCATCACTGTGGAACGTGTCGTGTCGTGTCGTGTCGTGTCTTGCTGTTTGTGTGAGATTGTATGTTGGCATCGCTAACAGCACTACGGACTCACAGAGAAGAAGAGGCGTCTGAGTCTGGGCAGTTGGATCAGTTTCCTATGATTCTTCCGGGTCCGAGAACTATTCACCATACGCCTCCCCCACCCTCCGGCATATTACGTCGGCTTTTTCGGTGCGCCTCTCTTCTTCGATCGTATACTCCGGCTGTCTGATTTATGTGGTGAGTAGGCTTGTGGTTCCTGGATGGATTTGGGATGATGGGGTTTTCTTGCGGGGTGGTGGGTGAAGCGTAGGGGGAATGGTTGGCGAAAAAGGGAGGGGCGCTCAAGGTTTAAATGTTCCAAGGAACTTTGGAAGTCTGGCTCTGGGGCTTATTATACCACTGGGGAATACGTCTGGGGGGTTAAATAAGTTATTGCCCGATTGTGCTTGCTTGCTTTTGCTGCTGCTGCCGCTGCCGCACAAAATTTTAATTTTTTTTGGACTTTGACATTTTTGAGATGGTGTGGCTTTGTTTGTGTGGATTATCGACGGGTAAAGAGGGGGGTGGAGGTACTGCGAGTGAGTAGAGTGATGAGTAAGTATAGTAGAAATAACGTCTAGGCTAAAGATTTCCTATACGACGGGACCACGGTGTTTTTGCATCAAGACTATCTATTATCAAAACACTTTGTCATGTAGAGGTATATTGAAGCTGATTTTTTTTTACAACGCTTATGTAAATGCAGAACTGAAACTACTATGCATCTCTACGGTGTAGTAGTTTAGATAAACTCGACTCCAAAAAGAAAGCAGTCTCATGGAAAATATAATACAAACTTGACAGAAGTGTAAGTACACCGAGTGCTGATACTCTAAACACCCTCTAATCATGACCACCCTCCACCAACCCTCCATTCTGCTCTCAAAAAGCAGTCTCGCCAGTAAACAACCTTGCTGTAAATGCACCGAGTGCCAACACCCCAAACACGCTCAAACTTTCCAACAGCCCACCCGCCCATCCGCCCACACCGCCTACTCCTCCATATCAATCACACAAGCAAAAGACTCAACCCTCCTCCTCCACTCCAAAGCCATCCTCCTCTCACTAGTCCAAGGCCTCCACCCAACAGCCAACCAATACCCACCCCTCGCCCCAATCTCCAAACCCCTATAATCCCTCGCAAGCACCTTCTCTTCCACAGTCGCGCTATTACCGAGTCCGCCAGCAGCACCATTCGCAGCACCACCACCAGCAGCACCACTCTTCACCCTAACAAGTTTCGCGGCCACCAAATCCGCCACCGAACACGGCGTAAACACCATATTCGACCTCCTAACCTCGACGCCGCCCACAACCTCGGTATAGAACCCTACCCCATGTCTCCCATCGCCGTAACAGTGCGGCAGGAAGGCAACCACGACTTCCTCGGGCATGTCGTAGGCGGCTACGCCCGGGTAGAAATCTTCGAGGAACTCGACGCCGCGGAATTCGTGCGGGTATGGCCAGGAGGGGAACGGGTTGTGGAATCCGATAGGCATGTTTTCCAGCGCGGATTGGAAGGTTAGGTGTGGGAGGTTCTTTTGCGCGAGGTGGATGATTGCGAGTGGGAGGAGGGGGTTGAGGGTTTTGCTGGTGTAGATTGGGTCGCGGTATAAGGGGTTTAGTTGCGGTGCTGTTGTCGTGGAGATGGTGCGGGATAGGGGGCTGAGGTGCGGGCCCCGGGTCATGTCGATGTGGAAGGGTTGCGGGGGAGGTCCGGCGCTGTTGCTGAGGTTGCATGGCCGCACTTGGCTGTAGGATGTGAAGTCGTGTTCGATGTTGGTGTATTGGACTTCGTGGATTAGACGCCGGTATTGACGAGCTCCGACGTCGGCGACTTCTGGGTCTAGGGTCGACTCGTCGTCTTGCTCGATGGAGTTTATGATGATGTCTTGCAGGGAGTCGGAGGGGAGGATCCCTGTTTCGTGAGGGGGCCAGGTGCGTTGGTACCAGTTCCCGGTCTCGGTGGCGGGGAACACTTCTGGGGAGGTGGAGGGCTCTGTGGCCTTGTTTCCGCGTTCGTCATCGTCGTCTTCTGATGAACTACTAGAGGTCTCTGAGTCTGAGTCTTCGCCGGAGGAGATTTCGATGATCTGGTCAGCGGGGATTTGGGTGGGGTCGAATGTGCGTTTTACGGCGAGTAGGGTGTTTGCTGCTTCTTCCATGCTGGGAGTGTGCTTCGTGGCTCTCTCGATGGATTGTTCCCGACTGATTGTGTCTTGGGATGTATTGGTATATTCTGACCTGAACCGTTTGGAAGTAGGAGATCCATCGGGAGGTATGTTAGCACGACGCTTTGCGCCGGCCATGGGAGTTGGTTGTTGAGCTTCTGGCTTGAACCGTTTGAAAGTAGGAGAATCTTCGGGAGGTATATCAGCGCGACGCTTTGCGCCGGCCATGAGAGTTGGATACTGAACCTCTGGCTTGAACCGTTTGGAAGTAGGAGAGCCGGCGGGAGGCATGCCGGCGCGACGCTTTGGGGCCGCCATGAGAGTTGGATACTGAATCTCCGCCGGGCCTAACTGAGAGTTCGAAGCTGCGCTGTGCATGGTGAAATTGGAGCGTTTGAAGACGGGTGCGTGGGCGGAAGGTATGTAATCACGACGCTTTGTGTCGGAGTTTTCCTTGAAGGAGCGCCGGTAGGTGCTGATGTAGCTTGCTGGCCGGGGAGCAGAGGCTGCGTCACTGTTATAAGCGACGTTGTTGTGAGTGACGAACTTGGAGTGTTTGTCAGGTTCGCCGGTGGGGGAGACATGTCCACTACGCCTCGGGTCCGGGTTTTCTCTGAAGGAACGCTGGTAGGTGCTGATGTAGTTTGCTGGCCGGGGAGCAGAGGCTGCGTCACTGTTATAAGCGACGTTGTTGTGAGTGACGAACTTGGAGTGTTTGTCAGGTTCGCCGGTGGGGGAGACATGTCCACTACGCCTCGGGTCCGGGTTTTCTCTGAAGGAACGCTGGTAGGTGCTGATGTAGTTTGCTGGCCGGGGAGCAGAGGCTGCGTAGCTGTCGTGAATGTCGCTGTTATGAGTGACGTTGTTGTGAGTGACGAACTTGGAGTGTTTGACAGGTCCGCCAGTGGGAGCGACATGTCCACTACGCCTCAGGTCCGAGATTTCCCTAAAGGAGCGCTGATACGTGCTAACATAGTCTGCCGGGCGAGGAGCAGAAGCTAAGTCGCCGTTACGAGCAGCGTCGGCGTTATAAGTGACGAACCTAGACCTCCTAACAGGTCCGCCAGCATGAGCCACACGACCACGAAACTCCATACCAGTCCCGACAAAACGCTGCCGGTCGCCGTCGTAGCGTTCCACTCGAGGAGCAGACTCGGCGGCGCTGTGACGAGAGGGGACGAAGTTAGAGCGCCTGACAGGTTCACCGACGGGAGATACACGACCGCGACGCTGCGTGTCCGTCCTGTAGGGATACGGCTTTGTCCTGACGTAGCTCTCCTGCGGACGTACAGACGCTGTGCTGTAGAGTGCGAGGTTGGCAGGATTGTGAGGGTTTTGGGATGGCGGGGCCATGTTGGTCGGATGTGGGGGAGGGAAAGTGGGAGAGGGAGGGCCGTAGTAGGGCCAGTAGGTTGAGTGAGCAAACATGTCGCGAGACATGGTGGTTTCAGAGTAGAAGTTGTGAGATAGTGGATGAGAGTAGGACAGAAGAGTCGTGCAGGAAACAAGGTCTGAGAAGTGGGGGTTTTGAGGTTAGTGAAAGAGCAGGTTGTTGTTGGGGAAAAGTTATATATGGGTGGTCTGAGCGTCTATAGAAGGTTCACGACACCAATTTCTTTCTATTGTACGGTAGACGCGCTGTAGCGGGCCTATTCAGGTATTCACTCTGATTCATCGTCCGTGTCCTGTCCGAACACCAGAGGAACAATGTCTTCCTCATCGCTGTCTGGGTCACCTTGATCCTGCGGGAGCGCTGCGCGACCTTGCGAGGTCGACACTTCCGCCAGTCCTAGGTTTGCAGTTTGTGAGGGCGCCAAGGTGACGACCGTTTGTTGCGACGATATTACTGTGGGCGTGGCCAAAGGTTGTGTAAGCGAGGTCAAGGGTTTGCCTTCACCCATTTTCACGCGCTTCGTCGGGGAGAGTGGAGCATTTGTCTCTTGTGCCCTCTTATTGTTCGTAGACAATTCAATGTCTTCCTTCGCCGTAATCCTGGATTCGCTTTCGCCCATGTCAAGATCCATACCATTGAATGCCGTACCGGCAACTTCCGAATTTGCATCGTTGCTCTCACCCATGGCAATGTCGCCGCTGGCACCATCCTCCCTCGTAGCAGTTTCCAACAGTGTATCGAGCTCGTGGCCGACAAACGGCTCGGTCTTCTCCTCATCGTCCTGCGCCTCTTCGGGCTCGCTTCCATCTTCCTCCTCGCTCTCCTCGCTTTCGTCGCTTTCGTCCTGATCGTCTACGTTTTCACCACCAGTGCGAATCACGGGCATTCGCGGCCTTATCAGCGCCTCAACGTCTCGCTCGCCACCAAACAGTCGCGCCAAAAGCGGCATCATACTCGCGGCCGGTTTCCCAAACTTCCTGCTGGAGGCGACATTGAGACAACTGGCCAATAATGCATCTTTGTCGCTTGTGAGAATGGCAGTGCGGTCCATGCGCGTTCGTAGCGAATCCGACAAGTAGTGAGGGATATTTGAGAATAGGGCTGTGAGCAGTGAGTGGGCAGCTTCTTGAAGGCCTTCAAACCGAGCCGCGGGGTTGTCGATGCCTTTGGAGGAGCTTAGGAATGTATCGGCATTTGTGAGCGCCTGCTGAGAGTTTCCATTTGTCTTGTTTTGTTGCGAGTTCTGTTTTGACGGAGCGCTGCTCTGCTCTACGAGGAGAATGTCGTCGCAGCAGGCGCGAATAATGGGGCCCAACGGTTCGACTGAAGACTTTGGCAGTACCACACCACACTGGCCGAGAATGTGGGCAACAGCGAGATAACAGGCCGTTCGCACTTTTGGCGTATTTTTCTCCGAAGAGAATAACATCACCAATTGGTCAAGCATGATTGCGTTGAAAGATGTACTACTATCGACGCCACGGCGAGACAGCGCCAGAAGCACCTCAATTGCGGCAACATGCACTTCTGGCAATATTGACCAAAGATTCTCTCGCTCTTCCTGACCCACTTGGTTGTTGAACCTTACGTAATTAGAGAGATCCTTGCTTGTCGATGGTGATGGCACATTGAGTGATAAGAGTCGCGTGAGGAGGTCTGCGATAGCTCCGAGGTCGACATTTACCGGCCCAGCAGTCGCACATAGCAGATACGTCTCCGCCAGCCTTAGCAGGTTGACCAGACGCTCGCCTCCAGCAAATATTCCTGACCACGGAGGGAGAGCCATACTATCGGCATCCAAATCTTGAACCTCGTCCTCCAGAGTTTGTCCGTTGACAGACACCTTGACATTTGTCGATGGTTTCCAATCTTCTATCACGGCTCGGAACACTTTGTCCGCCACTCTGTGCGCATTTCCCACAGTCTTCTTGAGTGCCGCCTGCCATTCTTCACTCGATGTTCCCTTGGGTGCGCTGTTAGGAAGCTGGGTGTACAGCTGGCGGGCGGCGACGGAGACTTGAACTGTAGTTTCGTATCTCGGACCCGCGGCTCGCTCTGCGCTGAGCTTGCTCGAGGGCGTGGGAGCAATCGTCTGGGCGAGAAGTGGATTGAGCTGCTTGAGATATGACCGGAATATGGTTGGATGGCGTGGCAGAAGTTGATTGAAGCTCTCCAGGACAGTTTGCAGCAGAGTGGCCGGAGCGCCTGGTGCGAGCTGCAAGCAGGTCTGCACAAAGGTTGGAAGCGATGGCGTCGTAATTTCGCGGACCAGCGTAGGGTATTCCCGGGTGAGTACAAAGATTCGCGTCAGAGTGACAATGCAGAGCTTTTTCGAAGACGGGGGATCCGGTTTCGCGAGGATGCCCAGGAGGCCGCGTACCCACGGAAGGCACTTTTGAAGGGTCTCCCAACCGCCAATCTCAATGGTAGCTTTGATGAGTACGATGGCCGCCCATCTTCCTTGGATGGTCCGATCTTGGAGCAAAGTCGCCAGTAAAGTCCGATATTTATGAACTGCCACAGATGCCTCGGAAGAGGTTTTGGGAGCAGAAGCGTGGTTTGCCGATAGCAGTGTTTTGCATTCTGCCAACTTTGCTGCTATGGACGGAATCTGCTGGGGAAGCTGCGAGGTGGGTGAGGAGGAAATGCGATAGGAGATGGAGCGTAGCGTCGACAGTTCCGCGGTCATTGGGGCCATGCTGGCGTTCCTTCTCTTCCGTTTCTCTCGTAGACTTGACGGGTGGTCGAAAAAGTTCAGCGCATCGGAGAAAGATCGGGCCGACCAGCCAAGCGGCGATGTGCAGGGATGCCTCGGCAACGGTCACTGAGTGGGACGCAACGGTAGTGTCTCTGTGAACGTGCGCGTGGAGCCATCTTTCGCCCATTTCACCCATAGTATCGCTCCTTGAATATGCTTTCGAACATACCGCAACTCCGGCTACGTTGATAGGCCTATACGCATTATTATGGGGGTATGTACCCAACACCCGAACTGCTCCCCCCCTATGCGAACAGCTCCCCTAGCGGCGACGTCATTCCCCGAATCCTAGCTCACGCTTCGATAGAACACCAACGAGAGCAGCAAGGCTTTGGGCTACATCGCCCAATTGGACGAGGCACGATGCACGGCACGCTGGAAAGATATAGCGGAACTGTGCCGCAAGATCGAGAAGCATGCGGCTCACCGCCAATGTAAAGCACCCAGGCCTCCCAATACGTATACACACGGGCAGATGGCTGACTCCCCAAGGTCTTACTCTGACGGCGCGATCCGAGACCCAAATCGCGGCGCATAGCAGTCAGCGGCCGTCCACGGCATCCTCGACGGCGTCCTCCAAGCTCTCGAGCATCGTGCCCTCGCTGCTCACCGCCATCGAGGAGGAGGACAATGTGCAAGACAGGTTCCAGGCGACGGTGTGTCTGGCCTGGCTGCACCATGTCGTGGAAGAGCCGGGGATGGCTATTGCGAGGCTGCCCAACGACTTCGAGGCAGTCGTGGCCGAGATGCAGGAAGGCACCATCGGCGGCTGGACGCGGGTCTGCATAGTCAAGGGCGCCTTCCTCAAAGGTTCCTCGCAGGAGTCGACAGGCGCGATCGAAGACGCCATTGCCACGTACGCTTCCGTCCTGCCGTGGCTGCACTCGAAGCCATTCGCCGCCGAGTCGTCGCAGTTCAGGATGTGGACTGAGCATCTCCTCGTACGCCTGTGCCACCTCTCCGACCAGTCTGTTGAGACGGGCAAGTACACAGACCCCGTAGACGCATTGGGCACCTTCCGATTCTGGGCCAAGTACTGGGAGAGCACGGCGAAGACCCATGCGAGCGAGGGGAGCGAGGGGGCTACTTTGGCTAAACACAGGCGACTGGCATGGAAGGCCTACTACGACACTCTCTCGGAAATTCTCCACAACCATCTTCCCTATGAGCCCGACTCCACTGACGACAAGTCGCACCACGCCCACGCGAGGCTGCAGCAGCGTGCCGAGTTGAAAAAGGTCGAGACCATCTACGAGAGTCTGCTGGTGAAGGAGACCCATTTCCCCAAGGCAATCGAGACCAACCGCGAAATCGAAACATGGGTAGATGCAGTCATGGCCAACTGGCGCTTCCTGTGCGGCCCGACCTGGTCCAACGCAGATATCGGCGCTGGCGGCAAGGAGGGTGTGGCTAGGAGTGTATTAGAAATCCTCTACCGAGCAGCGACAAAGACTTTCCATTCGACCCAGATCCTCCGCTATCTCTTCACCGTTCACGCATCTTTGGCCGAGTTTGAGCTCGCGTTCAAGGCCTACGAATCCTACGTTGAGATTGTAGCTCGCGGGAAAGACCGATCTGAGAAGTCCGGGGAACAAGAAGTGGGCATCGACGATGATGGCACTGTTCTGCTTACATCAGCCCAGGCCATCAAGCTACTCTGTCGGTACGGCGATAGGAAGGAGGCGGAGAAGGCGGTCGAGATAGCGCACAATATCGAAAAGTGGCTCGAGCAAAGCGAACACATGAAGTCATTCAAACCCGAAGCCGGCTCTGTACGCCCCCTCGAGGCGGCTGTCGACCCGAGATCGTTGGCTATTGCGTATGCTGCGATAGGTATCAGTCACGCACAATGGGCACGCTTCACGTACCAGGCAGATGCTCGCGCCGGCATCCAAGCCAAGGCGGTCCAGTACCTTCGCAAGTCGCTCGCTCCAAACCTGCGCGAGTCAAACAACATCGAGGCTCTGTACGCCCTGGCTCTTGTTCTTGCGGAAACGCGCGACATACCAGGCGCTATCAAAATCGTCAAGCGTGGCTTGTCATCGCATGCCAGAAACAACAGTTCTTTCAGTACGGATGGGGTATTGTCACAAGGTCCAGTGACTGAATTTGGTCGGGAAAGGAAATTGATACCACTATGGCACTTGCTAGCATTGCTACTCACATCGAGGTCTGACTTCTCTGCCGCCGAACATGCTTGCGAGGCAGCTTTCGAGCAGTTTGGAGACCCGGCCAATTTATTCGGAAATGAAGACGAACAAGGATTTCGCAGCGAACACCTAAACGAAGCGAACGGCCGGAGTGCGAGAAGTTTGGGCGTCGTGGATCAGATGGAGGGCTTCGAAAAGGCCGGGATCCTTCAGGTGAAGATGACACAGTTGTCACTTGTTGAAGTCATCGACGGTTCTACCGCTGCCGTAGACGGCTGTGACGAACTCACCGCTCTCTATGCCAGGCTATTTGGCGATACAGCGGCGGAGCAGACCATACCTCCACCGGAAAACACAATGGCTCCACCGAAGACTGCCGCCGGGACGATACGAACAAGCATATTTCGCGGCAGGGGGTCCGTCAAGAGCACGGTGAAGCCCAATGCCTCCGTCGCAGGCACTCGCCATTCCATCATTGCCACGCAGGCCACGGCGGCGCCAGCTATTCAAATCACCGACGAAGACGGCGCAGGTCATTCTGGCGGGCACCATTTCAAGCATCACAAACAGTCGGACAGTCAGTCTAGCGTCCAACGAAGTCCCAGTAATAAGCTTCAGAAAAAGGGTGCGAATAGCCTGCGCCGGAAGTCACTAGCGGACGCTGATGATGCCCCAGAAGTCCCCGACCTACCGGAAGGCATCTCGAGTGCTACGCCTGCCCGGAGTAGTGCGGCTCACGGCAAATCGCCTCGTCGGCCATCCGTATCGAGTTCTCGTAGATCCGTGGGAAGTCAAGATACACCCCTTCGACCTGCAGTACACAACATGTCACCGACTGCTGAGCCGCCTCCTACCGGCCATGCCCATCAACCGCCGAAACAGGATGCTCGGTTACCTTCTTATCCGAATCAGAACTACATTCCTCCCGACCCCTATTTCTCCAAAGTCCAGGATCGACGACAGAAGGTAACGATGCTGGTGACTATTTGGATATACATCTCGGGACTGTACGCGCGAGCAGGCATATTCGAAGATGCAAAGGACGCGCTCAAGGAGGCTTTCAAACTTGCCAAGACATTCGAGTCTGAAGTCGCACAAGAGTCTTCTAGCAGTAAAGCTTTTGCCGAGCGAGGGTGGGGAGGAGGAAAGAGTGTCGAGGAGCTTTGGGCTGACGTATACGCTGCGGTAAGCATACTCTTCAACAAAGCTGCACATTACTGACAAATAGCAGCGCGGTCGCCTCATGCTGGCTAAAGGAGTCAAACATGAAGCTCGGATAGATTTCGAGCGCGCCGTATCTCACTTTCCTAATCATGCCGACGCCATCGTGGGCTTGTCCGACATCTTGCTTGACATTTACTGCAAGGTCATTCCTCTTGAGCCCGGCACTAATGCCAATGCGCCTACGCCTTCCTCTCCCGCAGAAGCCTCGATATTGGAGACTCACGAATCGAAAACTGCGCATTTTGCTGCGCACACGCCATCGGCAGAAAACCAATTCTCACCACCCGAGCTGAATCGCTTGGCAGCACGCGACCGCGCATTTGGTCTTCTTTCAACGTTGACGAAGCTAGGCGCTGGCTGGGATTACACGGAGGCATGGTATGCGCTATCACGAGCATACGAGGAGAGCGGGCAGATTGACAAGACAAAGGAGGTGCTGTGGTGGTGTGTGGAACTGGAGGACACGCATCCGATAAGAAACTGGAGGAGCGTCACACTGGGTGGTTTTGTGTTGTAATTGAGCGACGGCGCAGTATATAGTTGCATTTTGTTGCCGTGCTTCTACACATTTGGGCTGTTCCTTGATACCCAAGGGTGCGAGTTGTTCATTTGAGATGTTGAGCGTAGGGGTTGAATACATCAGCATGGGGAGGTAATAAGTTAGAAACAGATATTGAAAGAGATGTGAGGGTCCAGTGTCATGGTTCGAGGGTTAGATGAGCCATATGGGCGGATCTACCTATCCATGGTTTAGTTTACTTCTACCCTCGCGGGTTCACTGACAGGATAGTCAAGTTCGGGATAGGCTTCTTTACACTATGGCAAGTAGATATGGATCCTCTCTTTGTAATTCTCATCCTCATTCTCATTCTCATTCCTACTTCAAGTTCATCTGAACCCTTGACCTTTTATATTTCCCGAATCCCAACACTTGGTTTCTGTCTCAGCCTTTCTTCTGTCTGTCCCAACACTTTTTCGCTAATACTTTACTCCTCACTCTCCCCATCTTCTCCACGGTTATCTCATCTCCTCACCACACTCTCACTCTTACCTCGAATCTCTTGCACCGGGGAGCTGTGTACCCAGCACCCAGACCCCGCATCTGTCACTAGAGGTGACGTACGATTGTAGCTCCGTTGACGTTCCTTTCGACGCTCCTTGCGGTCTCACCCTGTGGCCTTCACCTTCGCCTTTCCCTCGCAGACTGCGAACGCTTGGCACTTGTACTTCGACTCTCCGTCACCTCACCGTCTACCCACTCGCTACCTCTCGACAACGCCACATCGTGCTTTGTCCCTGCGCGTTGTAGTACTTTCTCAATTCCTCTACGTGGATTCTTCTGCACCGACTCCTCTACAAAGACTCGTTCAGACAGACAGACAACATGGACTCGCGATCTCACACTCCAGACGCCGTTGTGAATTGGCTGCGCGACGTCCGCATCGTGGACAGCGACTCCGACGCGCAGCAGCTGTCGCAGCACCATGACCTTGGACAGGCAGACAAGACGACGCCATCCACGCCGCTCAGTCGCGAGACGATGCCGCACAGCTACGACGAAGTCTCGCCCACGGACACGGCCTTTTCCTCTACTAATAAGGTATTTGACTCCCCTGTCCGTCCGCTGCACTTTTCCTCCTCTCCCCGTTCTTCGTCGCTGGTGAGGAAATACGACTACGACTCCAACACCAATGACTACGACTACGGCTCCGGTTATGCCGAGACCGTGGCATCGAGTCTGAGCCACGAGGAGCACGCGCATAGCGACGCGGAGGACGATGGCGATGGCGAGGAGACGTGTGTCCCACAGAGCGAAACCGGACGCGAAGACCCCGACACCATAGTCCTCGCTGCACGAAAGGCGGAAGATGGGGAAGACTGCGCATACAACAGCGATATCGAAGACCGCGTCTCAGTCTCCCACGGATCCCACATCCCAAAAGACGACGAAACCCACCTCACCAGACAAACACCAAAACTCGCCACCTCAGCCCTCAACACCAACAACACCACCAACAACAACATCCCCATCATCACCCTCCTAACCACCCCAACCGCCGCCGTATGCCCCTGGTCATCCTACCCCCCCTGGCCCACCCCACCACCAACCCCGCACCTAATATTCCTCCAATCCTGCTACCAATGCATCCTCGCGGACCTCCCATGCTCCCGCACGCCACCGTCCTGCACACGATGCATCCGAAACGGGTGCGCAGACGAGTGTTTACTGCAACGCCGCATGTTGTCTTGGGAGCTGCGGGACGGGTACGAGGGCTTGTTGGGGGGTGTGCCGGTGTTGGTTAAGTTGGAGGGCACGGATGAGCGGGCTTGGGAGAGGAAGGTGCGGCTTGGGATCATGTTGGTGGAGCGGTGGAGGGAGAGCGCCGCGAGGAGGAATTGGGTGTTACCGAGGTGGTGGTGGGGGGAGGGCGGGAGGAGGGATGGTGGCGTGGGTAGCGTGGCGGTGGAGGGGTTTGGGGGGTGGCATTTGGGGGCTGGGATGGGGAGGGTGAGGTTTGAGGAGGTTAGGTTGGGTGCTTTTTAGGGGGGTTGGGGTGGGTGGGTGGGTGGGTGGGGGAGATAGAGGGAGGGTTGGTGTTTGGGTGTTTAGTCATGTCTGCGTGTATAACAATCCAAATCCAAATCCAATCCCAACTCAAACCAACCTAGTAAAACAAATCCCAAATCAACCCCTTCCGTATCCCCTACCCCCAACACTACCAACTTCCCCATAATCCCCCAATACCACACTACCCGCGTAAACCCATCTCTACTCTACTACCCCATCACGAGACAAGAAGACTCGGGATACATTGTACAAGCTATAGAGTGCAGGATGTTATAGGCGGGTTTCTACTTGAATTCGCATTTACATATTTGAGTTTGGTGAGTTGATGATATACTGTTGTAATACAAGTGTACTGTTTAATAACGTGCCATATTCAGTGAGAACTCTGGATATACTATTATAGTACATGTCTTGGGACGTATAGTAGGGTACTAAACGTCGAAATAAGAATTCTATACCTACCTCTACGACACACGGTGGACTGATGAACGTCTGAACAAGCTTTCCAAGGATGTGTGAACCGGTATTGGCACTTCGTACATGCCAACACCGAGACAGTACAGTGGAGACGGTCACTTGCTCAGATTATAGGCTTCAGGTTGTAGTAGAGCGATAACATTTCTAGGGTTGTAGAAACCAAGCTAAAGCTAAGAGCTAAAGAGGACATCAACGCCATTGAGTTTAAGAGAACAATGCCCGGCTTCTGCCATGGCACTGTACAAACACACCGCTCCGCAAAGAAAACCAATCCAAAAACATCAACTACGCACCATCGGCACTTTGACCGATATGCATAGTGAGAAGCACCGACTCTTGTCGTTGTCGTTGCCATTCTCCTTATTCTTATCATGAGAGCATTTACCGTCGGAACATCGTGACCAAGCCGCGACAGCCGCGTTCGTAGCGTCGCTCACAGGAGTGCTGTTCTGCTCATCTTTACCCTGTTCGCGTTCTAGAGGTGCGGCTGTCAGAATTTTGAGGGACTGCGGCCGATCTAGGTAGAGTGCGACTTATCAGCCTGGGCGCGGAGGTGGGCGGCGGTTGATCCGGACTCCGAGAAGTAGCGGGAGAAGACGGGCTGGAGGAAGGAGCGGAAGATGATCTGGGCTCCACTGCGGGTTGTTAGCAGCTGAGGGTGTGCGGGAGCAAGGAACATACCCAGTCTGGGGGAGGGCCATCCAGAGGACCAGGACGAACTTGAAGGTGTAGTAAAAGGCTGCTTCGGTCAGATGTGCGCGTTACGGGGCTGGTCGGGATACCTACGGAACCAGTAGACGGCGTTGACGGCGCTCTCAAAGACGGTCAAGAAGGCAAAGGTGACCCAGTAGGTCAGCCACTGTGTGTCATCGACTTTGCTAGCGCTAAACAGCGCGCCGAGCGAGTAGTAGCCTGGGATGATGAACCCCGCGATGTTAACCAGGAAGGCGCCGGCAATGTTGAAGAAGACCAGGAAAAAGTAGAGGCCGGCGAGGCCCAGCACGGCGTAGACCTTGGGCACCGACGTCTGCTTCTCAAAGTTGTTGAGGGTGGGGTATTTCGACAGCTAGAAGCCGCAACATCAGCACGTATAGGTAAGAAAGAAGGGCGCAACCGCACAGGCGCACCGCGAGGCCGCACAGAGGTCATCGCCATGCACAACAGCATCAGTGGGTGGATAGACAGGCCGGCTTACCTCTTTGTCGAGCTGCGACAGGTGGGCTTGGGCTCGCTCTTGGACAGACATGGTGGCGGGCTTTCAGGTGTTGAGGTGGTGGGTAGGCGTTACAGGGTGGAGGAGTGACGGGAATAAGGTGAAGCTGTGTGGTTGTACGAGGACAGGAGTGTTTATGTAGGTTATGTGTCTTTTAGGTGTCGAAGGAACAAAGTGGGGAGGATTAGGTTGTGGGAAGAGCGAGCGTCATCGGCTAATCATACGTCACCCAATGCGCTTTCACAAGCCAGCCTGGCTGCCGTTGGTGCAGTGTTGTCAATCGCCGACAGGCACACGCGCGCTATGAACGAATTGCACTGCGATCAGCCTCGACGCCGGCCGTGATTGCGACCTCCCTTTTGCCAGTGATTTTGCATAGAACGGACATGGAAGAAGGATGGAACCAACAAGGCCCGGACACGTGACCGCCATGTCTGCATCGGGCCTAGTGTGTTCCCGTCCGATCGTGTTGGTTGCCATGGCCCCAAGTAAATACAGCACCTCGACATTCTCTTCCACGACCTCGTCCGCCCGCCCGCGCGCACACGAAACATCGATACGCCTATATGATACTCGCAGCATCAATCCCGTCCCTATAGAAGCTCCTTTTGCTATCGCACGCGATCTCCCGTCGTCCGCCCGCCGCAGTTGGAACCAAACAAACCCGATCCACCTCAACAGTAAGCCATTCCAGACAAAGCACCACCCCCACTCCTCCCCCCCAAGCACTGCGGCCTGTATAATATGCGCGTTCCCGCCGCGATGCGCGATTCGTTGCCGCGGCTCGCTTTGGCGCATTCGACACCCTCCGTTCGCTGGTGCCGCCGCAGCTGTTTCTTTTGTTTGGGTGCGTGTAAACAAACGTTGACCCCGACTTCACCAGCCCGATAAATGGCCACAACCAAGGGCCGCTCGCGAACGAATACGCCGCAAATCATTCAGTCGAGCCTCAACCGTCCGCTTTCACGCGCATCGACCGCCAGCGTCCATTCGTTCGGTCAGCACGAAGGCAACCACCCGCCGTTCTCGCAGCCACAAGGGCCCCAGCACATCAACTCCCACGGCTATGCCTACACGCAACCGCAAATGAACGAATCCCACTACAGCACTGCCCAACATCAACAGCTGATCCAAGCAGTGCACCATATGCAGCAGCAGGAGAACGTCATGGATCCCGCCCACCAGCAGCAGCTGATGGCCTTTAGCAACGACGGCGTCCCGCTGCAGGTACTCGACCAGAATATCCAGACGCCTTCGCAGTCCTTCCAGATGGCGCAGTCGGCCCACGGTGTCTCGGGGAGCATGGACAGCGAGGATCTTGTTAAGAAGAAGTCCAGGAAGGGTGCTTCAGCCGGTGGGGCTCGAGACGACAGGGAGCTGCGCGAGCTCATCAACCAAAACACACACCGCGGCTTGACCGAAGTTGCGCGAGACATTCTGGTTTTGGACCGCTCGAGTAAGGCCGAGAAGATGAAGCAGCTGTTCGCTATGCTCTGGTAGGTCCTCTTTGCCAAATGTGGTAGCATCATACTGATTTTGCCAGGCTGCGCACCGCGTGCACCACGGTCAAAGACGCTTCCGTCCCGCGCAACCGAGTCTACTCCAAATACGCAGAGACATGCGGCGACAAGCGGGTGACCACCTTGAACCCGGCCTCGTTCGGTAAACTCGTGCGAGTCATCTTCCCCGGTATCAACACTCGCCGTCTGGGAGTTCGCGGCGAATCCAAGTACCACTACGTTGATCTGGCGCTCCATGAAGAGCTCGATGGAGGTTCTCGCCCGGTCATGGAGCCGTCAGGTGCAATGAGTCGTCGCAACTCGCGCCGTCAAGAGTCCATTGCCCCAATGGTAAACATGAAGTGAGTTTTATTTGCTCTTCTATTTGCGTCGCGTCTAACAAATACAGTACCAGCCACCCGCCCCCGGCTGCAGACACAGCTTCGTTCCCCAACCCCGATCTCAGCAGCCTTCCGATGAATCCGTCCCAAGGTCGCGTCTTCGCCGAGCCCTATTCGCAAGCCTTCCACTCGTCAAATAACCGGACCGCGTCAGACTACGTCTACGACCTGCAATTTCCCTCGGAGGATCTTCTCGCTGCGCCAGACGATTTGACCATCAGCTTGCCGGATATCCACCCGTATCTTCCCGCGAAATACGACGAGGATGCTGCCAATGCCCTCGTTGCGCTCTACCGATCACACTGCACTTCCCTGGTTGACGCGGTCCGGTTCTGCAAAGAGAAGCAGTTCTTCAAGCTATATACATCGCTCCATGGCACCCTGACGATTCCCGTGCAGAAACTGTTCGCTATGCCTGAGTTGGCGCCTTGGATTAAAGAGTGCGATTGGATGATGTATCAGAAGATGGTTCGGAACGTCTCGCAGCTCACCCTACAGGTGGCACCGCCTGCCGTACTCAAATTCCTAGATAACATCGGGAAAATGCTACACGGTCACATCTCGGCAACCTTCTCAGCCCTTCCCACACATGTACTGGAAGCAAAGCTTGAGCCCGCCACCCTCTTTGCGCATCTGCTGAGACAGATGTTGCGCGTCAACTCGACTGCCCACGCTGCCGCCGTCGCGCTGACGGTTGACAACCAGCGCGAAGCAATGTGGAGCGACTGGCAGTCATATGTCAAGATCAAGCGCGTCATGGAGAACGTACTTCCCCAGACATGTGCGCTCGAGACCGTGTTCCACATCCTGGCGAATGAGGTCCGCGATATGCTAATTCCCGCATGGTCAGGCCTGCCTTCTGCGCCCGAGGAGACAGTCATCGATCGGATATCCGCTTTCTTGATTAGGCTTCCTTCTCGTTTCCCCAACGCCTCCGCCCGCACGATCCTTCTTTGTATCAACGCACTGGGCTCGGCAGCCATGCGAGAGATTACCGTTGAGAACGGCGTGAGCTTTCAGGGCTGGTGGTTGACAAAGGTCTTCATCGACGAATACGCACATTGGCTTGCCTCTCTTGGTGGCTTCCTTTCGCATACACCCAATGTTCTGCGCTCATCAATGAACTCGCCAGACGTTGAGGATTCGACGAATCTTGACCTGGACATGACCAACGGAGGTAGTGGCGGTAGCAGCAATGGCAACAACGACAGTCGGTTCAGCAGTCTGGATGCAGACCACGTTCCGGATGCGCCTGGTGCTTCATATCATGGACCTAGCCAAAACACTGGCAACCCTAGCCATGGGGGTGAGTCGTCTTACGCCTCTTTGATGAAAGTCAACTAACGTGCCGCCATCAGATACCTTTAACCAGGAGCCGTCCATGTCTTTCGATCTGAGCCTCGACTTTAACACGTCTCAACATGACCCGTCTCAGACTGAGATGAATCATGACGACAGCGGATTCATCGACAACGACTGCCTGGACGACAAACTCCAGCTGCAGAACTTCCGATCTCTCGCCGCTGCACCCAATATGATTGCACATGGTTTATGAGTCCGTCCTTATTGCCCTTTCCGAAGACCAATATGATTACGGTACGTAACGAGATCGTATGCTCTTATTGTTTACGCTCTATGACATCACTGATGATGTTTCACGACTTATGTCTATGTATGACCGCCTTTGTTCGGTTACGTCCTGTTTATACCTATCCCCTTTAATCTTGTACATGCGACAGTTGCACGAGAGTTTGCTTTCCAAGAAAGTAGGAAAGTTGTGCGGCTGTGGGCTAGTGCTGCATTCCTCTCGGCTTATGGCGTGGCGTTTCGATGGCTGGCTGGCTGTTGGGTTGGCTATCATCAGCAACTTATGGCGGATTTGGTCGACTCGACTCGACTCTATGGAGTGTATTGATACTGGGATGGTATGCATGGTGTTGGAGGCTCTCATCTCTTTCCTTTTTTTCTTCATTCTTCATTGCGAGTCTTCTTCGAGCCTCGACTGCGAGCGCTTATCTTTTTCTCCCTCTTCGGTGGAGGAGGGTATGTGAGCTGAGGGGATATCTTTGTTTGCTTGTTCATTTCGGATTTGTACATTACCTCTTTTTGTTTTTCCTTTGCTTTGTAGAAGGGTGGATGGCGATGGTGATTTTTTTTTACCTTACCCTTTTGTTGACTGGTTGATTGATGGGTTACTACTACTATGGATGGATGGATGGATGGATGGATCGGATGGATTGTATTCGGCGGGTTTTCTGGCTTGCATGCATATGGCGCGGAGTATGGTATGATATGGTATGGTCTGGGTCTGGTCTGGGTCTGGTCTGGTCTCTCGTATGGTCTCGATTAATCGAATCGAATATCCTTGGGAATTGAAAATTTTGCGGTGTGTGTGTTATTTTTTTTTGTGCGGATAGATAAGATTAAGACTTTTGTTTTATTGGGGTTGTGTGCGTGTGTGGATGTAGAAGTGGGTGTGAAGTCGGGGATGGGGATGGGGATTTGAATTTGATTTTTTATTGATTATGCTCGGTCTTTAGCTTAGACTTTAGCTTTAATGTGTGTGTGTGTGTGTGTGTGTGTGTGTGTGTTTCTAGAGTTTAGAAGTTAATCAGTATTTCGATGGTAATTTCGCAGGGGAAAGAGAAAGAGAAAGGGAAAGAGTGTATTGGATTTAATAGACGGTTTAGAGAGTAGAGAGTGCAGGAGATGGAAATATTATTCCTTGCCTAAAGCCGAAGTCCTTTTTTGATAGAGTTGTGTTTTTGGGGGCTGAGGGGATGGGAGGGGTGAGGGCGTGTGTTATTGTTGTAATGTTTTCGAATCGGGTGTTAGGGCAGTTTCGGGGTTTTGGGGTCCTTGTTGGGGAGTGTAGGCGGAGAGAGAGAGTACTGGGGAGATTATCTTGTTCTCGCTGTTCGACTTGTTAGATGCATTCCTTGCGTTGTCGTATGTTCTGCGTTTGGGGTTGTACGAATAATTGAATCTTTATACCTGAACGGTGAGAGCTTGATGAATGCATTTTGCTGTTGCGTGTACGATATGTTAGATAGCATCTAGCTCTTGGAGACGACCTGTCTGGCGTTCTTGAATACGAACATGGAGATGAGATGGGATGGCGTTGTTATAAAGCTTTATGGCGCGAGAGGCTAAACATACGAAAATGATGTTACAGGTGCTTGGCTCGCTCTAATAGCGACCGTGTAAGAACTAATTCGTTATAGGTTTAGTATAAAATATATGCCGGCATAAGTAGGCGAGAGTCAATAATATGTAGGTGGTAGGGGGCCTTACAGGACGAGTCATGGTCAGTCTTACACTAACGGTACCTTGATATTGAGCCGGCGAAAGTCTTATAACGGGCACGAGTTGTGTTTATCAAGACAAGATCATCCTAGTGGCAATCAAGAGAGCCCGGTAGACTGGCGAGGGATGCAAGACGGCGGCGATAGCCAGGTAATTACCTCAGTACTTCAACGAATGTGCACTAGCGCATTACGCCTAAAAAGTAAATCATGTTATATCCGAGCCGCCTCTGACGAACTGGACCCATCCATTAGCGACGTATATATCCAGTCTTGCTGCCCACTTCGTCATGAATAACTCTCCTTTTCCCATCTCCCTTACGAGGTCACCATGGCGATGTCAAATTTCCGGCTGATGGATTTGCCAAAAGAACTCAGACTACTAGTCTACGAGTCCATTCCACCAACAACGCAGCTCTGGGCCTACCCTAACGCGACTCAACATTCCCTCTTCAAGAGCCCATTTCCTAGCGCCCACGGTACCATCATTCTCGTTGTCCAACAGGTTTCCAACGCTATACTCGCGACATGCCGACAAGTCTACGACGAAGCGCACACGACCATCACACGCAAAAGGAGGGAGGAAGTTCAGCTCGACATTCCCAGGGTCATCATCGACCTGGCCATTCTCCATGTCCTGCCGCAGAACGGCGGACTCTTCGCAAAGACTACCAAGTTGAGGGAAATATTGTTGAATGAGACGAGTCAGAACATACTGGGATCAGGCGGCTCTTCGCCCAGTAAAGACTCGAGAGAAACGCTAGCTAGAGATGACCCTAGCCTGACTGTCCCAACTAACTCTGACCGCCTCAGCACCTTTGTCGGACTCTGCGCGAAATCGTTGCAGTCGAATCCCGCTTTTGTTGTCGACATTGGTATCTTTGGTCGACTGGCTACCGTCTCTGACCTGAGCACCCAACTCACCCGCCTCTGCGGGCTCTCGGGTGGGCACTTTCAGAATCTTGACATCACTGTCGGTGTAGCTGATCCGCGGTTCTTTCCCAGCGCGGAGGAGCATCGAATGTGGGAAGAGAGGCTTCTCGATGTGATGAAAGAGATGGAGAAGTATATGGAAGATGTTGTCGAGTTTCTGGAGATTACCAGTGTGCATATTAAGAGAGCCGAGAGGGAGACGGAGCAGGACTGGGAGGAGAGAAGTGGGGAGTTGGATGGGGATGTTGGAATCGAGGTCGATTTTGGTCGGTGAGGTGGAAACTTTGGTTCTAGGGGATAATCTACTGGCAATCGGAATCGTTTGTCGGTTTCTAGACCGCTTACATATAAAACACCCACGTTGTTCACTCTCTACCTCGCTACCTCAACACAACCGACACCCCACCACAACTGCAACTGACTTTCTCTCTCTATATCACTACCTCAACCCAACTGCAACTGATAGTGCGGCACTATCATGGAATCTCACACCCGACCATTCCGATTCCTCGATCTACCCACCGAGCTTCGGGTAATGATATACGAGTTCCTCCCCTACCAGACCATACACCACACGCTCAACATCCCCACGGCAACAACCTCGAACCCGAACTCGAAAAAGCAAGACCCGACCCAAATAACCCTTGTCTCCAAAGGCATTCCCGTGCAACTCCTCGCAACATGCAAAAAAATCCGCAACGAGGCCCAGAAATACCTCGAACCCAAGCTCTCGCAACTCAAGACCCAGACCCCGCGCATCATCGTCGACGCACAAGACATATCGTGCCTATGCGACAACGACGGCATTCTATCCCGCCTCTTCCGCTACCTCGACCACCGTTTCAACAACAGGACACCCTACGCACACTGGAGCTCCCAAACCTACCCAAACGCACCCCAGGACATGGAAGCCGAAGCCTGGATCACTAAATCGGCTTTCTTCCTCCTCTCTCGCATGCGCGCCCAACCGACCACGGGACGCTACCTCAGTGCTGATGTGTATCTCAATCTCTCCGAGACTGCTATCGAGACCATGTTTCATGTGCGTGGTACGCTTTTGCGAGACATTGCGGATGTGGCTTCGCGGGATCAACGGGGTGGGCTTGTGAACCATGTTTGTGTCGCTGGGCCTAGGATCAAACAGGAGTGGAAGAAGCGAGGGGATATGCCTGGGTTTTCTTATGTGTTTGTGGCCGTTTTGACGTATTACTTTCCGTTGGATCTGTTGTTGAGGGGCTTTGAGGTCGTGCCGGATCTGGATCTGAGCGGTGTGTTTTCTGGGTGGGAAGCTGGCTGAGGGGTGGGCTTGTTGGTAATGAGGTGGGTTGGAGGCTGGGTTGGGCTTTTAGGGTGTGCACGGTGGGTGGGGCATTATTAGATACAGGATGATTAGTCGAGAATCAAGTATGCGGGACTCTGGACGTTAGTATGTAATACATCAAGTTTGAAACTGCAGCGCCTACTCTATTAGTCTTTTATACATTTCCTTAATTGCTCGACTCGGGTTTACTAACTATATGTAGCGGAATCTTCGCGGGGTACTTGTGAAGTCTAGTAATCCTCTTATACAATCAGGTGAGCAGTCATCTCATAACAAACTACACCTCACATAACAAGAGCCTCATCTCAGAGTCATCTCATCTATATTACTAGAGTTTCTAGAGTTACCGAGGACTTCCAGCATATTACAAAGCTAAAAAGTGAATCATAAAACACTTTCTCATGCAGATAATTCCAAAGACAAAGTACTAAAGTCATTTTGCCTCCTTCCAACCTGTCCTCCAAGACCGTGCGTCCTGATCTCCATTATACCCAGCTGCGTCCTCGGTAGACGCAGTACCACAAAGTCTACAACCCAACGCCATGACATTTCCATCCGTCGCGCTACTTCATAACAAAGTTCTCAGCTATTCCAGATTCAACCCAGACTCTGAACCTGCGACTAGAAACCGATACGCGAGGAATTTGCAACTACTCTACCGGCCGGTGTGAAGTTCATTTGGATCGTAACAGCCCCCTAGAAACAGCTTTCGCTCTTCGATAATCTTATTGCCTACGGTGTGATAGCTATCGAAGTAGCTTTTTAGCTTGTTCAAGTCGAGGTCGTCAAGGGCTTCGAGGACTAGGCGGTTGCAAGTGATGCGCGACGTTTTGCATAGGTGCTACAACTTCTTCAGCTTGGGGGGTAGGAAAGGGGAAGCTTCCTTTTTCACAAGATGTCTTCAGGTAGTAAAGGTTTAGATTAGAACGCCTGACGTGACGAGGGTGACCTCCGGTTCATGTCGAGGCGGTGTCGTAGATGTAAATAAGGTTTTTTTCGGCGTATAAACTGGTGGGTCTGACACGTCTTCTACCTTCTGGCCACTATCTTTATCCACGTTCATTGGGCATGTTAGTGACGGGTATTGTTTAGTAGATGGTGCGACAGGCAATGAACTTGTAGACTATCAGCCAGAGTTCCTTCGGAAGGTCGAGAAAGCGGAAGGGTTGAACCGAGTTGCTCATGGTTGCGGTATTCAGGATAGGTAGTTTTAGTGCTGATAGTCGTGATTCCTTTCCGATTCATGCTGTCTGATGCCCATAGGCGTTCCCCTGACACTAGCGTAGAAGTGAAGGTTCGATCACGTGATACGCAATAGCCGTCCATGCCAACATGCATGTAGCTTGGTATCGCGAACAAACTTTCTGGAAAGAGGGGGTGCGCGGAATGAATAACTTCGAGTTTCATTGTGGCAAAAAGTGCGCCAAGTACACGTAAATGATAGATGAAACTTTTCTACGAAGACTCCGACTATCCCTGCATCGTCCATTCTTCGAGATACTTACTTAATTCTTGTAATGCCAGCATATGCTGAATTCAGAGGCACCAGAGCCATCCTTGGTGTCATCCTGAACCATGTCCATAGCCTCCGGGTCTGGGTCAAGGACCATTTTGCTTCCCGAATCCAAACTCTTTGCCCTCTTTTGCAACAGCTCCTTCCGCTTTTGCAACAATTTAGCGGGGTTCGTCTTCGCAACTTCCAAGTCTCTTTGGTAAAACTCCTTCTCCTCATTCGTGATATCCTCCGATTCAATCAGCCATTCGATCAATATCTCCAGCCACCTGAATGCCATCTCCAACTTCTTATCGAGCCCCCAAGACGATGTTTTCGGATACTTGAAATCTTGCCATTCAAAGCTCGATTCACTCATAGCGTCTTTGAAATCAGTCAAACACTCAGGATTGTTGATGAAATCGGCGAGCTCCTCCCATGTCTGTGCCGTATTATCATACTCCGACACATAGCGCCACAGGTTGTCGATGTCCTTCGCCTTTTCGACAAAGGACTGCTCGGGCCAGAAAGCTAGGACGAAGTGGGGAGGGATGTCGCACCCTGCCAGCGTCTCCTTTCGAATATCGCTTGCGGTTTTGGGGCTGTCTTCGTGGAGGGCGAGGTTTTTTCCAACCCGGATAAGACTTCTTCGAAGCGAATCTTGCTTCTTTGGATCTTCCCATTTGGTTTGTTGCACGTCATCGAGAGTCGGCAAAATGTCGATGAACCGCTCCTTGTCGAGGCTGAGCAGATAATGTCTCGCTTTTGGTATGATCGCTTTGAATTCGGCAAAGTCGTGCTTTACGAAAGTCTGCACTAGTTCTTTGAAAGCGGAGAAACTTTCTGTCCAGAGGAAACTGGCTGTTGCTTGTCCGCTGTCCATTGTGATAGTCAAGCCGATGCTGAACTGGTCGTAGGATTTCGCAATATATTATGCGGGATCGTATACGCAAGAACGAGTGTGCGAAGTGAAGAACAATGAAGTGAGGATGAAGTTCGCTTTATATATCCCTCGCATGGCCAACATCGCCCTGCCACGGGCCACCCTATCCTATACCAATAGGAGACTCTCTAACACTAAAACTCTGTGACTAGTACGTAACTGATGTAGTACACTTAATCTTAATTAGGGCAGAATAGAGTAGTCTGTGGTAGGACGATGTTGGCTATGCGAGGAATAATGAGTGCACTTAATCTTGATTGGGGCAGAATAGGGTGGTCCGTGGCAGGGCGATGTTGGCCATGCGAGGGATAGAGAACTCAGCATTGAGTCACTTCGAATACAGTCATAGGTACATGTCACTCAGTGCAACAGTCATAGAGGCTGGTATTTATAGTGTTTTAGTTAGTCAAGTAACAAAACCCCCAAGTATACACTTCGAAAACAACTCACCTCTACCAATCTCACACCCCACTCCATGCCGTCCCGCCACCCAGCCGTTTAACATACTCTACCCAGAAACAATCAAAAAAAAAAAAAAACAGCAGCGCCAGCACAGCACAAAGTCCAAATCAATCCTACCCTTTATATCTTCCCTCCCCTAAATACAAAATACATCCTCGTTCCACATTCTCCACACCTATATCTCGACTAGTACTAGTACCACCTACAGTATCACGCACGTAAAAGCCCCCCCCCCCCCCCCCCTTGCTTTATATACTCCAGAACAAAGACTCACCAACCCTATCAAACCCACCCTCTCTAACTCCCCCCAACCCCCGACCCCAAACTTAAACTCATCACCACACACACTCAATCACCCAACCAACCACACTTCACGATTCAAACCCACCCACACTCACACACTCACACACACACACACCCAACCAACCAGTCAATCAAGATCAAAACTCACACCCCCACACTCCACGATTCACGATTCACGATTCACCATCCAAACAAACTACTCAATTCACCATCCAAACCCCAAAATCGGAAAAAATCTATCATCTTTCATTATCCATATGCTGCCATATTATACTCCACTCCACCCATGCACACGAACAGCAATATCCGCGCGCTCTCTCTCTCTCTCTCTCTCTCTCTCTCTCCACACACACACACCCATCCAACCAATCCTATCCCCGCTTACTCTAGAAAGCCGCACCGCAAGCAGTAACAGTAGTAAACGAAGTGCAAGAGTTCAAACCCAAGGTAGTGTAAGTGTGAAGGACGCAACCTAGTATGTGAAAGCCATTTGCACCGCCCCCCTTCCCTCTTCTACCACCTCCCCTCAATTCATACGAAGATTTTCCAAGACCCCTCGAGAAAGGGAAACGTGGGAAAAGGAACGGATGAAGAGAAAAAGAATAAAGATAGAAATAAGAAGCTCTGTGCATTCCCCTCTCAAAGCGAATCATCGATCAAGGTGGTAAGCAGCAGCGCACACTGTTTATCCAATCACAATCTGTCAGAAAGAAGAGAAGAGAGGAAATGATGCCCAAAAGTTTCAACACACACACGCACACACATGCTTACACAGCCCCCACTACGCTTGCGATTGCTTTCCAAACAAGTCTGCTCCATCCGTCCGTCATTGGCAAAAAGTTTTTTAAGTAGTAGCCCACACCCAATCAATCAATCAATCAATCGCTGATGCATCGTCCGCTCCATTGTTCGCTCGCTCGATTGCGTAACCGCCTGCTGAAAATCGTATATATGATGGAAAGGGTATCGATCGGGACCAAAGTAGATGGTTGATGAGAAGGTCGATGAGAAAGCTTTGGAAAAGAAAATTCTAATGGTTACCGCTCTTTCGGAAGTTCAGCAGTTGGGCGAGAGAGTTCAAGCTGCACCCGTTCTTGAGGAAGTCGTGTTCCAGCAGCTCGCCGGCGCTGGCTCTCGACTTGACGTCGACGCATAAGCAGACTGAGAGGAAGGCCTTGAGTTCCTTCGATAGCTTGTCGGGCTTCTTGAGGCGGGGGGTACCGTTGGTGGCGATGAGGTAAAGAGCCTTGAGGGGCTCTTCATTCAGGTATGGCGGTTCGGACTCAATCATCTCAATCGCCATAATACCCAATGACCAGATATCAACCTTGTTACCATACTCTTTTTGCTTAACGACCTCCGGTGCCATCCAGTAGGGGGTGCCGACCATGGTGGCACGCTTGCTACGCTGCTCGGTGAGTTTGGCACAGAATCCAAAATCAGCTACAAAGCTGTTAGTACACATAACGACCATTGAGAGCTAAGGAAACCTACTAATCTTGACATTACCGCGTCCATCAAGTAGCACGTTGTCACTCTTGATGTCACGGTGAATAATGTTCTGCTGATGTAGATGTTCGAGGCCTTGGCAAGTCTGCGGTATATTAGCATGATGTACATGGAAAATCCGGTGTGACGTACCTCTAAACAGATGGTGGAAATCTGATCTTCGGTGATGGAAGGGTTGTTGTCAATGACATCGGTCAAAGCTCCACCCTCCATAAACTCCATCACTACCCAAAGTTCCGACTGCTCTTCTTGCAAGAACGCGTCCAAAAAGTTGACAATGTTCGGGTGCTTGCTGTCCTTCATGACGATGATTTCGTTCACAATCAGCTCTTTGCGAGGCTGATTGCGGAGATCCATCTGCTTGATGGCGACCTGGGCGCGAGGACCGTTCTCTTGGAGGATCGTCTTCGCCATCGGTGATGTGGCGCCCTCACGAATACGAGCCACGTAGACGGAACCTGAGGCACCTTGACCAATCTTCTTCTGCTTGTTGTACGAGGTCAAAGGGTTATCTTTCGAAACGACCTCTCGTAGCTTGGCCATCACTTCGCTCTCGGTCATGCTCGACATGCGCTGGTCCTTGCGAGCAGGCTCCTCCTTCTTAGCTGTGAGAGCCTGTTCGGCTTTCTTGACAGCCTCGCTCGCTGGTGCTCCAGTAGGTTGCTTGGCCGCGACATTCAGAGGCTTAGGCGCAGCAGATCCTTGGTATTGCTTCTGCTGGGTTTGTCCGTTCACAGGACGAGGGATATTGCCCGATGAATTCTGGTACGACGCAGTTGGCTGCACCGGCGGGCGCTGCTGTTGGCCCTGTGGCGGCCTGGCTTGTGGTGATCCATTCTGCTTCGGAGCCGAAGGAGCTGGGCGCTGGGCGGCCATCTGGCGCAACGACCCTGGCGGCTGCGCCTGCTGTCCTGGTGTCCTTGGGGCACCTGGAGTTGAGGGAGCTGGGCGGCTAGGGTTGTAGCGCCCTTGCTGCCCTGTTGGACTGGTATCTCGAGTGTCGTACGCTCCACCTCCTACTTCTTGCTGTGCCATAGGGACCTTCTTCTGCGGAAGGGAGGCATTGTAGGCTGCAAGCTCTTCACGCTCGCGTCGCTCGTACTCCTCCCTCTCGCGCTGTCGCTGCTGTTGGTCGCGTTGCTGCTGCTGCGCGCGGGCTTCTTCCATACGCCGTCTTTCGTCATAGCGAGGATCTTGTTGCCCGCCCTGAGGGGCTCCATATCCGGAGCCGGAAGGAGGTGTGTCCTGGCGCGCGATTCCGCTATAGCTGTCCTGGCGTTGGTAGCCATTGGGTGGCCCTGGCCGGGGAGGTGCAACTGAATTGCCGCTGCCGTATCCGAGCTGCTTCTCTGGACCGCCGCCGACTGACGGGGTAGGGGTACCGCTGGGGTATTGCTGAGGATCGTCGGTCCGCTTGACGAGCTTCTCGGTGTAGAACTCGAGGACTTCGAGGACGGCCTTTGGGTTCTTCGCGTAGTCGTCCTTGGTCAGGGCGGAGGCCGTGAGCAGCTTCTCCCACTCCACGGGCAGGCCGACGAAGGCGCCGCTGTTGGGGTCAAAGCCGACGTGGACCCTGTGGGTGAAGTTGGTGGGATTGCTGACGCCGCCCATGCTGGGGCAGCGCTGGTATATGCTATCTATCCACGAGTACACCTCATCGTCGGTCTCGACTTTGCAGGTGATGATTTTTGTGGGGCCATCGCGAGGCGGCGACGAGCCCTTGTTCGGATTGAGCGAGCGGGTGATTTCGAAGGAGAGCGGCTGGGTATCTGAGCGTTCAACGCCAAGTACGTCGCGGAGGAGAATGGCATTTGCCACCTTGGTGGCGTTGGGACTCTTGAAGAAGGCCAGCTCGAACTCCTTGAGGACAAGCCAGCGGTCAGCCCACACGAAGGACTTGAACAGACCCTCGTCCTTGACCTTGACATTGCCCTCCTTCACCGTCCCCGTGGCCGATATGCTCTTTTCCGACTGTGGGCGGATAAGCGACGTCGACGAGCCGTTGCCCGCGTAGCTGTTGGTGTTGTAGCCGCCGCCGCCGTTGTATGCAGGCGACTGTAGACTCATACCGGCCATGTTACCGGGCAGAGTACTGCTCGTGTTGGGAGTCAAGGCAAGACGCGGGCGGTCGGTAGGAGGTCGTGGGGCGGGACCCGGATTCATGAATTGGTCGCGTGAATACATTCTGGCGTGTGCTGTGAGTGATAGCCCGAAAACGTGGTATGTGTTGGCAGCGGGCCGGCCGTGCTGGCTCGGCGGGTGGATTTAGGGCGCTCGGGGACGGGACACTGGGCTGGTGGAGAACAGAGCGTGCGGTACTTACATGGAGTCGATACCATACAGACAATAGTAAAATATCTATTATGGAGTTACGACGAGGTTATGCCGCGTTCCTGCTGCACGCCGCGGGAGCACTCTGCTAGCACTCTGCTCGTGTGAATGGTGTATGGTGTCACGGTGTGAATGCGGGGGAGGCTGGCTTAGCGTAGTGGGTGCGGCACGCAACGACAGCAGCAGCAGCAGCGGCGGCGAAGCGTGGGCGGTGTCGCGGGACGGTGAGTTGAGTCGCGAAGCACTACTGAGCGCGGTGGTCCTGTCAGCGTGCACAAAAGTGAGGTCGGGCGGTGCGAAGTTGGGCTTGGGCTGGGGGGGGGTGCTATCGCGTAGTCGGTGAAAGCGAGCGAGGGCCACGGCCGATCGATCTGGAAGCAGGCAGATATGCTAGCCGCTCCTCTTCATGGAGAGTCGACAACAGTACAGGCGAGGAGTGCTCGCAGACAGCCGGGCGTGAGCGAGAGTGTCGTGAGGGGGCGCTGGTATTGTACGGCGGCGGCCGAGATGTCGAGTCCGCGGTCTTGTGCTGTTAAAGCAGCGCCTGTCTCAGCACGTGACCGCTGACGCCCCTGGTGCTATCCTCAAAGAAACTCTGACAGCCAATGACTCCAAGCCGACGCTGACCCTGTTTGATGGGAGCTGGGAGCTGCGAACTGGGAGCGATGTTCTGCTGCTCTTCTGTGCAGCTCAGGGCAGTCAGGGCAGCGCGGCGCGGGATGTGGTAAAGGGTGTGTTTCACTCCCGCAGGCGCGACAGCAACAACGGGAAAGCAGCGAGCGCGACCTCAGCCTGCCTCCCGTGGCTCGGCGATTATGGCAAAAGCTTGCATGTGCCTTAGCGGCTATGGGGGGGAACTCGCCGCCCAACAAATCAACGTTTCAGCCCGGTTCTTCATGAACCAAATTGCGACTCTGAAACGCGCCCAAGTTGCACCAAAACCCTCCAACCGCCGCTCGCGCGACTATCCCTCCCTGAACGCGGAGGACATGCAATTATTACAGCGTCTGTTGGTCAAACTACCCAAGCGGCTCCGGATGGCGACCCTGCAAGAACCGGGCCGCAAGCTCTATCGTCTATAGCGTGGGCATATCCCAGCCTTTTTCTACGTCCATCACGACACATCCATTACGTTTCGAGCGCTTCCCCAACGGCCGACTTCCGCGTTTCAACCCTCGACCTGTGTCAAATGCCTTGACGGCCGGCAGCCGAGGCGTTACATCAGCATCGCCAGGAGCGAGGACAGGAGCCCTCCTCCTGCCGCTTCGCGTTTCTGTCTGTCCTGGCCGTAAGCGAGCTGACAGCATCTTGCCACCGAACGAACCGGAGTGATGTCCGAGATCCCCTGAAACAAGCCGTTGGTGATATGTGGATAGGAAGAATGCATCAGGAACGTCTAAGAACGTCTGGGAACGTCTAAGAACAAGTCCTAGAATCGAATATACTTTCATCACAACACGTTGCACTCGCGCAGAGCCGTCTCCATGGACGCACTGCATGGCGACGTTTACCGGAAGCAAGACATCCCAGGTCGACCACGCGTTTTGGCAGTTGTCAAGAAACGTTTCGACACTCGATCTGGCTCCCTGGTGACGTTGGGCTGGAGGGCAGACCCTCTGCCGAGTTTTCGCAAGGATAGGGTCGATATTGTTTCTGTCCTTGCGTTCCTGGAGCTTCTTGACTCTTCGCACAGACAGACCGACGCCCAGAGGTCCGAGAATGGTGCAGAGCACGATGGCCCATGTCACCACGGGCGGTCATCGCCAGAGCGAGGATGAGAGGTGGGTGAAGAGAAAGTGGCTTCGGCACGGGCGAGGTCTGTGAATTTGTTGCGACATTGGACTGAACTGGGTCTTCTGACCGGAATTGAGTGCGATTGGTTGTTGTACTGGCCCTGGCCCTGCTGCTCTTGCCCCAGAAATGAGGCACTGACTGCAGTTTGACTCTCGAAAGGAAGGTGCGACGTGCATCCCTGGAAGGAGGCACCGAGAACCTTACAAGCCAAAGCCCGCACACCGTTTTCCCTAGAGTCATCAACATGGTGTATACGATGCCGCGCCAAACAATGGAGCTTTGGAACATGCGTGTAATTGGAATGGAGAATCCGATGGACGCAAAGAACAGCGGCTGCAGGATCCTGGCCACGGCTTGGTGGTAGTAATACTCGTAGACGCCAGTTCCAGATGTGTCTTGGTCGGGAGCGGTCGTTGCCAGTACCTCATCGGGTGAGCCTGCGTCTGTGGCTAACAAAAGCGCAGTATGTAGCACAAGGGCCCAGATTAGAAATCACCTGAACCATGACCAGACCAACGACATCGTCCATCATTGCGGCGCTCGTGAGAACTACCCCGAGTCGGGACTGCGAAAGACCTATGGGTATAGTGACTCCCGTGACGGCCACAGCGGACGAAAGGAGCAGATTGGCCTTGAGCGACCCCAAGGAAGTCGACAGGCCGCCTGCGGCAGTTAGTACACGAAAGGGATCTTGGGCGAGATTCTACATACCCTCGTAGACTAGCAGTATCAAGCCAAGATAGCCTAATTGCACAATTACCTCTTCTGCCTCGATTGATAGCCATTGTGCACCCGGCGTCCCCCAAGCAATGCCTACCAGAACCTCGCCCAAAAGGCCACAGTAGACGAGGCGGTCCAGGACGGCATTGACGACATTGAGAAGGAGCAGGAAGGAGGAGTGAGTCAGTACGGTAACAATGTCGGGCTCACGGTACGGCAACGAGGGCGCGGTTTCAGCAGCTCCCGCCATGATGCCGGGAAGGCGCGGTGTTTATGCGATGCCTTTTCTTAGACGGCGCACCTTGTGCCACGGGAATGCCACCACGCTCACGACACGTCGAGCGTGCTAAAGAAAGACTGGCTGGCGAGGGTTTGCGGATTATATTGTAGGATTACACAAACAGGCGTGCAGGCCAACGACAGGCCAACAGGCGACAGGCTGACAACGGCTGCGGACCCCCGCCACTCCAGCCGAGGGCCTTTAACTCCATTGTTTGGTGCACCAACAACACCGCACCACCCAAAGTATCCACAACCCAATATCTCTACGCTGCATGCTCACGACGCTGCACATATAGGAGAAGCGCAGCCGCATGCCCACAATCCGCCATGGCGCCGCTTGACGAGCAATGGGTGAAGGTCCAGCAGAAAACATTCACAAAGTGGTGCGCATCCTCTCCCTCCCCGCCATGCCTCGAGCCACGCCTCGAGCCATGTCGCTGTCCTGCATGACTAACCCGTCGCCGCAGGTTCAACAGCAAGATCAAGGTCCGCTCCCTCGAGATCACCGACCTGATCACCGACTTGTCCGACGGCGTGAGTACCCCGAACTCCTCGCGACGGCCCCTCGTGCCGGCCACCCTGGCACTCTCTGGCACTCTCTGACACTCTCTAGATTGCCCTCATCCACCTTCTCGAGATCCTCAGCAGCGAATCGCTCGGCCGCTATGCCTCCCGTCCGAAACTGCGCGTGCAAAAGTTCGAAAATGCAAACAAGTCGCTGGACTTCATCAAGGGGAGGGGGATCCAGATGCACAACATCGGCGCCGAAGATGTCGTCGACGGAAACCGGAAGATCATATTGGGCCTGATTTGGATATTGATTCTGCGCTTCACCATCAGCGACATTAATGAGGAGGGTCTGAGTGCGAAGGAGGGTCTACTGCTGTGGTGCCAACGGAAAACTGCATGCTACGACGAGATCGAAGTGCGCGACTTTTCCTCGAGCTGGAACGATGGCCTAGCTTTGTACGTGTCATAGACCTTTTGCGTCTTCGCACTGCTAACTTGGGACAGCTGCGCCCTACTCGACATCCACCGCCCCGACCTGATGGATTACGACAACCTCGACAAGTCCGACCACAAGGGCAACATGGCCATGGCATTCGAAATCGCCTCCCGGGAGATCGGCATCCCCGACCTGCTCGACGTGGAAGACGTATGCGACGTTGCGAGGCCCGACGAGAAATCCCTGATGACGTACATCGCCTACTGGTTCCACGCTTTCTCGCAGATGGAGCGCGTGGAGAACGCCGGACGCCGGGTGGAGAAGTTTGTCCAGAACATGCACGGCGCGTGGGAGATGCAGAATAACTTCGAGCGGAGGATGCGCGAGCTGCTCCGCCAGATTTCCGAGATACAGACTCAGTGGGAAGAGTCGACGTTTGACGGGACATACAACGATGCCAAGGGCCAGTCGGTCAAGTTCACCGAATACAAGCGCAAGTACAAGCGGACATGGGTAGCAGAAAAGTCGGATCTGGTCGGCCTTTTGGGCAACATCAAGACGAAACTTATGACATACCGACTCCGACCGTACGAGCCCCCTGCGGAGTTGAGCCTGGAAGCTTTGGATGTCGCTTGGGCAGGACTGATGCGAGCAGAGCGCCTCCGGTCGCAGGTCATCAACGAGACCATCCGAGACATTAAAAACGCCCTCCGGAAATCCTTTGCCGACAAAGCCAACGACTTCGCCCTCGCCCTGAACACGCTTTCGGTATCGATATCGGGACTGGAAGGCGAGGTTGAAGATCAGTTGGAGCATACAAAGGCGATCAGTGCAAACTTGGCTCCTCTAGACGACTTCCTAGACATCATCGAGTCGTTGGACGATCAGTGCAACGAGGCGAACATTGAGGAGAACGACTTTACTACCTACACCTACGACGAGCTAGAATATGAGCTTGGCCTTGTCCGTTCCTCGGTGTCGAAAAAGCTCGCCTTCCTCGAGAACCAGATGGTAGCCCGTAACATGACGAACCTGACGCCCATACAATTAGAAGAGTTCGAATCAGTATTCCGGCATTTCGATCGCGATCTTTCCAATTCGCTGCACGAGCTCGAGTTTTCCGCGGCATTGGCTAGTTTGGGACTCGTGTACGACGAGGACGAGATGCATGAGAAGTTCCGGGAAACGAGTGGTGGCAGCGAGTACGTCACTTTCGAGCAGTTCATTCGCTTCATGGTGGACGAGACGGAAGATCAGAACACTGCCGAGCAGGTGTTTGAATCGTTCAAGGAGGTTGCTGATGGCAAGGTAAGTCCCACTTCGAACCGCGTAATCCATACAGAAAGTAACCATTTTCCAGCCCTATGTCACAGAACTCGACCTCCGGCACTCCCTCGTGCCCGACGAAATCATCGACGACCTCATCTCCAGCATGCCCGAGCACAAAGGCCCAGACATGCAAGAAGACCGCGAGGTGGCCAAGTTCGACTACATCACTTATATGCAGCGGTACATGGGCGAGAACCATAGCAACGGCGGCGAGGCGAACGGACAATGATTGACTGGCGGGAAACGAACGAGGCATCTGGACAATGGGATTCACGAGCGAAGGAGTTTGATGAATGCGGATAACCGGCATTTCTGTGTGCATCGGGTTTTTTCTGCATACTGGCGTACGAATGTGTGGTTGGTTTCTGGATCGGCATCGAAACTTGTTCTCTATCTCTCTCTCTCTCTCTCATACACATACACACTCCTGTGTTTGTTTTCGAATAGGTAAGGTAAGGACAGGGCGGGACGGAGCGCGGCGGGGTAGAAGAGGGGGCGGAAGTGCAGTGTAGTGTAGTGTTTGTTTGTTTTGTCGGCGTGGCGTGGCGTGTCGTGGCGGTTTTTCTTGTCCGGAGGAATCGGTTCGGTCCTCCCCTCCCCCCCCCCCCCCCCCAAACAACAAAACTACCGTTGATATTCTCCCGTTACATTGACAGTTATACCCCCTTTTCCCCGCTAATGTAATATCTACCCACTCTTTCTTCATTCTCACTCTGATAAGTCTTTTTTTCTTTTCTTCTTCTTCTCTTGATGTGCATGTATTAGGTAGGTATGTTGGGTTAGTTGGTTGGTTAGGGATGCTTGTGAATGTTATCATACGATGAGTGATGAGTGAAAAGTAAAGTGAAGTGATATCGAAGGTGATATCGTAAGTGATAGATAGACGCGAGAAGGACGGTTTCACATCCCCCCCCCCCCTTCCCTGGTCCCGCGGGTTGTTGTTTTTTTGCGGGTCCCGTCACATCACATCTTGTCGGGATCGTGCCCTTGGGACTGGGTTCGGGACTGGGTTCCTGGGTACCTATCCCTTATTATCATTCATTTTATTTTTATTTTTATTTCTTATTCATCCCCCCCCCCCCTTTTTTTTTTATTCGGTAGGGTCGGAGGGGACGGGAGAGGGCGCGTGGTTTCCACGTGTTTGTGGGTCTTAATAAGTCTTGGGTCTCTGGTTACTTACTTGTCGGTACTTACTTAGGTACCTATCTACCTAGTCTACCGGACCCGTGCCGGAATTTGGGTTCGGGTTCGGGGTTCGGTTGGTTTGGCTTGGGTGCGAGTCCGAGTTAGAATCCGAGTCCGAGATCGAGTCCGGAGGGAGGGGAGGGGTTGGGTTGGGCTGCGAGGGTGTAATTGGTGTGTAGCGTGTAGATTGGTCTTTTTAGGGGTGGGGTTGTTAGGGGGGATAGAGATAGGGATAGGGATAGGGATAGGGATAGGGATAGGGAGGATTGTGTGGGGTTTTTGGGTGAGAGGGAGGGTGAGAGGGAGGGTGAGAGGGAGGATGGAAAGGTGGATGACTAGTAAGTGCCTTGCTTTGGAGACTTTGTAGTGAGGGGATGGAAGAAAAAAAGAAAGGGTTTGGGCTAGTAGGGTTGTTCTGGAGTGAGGGGATGGCGCAATGCAATGTGACGAGGTGAGTTTTCTTTTTCGTGGGAGGGGAGATGTAGGGGAGTATTAATGGGTTAGGATAAGGGTAGGGTGGGACTAGTTAGTGAGGGGGTGCAGTAGTAGGGTTTCTAGATAGACAGGGAGAAGGATAGAGTATGTTTAGGGCTGCGGCGCGGGTAGTTAGTTAGTGTGGGGTGTTTGGACAATGAAGAAATAGTAGAAGGGAGGGAGAAGAAAAGGGTATATTTGTGATAGAGACGACGTGAATTGGGTTAACTGTAGAACTTGTAGACATAGATGCAGAAAGGAAAGAGTATAGAAACTAAATAGAGGCTGACAACTCAAAATCGCCTAGAAGAGATATGAGAGGGCCCGTTTTTGAGGGATTCTGTGACCATGATGGTTTGCGTGAGCGAAACTAAAGGATACTCTTCCGATAATCTAATCAGAAACAGGGAGACACGAACAATTAGCATGTTACCTAGTCGTTATGGACGGAGAAAAATGCTTACAGCAACCAAGTTGACCCTCACACATGTCTAGCAGTCCGAAAGTAATTAAGAAGATCACGTGTACACTATCAGCCTCCCAACTCAAACTCCCAACCCCTCTAATACCAAATTTCAAACCCTCCAAACCCCCTATCTGACCTCCGAGGTCTAGAATTCCATCAGTTCCGGATCCGGATGGCTACTCTCGTTTCGCATCACATAGAGCATCAAGTAGATAAGACGACGCATGCAGAGTATATGAACAACCGCGCGTTTCCTCCAAACACCGCCCTAGACCTCGCATCCAAACATCAAAAAACACGAACAAGCCCTGCACCTTCGTAACCCTACCAAGGCAGCGGTGAAGCAACGGAACAGACCTTCCCGTCTTGGACACGACAATGTAAGTTTTGATTCGCGAGAGACGGGAAAAAAAAACAGGACAAGAAGAAGGGAGGAAAGGAGGGGGGAGTATGCGCATCTCACTGAAATGCGTCGTATATCCATCCACACAAAACCTACATACATACCTTACCTTCCGCTCTATACGGATAACACGAGAAGAGGAGAGAAGAGAAGAGAAGAGAAAACAAGACAATAAAATCTCCAGCGCAAACACGAACAACCCCCCCACCATCCACCTTCCCACTTCAGGCACTACTAAAAAAACCCTCCCCCCTCCCTCCCAAGCGCGTGCAAATATACCCACCTATCCCTCCCCTACCCTCCCCTACCCTACCCTACTTACATACACGAACCCCAAACCCCCGAACCCCTCCCCCTGACCAAACATATTGGTACCCTTTCGGCTGAACTTCCGATCCCTACCAACCATGCCCCCCCTAGCACCAACACCAATATCAACCCACTCCATCTCGCGATACGATGGATAGAGCTACATATGTATGTATGTATGTATGTATGTATTATACCGAACCCCCGCACCTCACGCACGGCAGCCAAGAAGAGAAAATTATCCGCTCCGGCTAAACAGCGATAATGTCTACTTGATAATAACAACAGGAAACAAGATCCCTATCTACTTAGTACCGTGTACCGTACGGTACGGTACGATATGCCGGGTACGGTATAATAATAATAATATCTAACAATGACTCGCATACCACCAGCCTACTTAAGTACAAGGGTGGAGCATGAACGGGTTGCCCCCTCCCCCTGTCGCCCTTAGCGTCTTGGCCGAAAAGACGGCCGATTTCTCAACTCTCTGAGAGTCAATTTTGACGATTTCTGTACGATTTCGAGCTCAATTCTGCTGATTTTTGAAGTTGATAGTAGGAAGGATAGTCAAATTGATCAATAGACGCGTAGAAATGGGCGTTTTAGCTCGGATCAACTGTTGATCCGGCCGTGCTGACGTAGGATTGTTGTGATTCCAAGAAGACGCGTGATTTCTTAACACTCTCTGTACCCTCACTGCCTCTGTACACGTTTAGTTATTGTACAAGCTTGTTGTTACTATCATGCCTTCCTTACACCGACACCAAATA
>MU006792.1:445390-487108 GCA_010093635.1 Massarina eburnea CBS 473.64 | reverse complement strand
CCCCCTCCTGTACAATAATACATACATACATACATACATACATACATACAATACCAGCAACCTACCACCCACACACACACACACACACCCAACCCGCCATTTATCCGAGCCCGTATCCCACCTTCCTTCGAGTCAAGCGAGCTTTCTCGAAGATGTTGATCTGCGCGTTGTTTATTAGTGAGGAGCTCCACAAACAGGAGAGAGGAAGGAAGGAAGGAAGGGAGGGAGGCGGCGCAGTTAGGCTGGGTACAATACATACATACATACATACATACATAGTTCGTAAAGTTTATGCAAGTGTATCTATAGTTCAGAAAGGCAAGGTTATGGTAAAGCAAGGAAACCCAACGCACACACACAAACACAAACACAAACACACAAGGAGATCGCCAGAAATGCAAATGCAAATATGTGTGTGACACAGCATTCCCTTCGTAACCGCGCTGAAAGGTTCAAGTGTGACTGCAGATACGTACATACACCCACTCGCTGCTAAATACAAGTACCTCTATTGATACGAGAGCAAGCAAGCAAGACAGGCGGCGTGACGCGAACGCGAGGAGGCGACCGTGCCGTGCAACCCGGTAGTGGCGCAACAACCAAGTACGCGATGGCGCACGGCGTCTGCAAGAATGGTCAGCTTTTCGACGTGAATACGCACTGCAAGCAAGTGATGGCAAGTTGGGACATTTGGGTTCGAAGTAACGGCAGTGCTATTGCGTTGTATAGGTGATATGATCATCTCTACCGCCGCCGCCTCCTTCCTTCAGGCTAAACCACTAAATAATAGTGATTCGATTGATCTAACCGCCAGATCCGTATTTGGTCGTCCTCTCATCACCAATCGCCCCTTCTATCACCCTACCACCTGTTCTTGAGACATAGGAAATTGAGACAAGTGTAAACGCATAGGTCTACCCATAATGACGCGAAAAAAAAAAGTACAAACGACGCCCCTGCGCGACGTAGGGACAATGAAATTAAACGCCGCGACCTTGACAATGAGAAATATCGATGACCTTTAGTGAAATGATACAAGGAAAGGAAACACTGTGTACTCGCTGACGGAGAATGACTGATAACGAAAAGGGAGGACGGCAGACAGTAGATTAGAAGAAATCCCATTCAAGATCCTACTTTTATCTTTCCCTGACAATGCACCGAAAAGACCTGTTCCATTTTATGGAAAACATTATCAAATGCGCCAAGCCTCCCTCGTTATCATTAATATATAGACAGAGAAAGTATAAGAAAGCGTCATGAATGTCATGAGAACCCAAAAGTGGCTCAGCCGCCGTTCGAGTGGCCGCCTGGGCTGTGATGTCTGAGAGCACTATAGGTTGTTGGGGGACAGGGGCGAGATAGGTGTAGCATGAGGCGAGTGCCTCGGTGGCGCGGGAAAGAGACTGAAGTACTGGGGCTTTGCATTGCTGGAGCTGGCAGTCCGTTGACGAGGCTTGGACGGGGATTGCTGCTCAGGTGCGGTTTGCGAGGCAGACATGAGCATCTTGCCCGCACCATCAGACGAGGAGTACTTGTGGTGGGGGGCAGGTGCATGAATGGAACGTGCGGACCCTCGGCGGGCAAGCTCAAGAGAGTTCATGACATCGGCCTCAACAGAGCCTCGGCGGTAGTCATCAACATCGGCCTGCTCGTCCTCCTCGGCGAAGAACGTTCGCTGTTGCGAGTTGGGTCCGGGGGGCGTGGTATCGTCCTCGTTCTCATCCTCATCCTCATTGAACGAGTTGAAGGAGGCAACCTGCTCGGAGAGACGGTCAACCACAGCGTTGAAATCTCGGCGAGCATGGCGTGACGAATGAACAAGCTCCGGCAAGCTGCCAGAGGAACTTGCCGATCGACGAATACCAGCACTCCACGATCCCGATCCCGATCCGTGGCCGCTGGACATCAAGCTACTGTCGCAGGAGCTGCGTTTGCTGTAGCGGATATGGCTGCTGCGCGTGGAGCTCGCAATGCTGCGACTCGACTCTAGGAGAGGGAAATGGCGGTCTGAGCCTTCGTAATCCGCGAGTATGTCGTTGTAGATGTCTTCACGCGAAAGCTCCTCCTTGAAATCCTGGGGGACAAGAAGGGAAGGGGTAAGGCTGAAACCTTCCGCCTCGGTTGCAGCGAAAGACGGCGGCGCAAGAGGGTTGAAAAAGTCAGACGGTGTTTGTACCCTAGTATCGACGGTCGAAGCGGACACAGCCGACCTCGATTCAAGCTCAGGTACCTGACTTGTGCTTGGAACTACCAAAGTTGGGCGTTGTGTCTCATGGCCATTGCGAGTGGCTGGCTCTTCCTCCAGTGCCGGCGTCGTGTTCGCTCTGAAAGATACTGCCGATGTTTGCAGATCTTGCTGCTCGGGTGTAGGATCCCTGTCTTTAGAAGTTCCATCGAAAGAATTGCGATCCCACTCGCGATCGCAGTCCGCCTCCAAGGCATTGTCGTAGATGTAGTCAATATCATCTTCCCAGGATTCCTCGATGACCCGCCAAGTATTCGATTTTCGACGTGATGAAGGCGCTCTGCGAACCGAGTTCTTGCGAGACGGGGCTGGCGCCCCAAGAGTATCCGATCCTTGCGAAAGAGGACGCGTCATGGAATTCCTCTGACTTGAAGATTTGGGTGACGGATGAGATGGTTTCCTGGCATGCGTTTTAGTGATGGGTGATCGTTGGTTGCTGAAAGAGAAGCTGTCGAAAGAAGGAAGATTCGGGGATTTCGGTCCCTTGCCTGGCGGCCGGGGCGCCGGCCGGGGACTGATAAAACGCTCCGGTTCTTCGGCGACATCGTCGAGGCCAGGACTGAAAGGAGGGGTGATTATAGCGGAGTTGTCAGGCGTCGTCAGGGCATGACCAACGTAGTCTGACTCTTCCGCCATAGTGGGTAGTGGTGCATTGGGACTCCTCGGGCTTATTGGTACGAAGTGATCCCAGACCCCTGACTGCCTCCGTGATGCCACTGTTAGAGTCTCCATGGGATCTTCAGCAAGGTCATTCATAGGCGTTATTGGTGCGCGAGAGGACACCCGTGGTGGAGGAGCGACGGCCGATTGCGTGTGGCGGTGGACAATTCCAGGCCTGGAGAAGCTGTCTACCGAGCGAGTCGACCGCAGTGGTGGTCGAACAGCGGGTTGTTCGGTACGTTGGCTAGACTGCTGCTCGAATGGCACCCCGGGGCTCACCGGAGATGCCGTCAATGCCAGGCTCGAAGTGGAGAGTGAACGGGTAGTTGGAATGCTTTCTGCTGAAAGATTGCCGTAGTGGAGATTCCCCGTCTGTAGGCCTGTGAGATCCCGACGGGGAGTCTGCGAGCTATGTACGGCCCAATACTCGGCAACCAGATCGTTCTTGGTGGACGCTTGCTGCAAGGCGGAAGCTTGATGTCGGTCGGTATGGGTCAGGTGTTGGAAGTCGAACGGACTGGAGATTCGATGCTTGAGGTTTTTCACTACGCACATCAGCAAATGAAGCGGTGCATACGATTACGAGTGCCACTTACAAGATAACTCGGATGCGTTGCTCGACTTCCTCGACTTCCGCAGGACCGACGTCCTTTTGTCTCCAGTGTCTATCTCTTCAATCTCGCTCGATTTCATGCTGGCCGAGAACGAGCCGCTCAGCCGTTTCCCCTTCTTCCCGCGAAAGAGAGAGCGCTTTCCTCCGTTGATCTCCATGAAGCTCTGGCCTGACAGACGGTGCGATGTGTTGTCGGGCGTGGCCATGTTGGGCGAAGCTAGAGGTTGTGCGAACGACGAGGTGGACGTGGATGTGTTGCTTCTATTTCGCAGATTGAATAGGGAACCTCTCCGTTCGGGGTTCGGGCCCGGTTGTTGATTAGGTGAGGGTACATCGGCGTACGAAGACGTATCTGCTGTGTTGGATGCCCAAAGATCGGAGGTCGAAGCGGACGGATCGATAACCAAGGAGTCTGAAGACGACTGTTTTGAACCCGGGTTCGGGCTGTTTTTATTGAGGGAGAACATGGTTTAGTTATAAAGGGTGGAGCGCCGGTTTGGGAATGCTTGCACGGAGCCCCGCAACTTGCTGGCCGAAACGGTTGGGACCACAACCATGGGTATACAGAGAAATGAAGCAACAGGCTTGCTCCGGCAACGTCTGTCGCGATGATGTGGTGGAGTTGAGCAGGACGGAACTGGCGTGACGGGTCAGTACATGAAGAAGGGACAAGCTGGCGAAGAGACGGAGTATATAGAAGCGAGGCAGGGTATGACAGGGGAAGGCCGAAACGGGAATTAAGCAAGATGAGGCTCGCCTCGTAAGTAGAGTTAGGGTTATGGTGCGGGAAGCCTATGCGTACCTCGGACGTGCTCGCGCGTCGACACAGACGGCAATGAGCGACCTGTGTAGGCGGCACTGTAGCTGGCTTGGAAGCTTACAATAGAAACTATGTATTGCAGTACTAACACGGGGGGTGGCCCGGCTAAGTAGGGGCTAGGCAGGCAGGGAGCGGTGTGGTTATATATAAAGAGAAACAGGAAGGAGCGTGATGGAGTGGTATGGAAGCGGCAGCTTCGAGGTGGTGGACCGGTGGTGCAAGGACTCGCGAGGGAAAGGCGGTATATGAGGCCTCAGCTGTTTTCGTGGCACAGCATTATTGTTGTGGGACGGAAGCTGGAGGAGTCTAGGAGAGCTCTGCAGAAGGGCACTTGGGGGAGGTAGGGATGGCATCAGTAAGTACATGGGCGGAGAGGGATGTGGAGAAGGGGAGTGAATTGTGCAGCAGTGCTCAATACTCGCCGAAGCTAGCGTGCTGGCAGGGGCAGGGCAGGGACAGGGCAGGCTGCACACAAGAGACGGGCCCTCGAGGCATGGGTGCATGTTCGAGGATCAAATTGCGCGGCGGAGGAGGATGTCAGTGGTGGGGAGAACGGGATGCATGAGCGATTCGGCAGGGGGGATGCTTGGGCTCAGGCGCGCAAGCCACTCAGCAGTAGAAAGCGCGGCCCGACACAGCGGCGCAGGGCAGGAGCAACGCGCCAGGGGGCAGGAACGACGCGCTGATTGGCGCCTGCCGCGAATATAAACGGTTAAAATTGTGACGACCGGGCGCGCATTGGTCGCGGCGCCGTCAGCGCCAGAGCGGCTGCCCGGCTGCGATTGATGGCTGCCGGAGGTGATGACGAAGACGAC
Organism: Massarina eburnea CBS 473.64; assembly: GCA_010093635.1. Lineage (NCBI taxonomy): Eukaryota > Fungi > Ascomycota > Dothideomycetes > Pleosporales > Massarinaceae > Massarina > Massarina eburnea. The sequence goes on along the minus strand of MU006792.1, from coordinate 481,952 downwards.
GTCTCACGGAGGAAGGCAGACGTGTCGGATGGTGATCGTGAAGGCGCGAGGATAATTGTGGTGCGGCGGGCCTGAGTTGTGAAGCTCCAGACGGCGTGCCCCTCGAAGTGGCAGGCGCCGTGCAGGAAGGATGGGATAGGAACGCCGGCACCGCTTTCTGACTCCTCCCAGACAGTCGAGCAGGTCAGCCAGGTCAGCCAGGCAGGCAGGCAGGCAGGCAGGCAGGCAGGCAAGCAGACAGCCAGGCAGGTCAGGCCGCCAGCCCGCCCGCCAGCGACAGGCCAGAAGCTGCTCGGCGCGATGCACCCGCGCTGGACCGACCTCCACCGCGTTTGCGCATCGCGAAAGTCTTAGTCGAGATACACCGGATCGCATCGAGCCAGATTGGGCCGCATAAAAGGCTGCAAGGCCCGAGAGCAAAATAGCATAAAAGTACACACCATGAGCCGGCACTCGTTGCAGTTAGCCCGCCGTTTAGCCCCAGCGATCTTGCCCTGTGTTGTGCGAGTGAGCATCCCGTTATTCATGAAACAGCCGAGCTCTGCATCGTCGACCCTCAGTCACCCCGCATCGCCCATAACAACAATACTATATTGCAGGCGCGGTGTGGAGAGGCCGAGGGTGAAGGCCCGACCAGCGCTCGTGTGCAGCGCTTGGTGTTGCTCGTGGGCGGAGGGTTTGGACAGCTTGCGACATCGATATCCCTTCGACGGTCTGTGCCGCTATCTAGGTTGCTGGGTTCCGGCGGCGTGAGAAGAGACGTAGATGGCGGCCACTGCAGCCTCCGTGGTACCCGCTGCGAACGAATGGTCGAGCGTGCGGACTTTGTGTATTGTTACCGTTACAGCCAGCCTGTCGCTGGAATCGGCACTGATGGCAATGGTACGACGCTGAGAGAGAGACAGGAACGTTGCGCCGGATTGCGTCAACGCGGACCGTGGGCTCGGCGAAAGAGCCTTCTGCGAACCCGCCCCCCGTCGGGAAAAAGGCCGCTGTCCGTCGTGCTATCGATATCTTCTCGGAGCTAGGAGTGCGCCTTCGTGGGGTTGCATGATCCCTCCATCATGGCGAGCAGTAGATAGGTAGGTAGATGATGAGAGGGAATAGATAATCCGCACGACCAGTCCCGGCCTGTCGGGTTAGTGTCGATAGATTATTATTGTGATGGTCGCAGCCACCAACGACGCTCGAAGAACGTCCCATCCCCCACGTCCAGACCACTACTGTTGTTTTGGCGCGACGTGGGACGGGGAAGGCGCTGTCAGCACGCACAAAGCAATATTCGTTCGCCTCCAATCTGCTTCCTTCCTGCAGGTACGCCGCAACCTGTGCATCCTGCGTTCACGAAAAACCAAATTCCAATCCTCGATCCGTCAATTGATGACGTCGGGAGAGCCTGCGGCTGCGAACCACCACCCGACCTCTTCTCTAGCCATGTGCCACCTCTGAAGCCTCTTCCCTTTGAATCGCCCTCTTCCAGTTCCGAGAGATCCATCTGAACCACATCCCCGGGTTCGATCTAGCAGCAGCTCCCCTCCTCAACAAAGGCACTATCCATGTGTGCTTGCGTACTGCTACCCAAGTGGGCCCTGTCGGTAGACATTGAGGTATTTTCACACGAGCCCTGCCCCGGATACGGGTATAGCTTCAAGATATTCACCGCTCTGATGTCCGACGACCTGCACTGCAGAACCATTCATGCTCGACGACGACGCCCCAACGCTACTTGCGTACCTGCATGTGGCTGCCAGCCGGTGTTTGGCTTCCATTGGCCGTCAGGAGCCATCTCCATGAACCTGCAGCTCTTCGAGTCAGCTGTAGGAGTGCATCTTTTCTCGCCGACCTTTACCGCGATTCGATCAACTGCTCGTTGCTGCTGGAAGGCAGTACATCTGATTTGTGTTTGCGCGATATTCTGCGACGAGATACTGACTCGCATTTGCTACACGCAGCCCTCTTGGAGTTCATTGGTAGGCCTTGTCACATTCATTTCGTCTTTCTTCGTTTAGTCGTCGTATTTCGTAGTCTATTCTCTTCTTTCCCGATATAAGATTATTTTCAGACCCCCAGCACGATCTGATTGGGTGGGATGCTTACCCGGACATCATTCCCGTTATCTCGTTCTCTTGATCGATATCGTACCTGCAGAATCGTACATGTTAATACTTGGCTCTAGTCAGCCATCACGGCCGCTTGTCAGTACCTGCGTCCCTTTTACTTCAACAACGCCGGGGCGGCACGCTCTGCAACGTCCCGATAGTCTTCCAAGCAAGCTCAAACCTTATCGGAACGCCTCCGACAGGTGTCTGAATCTTACAGGAAGGAGCATCAGCACCGTCCAATCCCTTTCTTGCGCAGCAGTATACACATGTCAACATGCACGTTGCGGGGCGAGATGCTTTTCAGGGTTTTTGAGGTGGCCCACGTCGATGCGCATTCGACCACGTTGCCACCTCCCTCAGCCTACCAAAGTCGAGGTATACATAGAGTTAAAGTTGACAGACAGAGGCACTTGTACTACGTCTGTAGTTGAAAGTAAGTTTTGCGCATGGTTCTTGCCTTGCTGGCATCATTACTCAGGCGAGCCGTTGCCATGTTTCGTAGATCTAGCGAGTCGTATATTTGAAACATGGAACCATGGGCCGACTCATCGTTTCAGTACCCGTTGTTTTTGTGAAAAACACAAGCACGCTGAAAACGACTCATCCCGCTCATGTTGACAATTTTTCAGAAAATGCGAAACGGATCACGATCTGCTGCAAGATCGCGTAGGCAGGGCTCGGCTCATGGGATCCTCTTGACCCTTGAAACCCATCACGGACAATTTCACAGATGGGGAGAGGGTTGTGACCTTCACCATCTCGCTTTGCTGCGTCTCTGTCTATCACGACTATCAACTACTGAGTTGTCTTCCATCTCTCCTCATATCTTCATAACCCTTGTCCCACGTCACCCCAGAAATCCGCATCAACTTGCTCCAGCCAGTCGTTTTCGTCATGCTCGCATTGCGTGCGTTCCTGATTCCGTACTGGGCAACGGACTTGAATTCAAAACAAACCTGCATCTCGATTCTCCTCGGGTACGCTGCTCGCCCTCTGACCTCGACTCGCATACCATGTACGCGACACTGTTCGGAGAAAATTGTGGGTCTCTGCGACAAGGCAGAATGAACAGACGTACGACTTGTGCATCGAATCTCGATTTATCGTCAACCGTGGGTGAACTTTTGCATACACATCTCGAGACAGCTACACGCTCACACCACCGTGTAGTCAAGCACACCGTGAGAACACCCGCCAACCGCCGCATTCTTCCCGCCCGATTTCGCATTCACATTCACATTCACATGTTTCAACGCACTTCCCAATACGCAGCGCAATTACAATAGCCGACGGCTACTGTCGCCCTAATCCCGACGTCTATTATTACTAAATGAAACTATTATTACAGAATAAAATTAAAGCGCCAGCGAAGAACGAGTAGAGGGCAAGTACACTGCACTACACGTCATCTTGGCGCAGGAACTCCGACACATGGCTAAGCCTGGGGTAGGCAAAAACCCACGCGGCCATGACCAGGATACCCTCCGGCCACCGAAGCTTTGCGGTGCGGCAAATGCGCACACTAATGTACAATAGAGCCGCACCGCATTGCATGCAATGCGAACCTCCATCCCATCCCGGAAACCTACAAGCCCTTTACATGTCCTCGGAAATCAGCACAAGAATGCCGTGCGCGCTGGGATGGCAATCCTTACGGCGACTATCTGTGCCATCACCTTGTGACCCCCCAGGGATTCTACCACGTTGCCAAGTGCCGTTACCTGTGTGCGCTGGTTTGAGACGCATAGGTACCGGCGATATACCGGTGGAAATGATCGGATGGCGGGGTTTGAGAAGGAAGGAGGGTTCCTGTATGTAGAGATGGAATGCGTCTACGGCGTTTAGGTACCTGCATGAGGAAGCTCGGTGCAATTTTGGTACGCATTCCGCCGTTTGTAGCCTCTTTTTTTGCTCTGGGATTGTGGTATGGGTGATTTTTTTTTTTGCATGCTGTTTTGAGGTATGAACAGCGCGTGGGATACCCACACTCGATACAGGCTGTCGGAGGGGGGGTTGGTTAGATATCAAATAGGTAATGAGAAAACCCCAGAGCGGGACGGCGCGTGGATACGAGAGATGGCGGGTCTGTTCACCGGCAGCTAGTGATGTTCCTCACCGATTCCGGGTATTTTTACGTTTATGAGATGGCTAGTTTCTCCCCCCCCCCTCACCGATGACGGAGGATTTTACGGTCAGGAAGAGGACTGGGGACGTCGACGCGGTGTGAACGTGAACGGCGTCATGTACGTGATCGGTTTGTTGGCTTTAACTCGAACCATGTAGAAATGGAAAGGTCGACGAGAGAAAAAAAAATTGCCATGCCGGGGATTTGTAATTCGTAAGCCACGACGGACGAATGTCTCTAGAAGAGTCTTTCTTCTTGCTGATCCGTTGAATAATGCTTTTGGCTGTGATGGGTAAGGGCTTAGCCGGCGAATATGTAGAGATCGTCGGTGATGGATTGGGTGTGGTGCAGATGAAATCCTCTGAAAGTGGTCTTATGGATGGGTGACTTTGATGGATTGAGCGAAGACTAACTGGATTTCCCACTCTGTTGGTTCTCGGGAACCGTCGCTTACAAAGGGTGGAGAAGAGCGCGGGTCTAGAGCGTGAGGATTATCTATCTATCTGTGAGACGCGTGGGAGTTTGTGCTGTGCCTCTTTGTTCCTTTGGGTTTATCGGGTCTTGTCTTCTTGCTTCTCTGAAGATTACTTGGAACTACGGTACCTATCGTTCAGCTCATCGGCACTTCTATAGCAACGCGTTTAGTGATGTATGTCTTTGTAGTGATATGCTCTAGGAGCTGTTCGTGTACGCGTATTTTCGGTAACCATTGTACCTCACTTTTCCTAGGAGAGCTTGAAACTTGAACAATTTCGACCTTAGGAATTTTCTAACGCGATGCTGTGTCGATTAAAGGTAACCTATGCGCTGAATCTATTACTACTAGCTATCACGTCTTCCGTTTTCTCATTCAACGACTTCAATCCCGCCCCTTTTCCTCTCCCATACCCATTCGAGCTCGCGAGGTTGTAGTATAATCAGTATAATCAAGCTCTAACCCCTAGACCCTAGCAAACCGAGATGCTGAGGTGCTGAGGATCATACCCAACGACCGTACTGACGTGGCCGTTGTAATGCATCACAACCCAGCACAGTCATACCTCCATATTCCATGTACGCCCAACCTGCATTCAACCTACTTCCCATAGCTCTGACGTGTACATCGACATATAAACCAGGGAAGAAGAGGAAGAAGAAGAAAAAAAACCCTATCCCATAGCAAGATTTCCAGTGTCAGATATAGTACCCAACTCCCCACCACCACCCAGCCAAGCCCACACCAGTCTCCCATGCAACACCTTACCACAACCCCATCCCCACACCACCGACATCATCAATCTCCAACCAACGCACCGACTCTACATACACAGTCCCACCGACCCTACCCGACCCATCACCACGATATCTGTGGACCCGTAGGCCGTCAAATCTCTCCCCACCCAACCCATACCATCTATCCCATAGTACTGCAGAGTACCTGAAAAAAACGACAACTCCCTGGAGTAACAAATGACGCATGTGGAAGGCTAACCATGACTGTACTGTAGGATATAAATGAGATGATGTTTAGCATGCATGCATGTGAGCTTGCTAGCGCCATTATTGTGGACTGGATCCGTATTCCTCTTTGTGGAACTTAAGAGGTCCGGTGTTTTGAGTATCGATTGCGCCAGCGCATCGTCTGGGGCGCTTAATGAGTGATGCGGGCCTGGAAGCAGTGACTAGTGGGAAGTGGTTGGGCTGGAGACGGATCGTGTGTACGACGGAAGGTGTAGGAGGTAGATGATGGGGCGTTGGAGTAATGAGACTACTGTCCGTGTTGTTGGGTCGGACTAGCATGGGATATGCGGATGCGGAATTGGGATCCGGGTGTTTGATCGCGTGGATGGTCTTGTTCTGTGAGGAGTGGAGTGTGAGATGGAGTTGCTTTGCTGGCTGAGATCATTTCTTGGTGAAGTGAAGCAAAACCTCGCACGGTAATGAGTTCTTGGGTGATAAACCCAATTCAAACCTTGCAACGCTTTGAATTCCGAGATGGGCAACATTAGCTCAATTAATCTCAGTTGGATTTTTGCAAGAGCACATCGTAAGGTTAGCATCAAAATACACCCATATGAAAAGCTCGGGAAATGATTTCTTTTTTTGTCTTTTGGTATTCCATATATACAGTCCCCAAAGCGACGGGGCCTGAATCAACCGGTACGCCATAATGTGCATGCTCCCATCTTGCTTCTACATTCAGTGATGACCCTCGTCGTGGTGCTCATGCTCATCTGCGAAGAACAGCTGCTCAGCGACGCAATATGCGGCAAAGGCGACGGACGCTGTGCCGAGGCCAGGGAAGGAGCCCTTCAAGCGGTTCCATCGTGTAAAGGGTCCGGTGTAGCGCCACCGCTCACTGCGGAGCGATCAGTATGCGCAGAACAAACACATGTAGGAACATTTATGCGTACTATCGCTCCCATGGGTCGCCCTTTGCGTTTCCGGCGGCTGCGGCGAGCTTCTTGGGGTCGAAGCCGGTGAGGGAGGGGCGCTGGGCCAGTCTGATGCTGCGTGGGGGTTAGCTAGACGTCCGGGAGGGGTAATTCGAGACGCATTGCCAATTGAAGCGGGGAAGCTCACAGCGAAGGTCTCATTGTGTGGGTAGGGCGTAGTGTCGTAGTCGTGGGTGGGTTGACGTCGCTGGAGCTTCGTTGGAGGTCGCGACTGAGGTCTTGGCATCTAAGCTCGGGCTCTTTCACAGCTTCCACTTTATGCCAGTTCGACGAACACCTTCACTCTCCCCGCACCCACTCTTCTCGCCCCCCAAAGCCTCTCACCTTATTTGTAACTACCCCAGACTTGGATCGCTTGCAGTGCGACCGGCTCTCGCTTCTCGCGTCTGGATGCGCAAAGTTCCATTACGACGGATCCAAATAACTCGCTCCCCAGCGATCACCGCACACGATGGCCAACCGCACAGGCCGTTTCCCCGGCCATAACCTGTCCAACCCCTTCGCACATCTCTCGCAGCCGATACACCAACAGCAGCAACAACACCCACAGCAACACCAGCAGAGCATGCAGCACCCAGCTTTCGGCGGCGCCAACCAGGCCCACAACATCAACATCTTCGGCAACCACCAGAGCAATTTCCAGTCGAGCGCGGGCCTAGCGAGCGCCCTTGGCGGTGCGGGGATGGGAGGCGCGGCAGGAATCGGTGGCGTGGGCGGAGGAACAGGCTTGGACGGCCATGAAGCACGCATGCGTTTCGCCCAGGGTGCCCAGCAAGACGCTGGAATGGGCCGTGGACAGGATGCTTCCAAGGGAATAGCCGGGCAGCGGATACGCGAGGTCTGGAAATCGAATCTGCACCAAGAGATGGACATGTTGCGCTCGCTTGTCGACCAGTATCCGTACATTAGCATGGTGAGTGCCCCTCACTCCATCCCTCATTCTATTCGCGAGCTCACACTGTGTAGGACACCGAATTTCCTGGCGTCGTCGCGCGACCAATTGGCGACTTCAATTCCAAGGCTTCCTATCATTACCAAACCGTACGATGCAATGTCGACCTCTTGAAAATCATCCAGCTGGGCGTCACTCTCTTTTCGATCCAGGGAGAAGTTCCTCCATCGCACATCGATACTAACCAATTGAACTATAAACCAAAGAGCGTGCTGCAGCAGAATGCCAACAACAACAACAACAACAACAACAGCACCATCATCGTCTGCCCCTGCACTTGGACATTCAACTTCAAGTTCTCACTCGAAAACGACATGTACAACGAAGAGTCGATCCAGATGCTGAAGAAGTCTGGAGCCGATTTTGAAAAGCACACCACACAGGGTATTGATACCGAGGAGTTTGGGTCACTGTTGACAACATCGGGCATGATCCTGAGTGAAGATGCAAGCTGGATATCGTTTCATTCCGGTTACGATTTCGCCTATCTGATCAAGATGCTCACCAGCAAACCCCTCCCTGAAGACGAGGAATCCTACCGCAAGCTCGTGGAAATATTCTTCCCACGTCTGCTAGATGTCAAATACATCTGGCGCCATGCGAATAGCTTGTTGCGACGCGGAGCTGTTGGGCAACAGGCACACAATATACTCCAGAACCTGGGCACGAAATCCGGATTGCAAGACCTTGCAGATGAGCTGGGTTGCACGCGCATTGGAACCTCCCATACCGCTGGGTCGGACGCATGGTTGACCGGAACTGTGTACTGGGAGCTGCAGAAGCGGATCTTCAATGGCACGGTTCCCGAAGAGGTCAACGGGCAGATGTGGGGTCTCACCGGTGTTGGTCCACCCGCCAGCGCATCTGCCCAGGCTGCAGCGCTCGCGGCGCAAGGAGTCCCGAATCAATTGGGGTATCAAGGGATGAACGGCGGCATGATGTTCCATCCTGGAGCCCACCGTGACGGACCCAGCACGCCAACAAGCCACCCCGCAGGTCTCGCTTCAACGCCAGGACCATCACATGGCGGTATGATGACACCAGGAGGAACCGGCGGTAACTTTGGTGAGTTCCGCTACGGAGCCAAATAATGGAGTCCTATCGGAGAGCACAGTTCAGTGACGGAAGCTCCTATACACCTTCCCTAGAGAGATGTATCTGCTTTTGTTTTTGACTGTGCTAAACAGCACGTACAGCGTCGCGGGAACAGGGCTAGCAGCTTGGTGGAAACGAACCGGCGTTTTTTCAACCTGTAGAATACCATACCACCCCTGAAAACTCATGGCCTTTACACGGCCACAGACAAGGCGGACATGCTTATAATGGGTATGCTTATCCCCATGGTACATACCCCACCCCTGAACAGAGGCATCACGCAAATTATCCGCGCGAAAGATTGGAACGTAAGCATCGAAAACAACGAGGACGTCAACGGCGTGGTTTTGCGGCGACTGGACATCCGGATGAGGAGGAAATGAATCTGGAACAGCGATGACCGTTTACGTTTCTTGAGAGGCGTTGAGTTGCTTTTGGGGGGGGTTTGTTTTGTCTGTTATCGGTCTTTGGTGCGCGCGGGGTTTGAGCGTCGGGTTTACTTATCATGCCATTTTCTTCTCTAGGGGTAGGGAGGGGGTTGCCGATTGCTTTCTTTTGGCATGGGATGCGGATGCACGTATGGCTTAAGAGTGGTAATGTTTATGGACATGTTTTTTGAAACGCTGTGGTTCGTTAATGCACTTTCTTGAACATGATGAAAGTCTTTGTTATGGATATTGAAGAATCTGGAGTTGAAGCTTTTGGTCATGTTTGGACATGAATACCCTTCAATTGAGGCAATACATGAGACGGAAAGAAGTTTTGATTCCAGAAAAAAAACGTGGGAGAGAAACTCCCATCTACATATTAAACCTCGTTCGCTGTTTCTCCATGCCCGCCTTCCACTGCCATTCCTGCCCACTCTTCCACTGGATACCCCGATCAATCCTGCGCAACTTCAACGTCGCCCTGGGCCCAATCTCCTGCATCCCCACCCTTATATCCTCCACGCCCTTCACCGGCTTCCCATCCGTGCCCGTCACGCTCTTCTCGCTCGCCCGCTTGTCCCTGAACACGTAGCGATGCCGCCGCAGGAATATGTAGTCGCGCTGATTGTGCAGAGTCACGGCGGTGCGGCCCTCGATTTCAGGTTGGGCGGGGAACAGCGATTTGAACAGGTGGGCTGTGAGCATACCTAGGGGCGTGCGGAAATTGTTTAGGATCAATTCGGGTTGGAATCCTTGGTCTACACCGTGTCCGGGGAGTTTCTTGCCTTCGATCCAGTTGCTGATGCTGAAGTGGACGTGTGGGCCGTGCGGTAGAACTACCACGTCTAGTCCGTCCGGCTTCTTTTCGTGGTGCGCTTGCATGAGGATCACGAGCGCGGTGAAGTCGCGCGCCGATGCGTACTGGGCGATTTCTCGCACCGAGTATTTATGCGCGTGGGCGTGCGCCGTGCGTCGGATGTACGTGCTGTTTGGGAAGAAGGTGGTGAGGATCTCGGCCTCTTTGTGTAGCGACGAGTTCAGGGACGTCGTGACGAGGACTTTGGGCGTTTCGGGCGGGGTGAAGATGGCGGGGAACTTTTGGCGCAGGAATTCGGGCGAGAGCTCGAGGTTCGTTGCCGTCGAGGTGGTCGGGCTGGCGGCGCGTTTGGGGGCTGCGGCTTTGCGCTTGGGTTTGGACGTTGATGAGTCGAGGTCGGAATCGGCGTCTGAGTTGGAGTCGAGCATGCTGTCTGCTTCGTCGTCGAGCTCCGAGTCGGAGTCCTCTCCCTCCCCGTGATCCCGCTTCTTGAGCTTCTCTAATAATCCCTCCTCGCCATTCTCTTCGCGCTCGGCTTCTTCCTGCTCAAGCTTCCGCTTCTTCGCCAATCGCTCTACGTCTATCGACCAACCCAGTGCGTCCTCTTCGTCGCCATAGTTCTCGCTGTCCCATTGTCGCTTGGCCTCGATGGTGGCGGGGATGTTGCGCGACAGTCGCTCCTCGCGTTGAGAAGGGTTCTTGGCTTCCTCGCGCTTGCGACGGAATCGTTCGTCGCGTTTTGCGGCCTCTTTGGTCCGTTTCTGGGCCTGGTGGGCGGCTTGTCGGCGGAGCTTATTCTTCGGTTTGATGCCTGCGGGCATGCCGGCCTCTTTGGTGACTGCCATGTCTACAAATCTTTCACAAATCTACTGAATTGCAAAAGTAGACGCTGTGAAGACCGGAGAAGTGGATGCCGCGGTAGTGCATGGAATGAAATTTTGGCGGGGCGGAATATCTTTCTGCCGCGAAACTCTGGGCGTCGGGAGCCAGTCAGAGCAGCCAGAGCTTATTGAGTCACCAACGTGTCGTAATCTGTATAAAGTGTATTGTAGTGTGCCTGAGCATTTCCTCCCCTCATAAGAAGGAGGGTTTTCCATGTATGCGTGTGCTGTCGAACTTGTTGCGCGCCAATTCCCCTTCTCCCTTTCGTAAACCACTTTTTTATACCCCGCCTCGGTGTGTTTATCCCACCAAGAGCTTCACCACCACACCCGCCCACCGCAGACACCAGGTCCACAAGCGGAAGAACGAGCCCATCATGGTATCCGACATGACCACGCTCAAGGGCAAGCCTTTTGACAGGCCATCGCTCGAGTCGCTTATGAGGGTGAGCATGAGGGAGGGCAAGCTTGGAGAGGATTCATGCTGATGGGACGCAGCGGCGCATGTTCTACACCCCTTCATTCGACATCTATGGTGGTGTCTCTGGCCTCTACGACTATGGTCCAGCTGGCTGCGCCTTGATCAACAACATTGTCGACATATGGCGCAAACACTTTGTGCTGAGGGAGAACATGTTGGAGGGTGAGCATAGAATCGCAAATGCTTCATTCACATCTGACACGACATAGTCGACTGCACCATGCTCACCCCGTACGAAGTCCTCAAGACGTCCGGCCACGTAGACAAGTTCGCCGACTGGATGTGCAAAGACCCCAAGACCGGCGAGATCTTCCGCGCCGACCATCTCGTCGAGGAGGTGCTCGAGGCACGGCTGAAGGGTGACAAGGAGGCGCGTGGCCAGAAGGTCGAGGTTGAGGAGGAGGACCCGAAGAAGAAGAAGAAGAAGGTCAAGAACATCACGGCCATCAAGCTGGACGATGCAGTGGTCACCGAGTACGGGGAGGTTCTGGCAAAGATCGACAATTACAGCGGCGAGGAGCTCGGTCTGCTCATGAAGAAGTACGACATCCGGAATCCCGCAAACAACAGCGAGCTGAACCCCCCGGTGGCATTCAACCTCATGTTCCAGACCTCGATTGGCCCATCCTCCAACCTCCCCGGCTACCTGCGACCAGAGACCGCCCAGGGCCAGTTTCTCAACTTTGCGAAGCTGCTCGAGTTCAACCAGCAGCAGATGCCCTTTGCCTCCGCCTCCATCGGCAAGTCCTTCCGAAACGAGATCTCCCCGCGCGCCGGTCTGTTGCGCGTGCGAGAGTTTCTGATGGCAGAAATCGAGCACTTTGTGGATCCCGAGGGTGGCAAGCAACACCCCTACTTTGAGGAGGTCAAGGACGTGGAGCTTGAGCTGCTCAACCGAGATGTTCAGCTTTCCGGCAAGACTGAGGTCGAGACCACCAAGATCGGAAAGGCTGTCGAGACTGGCCTTGTCGACAACGAAACGCTAGGCTACTTCCTCGCCCGCATCCAGCTTTTCTTGCTCAAGATCGGCATCGACCCCAAGAAGATTCGCTTCAGGCAGCACATGGCCAACGAGATGGCGCATTATGCGGCAGACTGCTGGGACGCTGAGCTGTTGACGTCGTATGGCTGGATCGAGTGCGTCGGCTGCGCTGATCGAAGCGCGTACGATTTGACCGTGCACATGAAGAAGACGGGCGCGCCGCTTGTTGTACGGGAAGCACGGAAAGAGCCACTCAAGATTGAGGAGTGGCAGTGCGACCTCGACAAGAAGAAGTTCGGCCCGAAGTTCAAAAAGGACGGCAAGACGGTGGAGGCGGCTATCGAGGCACTTTCCCAGGAGCTGCGAGAGAAGCTCTCGTTGGATCTCGAGAAAGAGGGCAAGATCGTCATTGATGTTGCTGGCGTCGGCGACGGCAAGGTGGAGGTGCCCAAGGAGCTTATCACCATCGAGAAGCGGACGCGGGTGGAGAACGTGAGGGAATACACCCCCAACGTTATCGAGCCCTCATTCGGTATCGGCCGTATCTTCTACGTAAGAGTACCCCCCACCTCCAACTACAGATTGTATGTTAACCTTGTTGCAGGCTCTCTGCGAACAGCTATACTGGACGCGTGAGAAGGACGAGGCCCGTGGTGTCCTATCGTTCCCGCCCACTGTAGCACCTACCAAGGTCCTCATCGTACCATTGAGCTCACACGCCGACTTCAAGCCCTTTGTGCGACAGTTGAGCAACAGGCTTCAGGACCACGGTATCTCCAGCCGTGTGGATGACTCTGGTGCTTCGATTGGCAAGCGGTATTCGGTGAGTCACGCAGCACGCTCCCCAATAGACTGGATGCTAACATGCTGTGCAGCGTAACGACGAGCTCGGCACGCCTCTGGGCATAACCATTGATGTGAGTATCCAGAACATGTCTCGTCTCGATGTGCAGAAAGCTAATGCATGGCAGTTCCAATCCGTCAAGGACAACACATTCACGCTGCGTGATCGAGACTCAACAGAGCAGGTCCGCGCGAGCTTGGACGACATTACCAAGGCGATCTCCGGCCTGGTCAACGGTACCGAGCAGTGGAAGGACGTGGCGGCACGGCTCCCGAAGTTTGAGGGTCAAGAAGTCGACTGAGTCGCTGACATGTCAGCGTTGGCCGCGGAACAAGTTTCAGGAGGCGAAGTAGATTATACACGGACGAGCAATTGCTTCTGGGGGATGTGTTAGATTTACGGAATGCCAAAAGTCGAAATATGGATGGTTGTCAGGCTGTCAATCTGGAGCTGTTTTATGCGCCGCAACCAACTCTTATCTCGCACTTGAATTTCTCACCAACGTCCCCACGGTGTTTCCAAATGCATGGTTGTACACGCATACACGTTGCGGTGGGCACGACGCATACTACGCAGGCTAATATCTGACCCACATCAGACATAGGTAACAGTCTTGAAAGATATGTGTCATGGAGAACGGTATGCTCTCCACCCAACATCAACCGATGCATACCGCGACCAATCTGACATGCATGCTCCGGCCAGACAGCGGGAGCGTTCCTAGGACCGCAACCAATCGAAATGGCAGTCTGGCCAACGGCCGTTCCGGTGGCACGGTCGTATCGGTCGTCGTGCCGTGCGCCGCTCCCGACTTTATGTTCCGACCATGACAGTACGGCATCCGTTGTTCTTCTCCTATACCATCGAAAACAGTCTTTCGTGGATGCTACTATTCGGACTTGTTAGGAGTCGCGGATACAGGACGGATAGCGCGCCGGATGGCATTCCTCGAACGGTGGTTCGGGTTCGGGAACGAGTGGTGCGGGTTGATGGCAAGGGGATCGGCAGGGCGGCAAGACTCCAGACCCTCGATCTCGATTTCTAGTCTACTACTAACCTTTTGCATGGAGGATGGCACTCTTCCTTTTGATTGTCACCCTCCTCATTTTAAAGAGCTGGCCATGGAAATGAAGCCCGAGGCCGTTGATCAAAGTTTGTTGCACATCAAAGAAGACGGCTGCAGCGTCCCGGATCGGTGAACCAGCCGTCTGTACGGCAATAATGCACTCTGCTGCGCTTGCTGCACTGCAGTTTCACAAAGACAGACGCGGCAGATATATTGCCACTAGGCGGCCGTTCGCTGTTCGCTCTTTGCTCGGTCGACAAGCCGTTGTTGTGTGTGTGTTTCATTTCTTACACTTTCCCATCCCACCCGACAGACTGGTTCGACTATTCTTTTCGGAAACATCAGTACATGTTCGTCGATATAATACCTACAATAGAAGCTCTTGTACGCCGATCGGTATATCCCGCCATACCGGCTTGCTCAACGCTGAGGATACCTCCACGTACCCCTCCCTCGGATAACCCTTTCTGCGCAGATCACATATTGCACCTTACCCTTTCGCTCATCGAAGTCTCGGCGCGCAGCATGAGGGCCTGCATCGGCCACTGGCTGCAGGCTGCAAATTAGCCAGAACGCGGCCGTCTGGTACACGGGACGCTTCCTTGCTGCCTTTATTAGACGTGGTGGAGCGCGAGGTGGTTTACGAGGCGGAGTCGACGACAGCAGCACCCACAAAACCTACTCGTCATACTCTTACCACATAGGTGGTATGTAATACATACTAACAGGCCCGAACATTTAAGCTAAAGATCATCATAATTCCAGGTGGGCCCTGCTCCCTCCCCCTGGAAGAAACGACCGTTTCCTCCGTCCATTCCTGAAAGCCCGCTCGCCACCAATCAGACGAGCCCGCGATCCCAAGCTACAGAGTAGCAACCACCCGCCCCTTAATTCGCAGTCGGCGCCTTGTAGACGACCTCGCCATTTTCGCCTCTCCTCAATTATCTGAAGTTGGTTTTGATCCAGCACCGTGGGTCAGTCCTTCCCAGCTGTCAACTTCCCCGGCTGGCCGGCCCACAGCCATGGACATGGAAGAGGAACCGCCGCCACAACCCGACGATCCGGCAAGTGATCACACAGCCGCACAACACAAACGTGCAAGATCCAATTCAGACAGTTCTGTTTCTGCCGCCTCTCTGTAAGCCACTTTTTCTTTACTGCCGTCTTCTCTAGCCCGTGCTGCTATTCTCTCCACGTACTTGGTTGCGCAAGCGAAGTCCACCGCCCGAGATCGACCATCAAACATTTGCGAGTCGCTTGAGAAATCGCACTGACATCCTCAGCCACTCGACACGCACCCTTCATGACGAGGATCTCGAATTCGTGCACGAAAATGGCAGAATCTACGGAAACGACAGCTACTACATGCCCTGCGACCAGCCCGAACAAGACCGTCTCACACTCCAGCACCAAATCTACCTCCTCGCCCTCAAGGGCAAGCTCACTACCACAAAGGTGAGCCCAAAAACCAGCCGGATCCTTGACCTCGGCACCGGGCCCGGCGACTGGGCCGTCGGCATGGCCAAAGAGTGTCCCTGGGCCGAAGTCGTCGGCATCGACATGGCAGTCTGGGACCTAGACATTACCGAAACGACTGCCGGCGACACCGAAGTGCGCTGGGAAATCGACAACCTCGACGTCTGGGGCATCGAAGACGAATTCGACGACATTGTGCTGCGAATGGAGCGAGTGGATCTGGCGCGCGACCTTGCAGAACGCGACCCTGTCGATTCGCCTGCCCGCCCACGAGCCAAGACCAGCGGCTCAAACACGCAACCCCAGACCCCCGCCGAATCGGCCTACGACCTGTACGTGCTGAATCCGGACGAGCAGCCGGGCTGGCACTTTAGCGACTCGTACGACCTGATACACATGCGCGGCATGAAGGGCGTGTTCGGGTACTGGGAAGGCGTGTACGAAGAAGTCTACAAAACCCTTTCGCCCGGCGGTTGGGTCGAGGTCGTAGACTACCATATCGACCTCCCGCAGATGGAACAGGAGACCCGCAACCCCGCTTCCTTCCCCTTCCCCACCCTCGCCAAATTGCACCTCGCCCTCCTCCAAGCCTCTGTCAAGTCTGGCCGTCCTCTAGGAACTTATTACATGCACCCCTCCTACCTCTCCGATGCGGGCTTCAAGGACGTGTCCACCACGTACGTCAATGTGCCTATTGGCCAGTGGCCTGAGGACGAGGAGCAGAGGAAGATTGGCAAGTTGTTTATGGTGTGCGTCATGGAGATGCTGGAGGCGCATTTGCTTCGCCCGCTGACTGTGTGGGGTGATGCTGAGAGGGTGTGGAGTGTTGACGAGGTTAGGAGTCTGATTGTTAAGGCTAAAGAGGAGATTTTGGAGTGGAATACTGTTATGGAGGAGAGGAGGGAGCCCGGGCGTAGGAGCGTTTTTGCGGGTTGGGAGTGGAAGGCGAATTTTAAGTGGATTATTGGGAGGAAACCGTTGTATGACTTGTGATTGGTTTTTTGAGAGGGGGGATTATCGTTCTCGTCGTCGTCGTCGTCGTCTGTTGTTGGGTGGCTGGGTGTGAGTTACGGGTTAGGCTTTTATGATGCTTGAGCGGGATTGTTTTGATACCACTTCTATGATCAATGTTATGTGTCTTGTGTCAATCGTGTGCGACCTCTTGGAAAAATTATATCAGGATCTGCAGAATGCTGGGCGAGAAATGTAGCTATAAGAATGTAAGTACTTCGTATAGAGTCGCACTAAGGGGAGCATGATTATTAGGAAAAGTAGCCATAATGTCTCTCTCCTAACAGGCCAGCCCGAACGTGAAAAGTTAAATTTAATTTGGTCTCGAGTCATGCAACGTTCAGCTGGTAGGAGTTTGCGAATCGTCCACTGCTTGCCTAACAAAAATTGAAAATGTGATCGATCATCATACATACATACAAGACGTCACAAATATACACCAAGGAATAAACTTACTAAGCTTTCGCCTCTCAACACGATCAATTCCCATCCCTGATCGCTTGGGCAATCTTCTCCGCAAGCGCATAAACAGTACTCTGCGGATGTCCCGGCGGCAACAACGCAAAAGCACTCGAATCCACAACCCTCAACCCCGTAACCCCAATCACCTTCGCACCACTATCGACGACGGCATTTGCATCATCTGCCCTGCCCATGCGACAGGTACAGGAAGCGTGCCACACGGTGTGAAGCGTATTGCGAATAGTATTGAGGATCTGATCATCGGTCTGGACGGAAGGACCGGGAAAGTACTCTGTCGTATCAGCGAGAACCGGGCGCATGGCCGAAGTCTGGAACGCAGCGCGGATGCGTTTGTAGATGGCGAGGGCCACGGATTGATCCGTGGGATCCGTAAGCCAGTTTGTATTGATCTGAGGGAGGATCGCGGTATCGGTCGACGTACCTAATTGTAACATTGCCGCGAGACTGTGGCTTCACGATTGCGCCCAGGATGGAGGCGTATTGGTATCAGTCCTTGGGCTGTTGGAGAAGTAGAGCCTGGAAGTTGCCGATGTATCCTGGCGCACTGAGGTACTCGATGTCCGGCCATCTGTGGGTAGGATCCTAGAACGCCGGCAGCGGCGGGAGTAATGAGGCTCCAAGGAGCATTTTCCTAACCTAGGTAATCGCATACGGAGTTTGTGAGTGGGCCTTGCTAGAGGACAGCAAAATTAATAAGCTAGGCAGCGAGGTAGAGGGGGTCGTTGGCCAGACAGGTGAACGTTAGCACTTTGACGCAGTAGCTTAGCCTAAAGAAGGCGTAGTCTTACATTCCCTACCCTACACCTAGACAGTTAGTAATTACTAGAGTTTTAAACTTTGCGAACGTAGCGGCAGGGCTAATACTAGAGACTATAAGGAGCTGTAGGGATTAGAATGTGCTAGTTAGCTTACCACCCAAAATGCTCCGGAGCATAGGTCCATCTGCCCAGCCTAACCAAGGCAATAGCAGCCGATAAACCGTGCGTGAAACACTAAATATGTACGGTAGATACGGCATAAACATGCCACTAAGAGAAAGGGCGCAGACAAAAGAGCCATGTAGGCGGCCAGATCGCTTTTATTTTCCACCATGTCATGTCTGACCCTGCATGACATGATGCTAGTATTGAAGATGCCTTTAAAATGTACTAGACCTCCCTAGTGCTTCGTGATAATTCCTCAAGCCAGTAGGAAGTTTGAGATAACCCTTCGGGGTGTGTATTATTGGCTTGAGAATAAGGGGGCTCTTGAAGAAGCAGCTTCTGACCTCGTAGTAAGGCGGTGGACAGGGCCTAATTCGTCAATCTACCCCCACTCTATTCAGTCTAAATAAATTGCATAAACAAAAGAAAAATGAACCTTGAAGGCAAGGCACTGGCAGGCATAGCTTAGATCAAGCTCGACCCAAAATATCTACCAACAACCTTCCTGTTATCTCTAGATTTCTTCGAACCCGATTTCTTTTTGGAACCGGACTTGGAACCAGGTGGGTACCTGGGCGTGCATGCTCGTGCTGTCGGTGTCGGAGAGCTGCTAGAAGACGAACGGCTAGTAGAAGAGACGTTCTTGGTGGAAGAGGCACCGCTTGTAGGAGTGACGATCTTGGTAGAAGAGGCGGCCTTTGTAGAAGACTTAACCGTTTTGGCAGGGACTACCTTTGGGGATTTGGCTCCATCAGACGCCTTGCGCGCGTCAAGCTTTTTATCAGAGCCTCCTGTGCGCTTGATCATCGGCGGTGCCAATGGGACCTCTATCGTACCGAATTCCGGCTTTGTCAAATCCACTATCTCCTGAACGTAGTCCCCGCAGTTGTTAAGCAAATAGTTGTAATTCTTATTTTTGGCGAAATACGCATTGCCTAACCCGCAGAAGTTAATGAATGTTATATAGTTGACTAATAAAGAGCTTGGTACAACGTGGAACTTACTGCCTTTGCTAATCTTGATGGTGATGTCCAAGTAACTGTTCCCAAGTCCCGATTTGCCCAGCGCGCGGAACCGATTTTTATACTTGACTAGAGAAATGCGTGTGAGAATGGCTCTGGCTATGGATTGGATTACTTACCAGCATTGTAGGCCTCATCAAAGTCGAACTCTATAGTGTCGTGTTCAGTCTCCGTGCAGTCGTTGAGCTGCAAATGATGCAAATCCGCCTTGAATTCCTCAATGCCGTTTCCCCACTGCGCTGTAATTAACAGTACACTGTAGATACACCATTTAGTTAGAAGTCATCCTTTCTTTGTCTTGAGTACTACTCTATTGATCTGAATAGTCTTACTGTTTTCCGCCATTAACGATATCCTCGTATATGGCGCCAGGCATAAACTGAGTAAAAATGTAAACGGGTCCTTTTTCTGGCTCGTCGATATCCAGTTGGTCTCTCAATACACCCATCAACACCTCGCTAGGGTATTTTCGTCCCGCCGTCGTCCACGCTGCGATATTTGCGCTTGGGAGCTTCACTTCTTGTGGGGGGAGGCGACCCTCAAGCTTTTCCTTTGGGTTCACGCGGTTTCTAGCCGCCGACGCAAGAGATGTGTGGAATACAACCCAAAGGGCAAGAAAACGAAAGAATAAGTTAAGAATCATAGTTGGTGTTTTCTAAAAGAATGTGATATGTGGAGAGTAAGAATAAAACGAGTGAATGTGATTGTCTAGAGACGTGATGGGTACGCAACGCTGGCTTCTTATATGTAAAATTTTCACGACTATCACTACACAGCTGCGGACCTCCTAGCATAGTGATTTAGTAAGTTAGTCTCGGCGTGTAAGATGGAGATGTGAGTAGCCTGCGGCGCGGTAAGGCGTGGTCGGACATCAGCAATAAATGTACTGCTGTGCCGTTGACCCTTTTTTCAGAGTGGGGATAGTAGGAAAGCATACATCTCTTCCTATCTACGAATCTGCACTGCAATCGAAACATAAATGACCGTTAATTAAAATTGTCTTAGTTCCATAGTCGTGTGCACTCAGATTAGAGAGTATAAACGGAGTTTTCTCACGGATTTGAGGATTTGTACGCAGTCATGCGGCGTATACTTGCCACGCCAAGTAATCCCATTCTCACTCGCGCAACACTCCGCCTCTCTCTAGCTTAATTCAATTATATTCTCAAGTACCGTACAATGTTTTGTAGAATCCAAGCCGCTGCGGACAAGGAATGAGTGTGCTATAAGACGATTCCAGAAAAACGCCGGCTGCCTGTCTCACGATTTTTTTTTGCAAGGTCGTATAGGAGTAGGAATGCTAGTCTACGTAAGAGCTATGAGTATAATCATGTAGGCTACGATGTTGTCTTTATTTCTCAATTCCGTCTCCCGCGGCGTAGCCGCCTAATCATGCCGACTAAAGCTGCATTCATCAGGTAATGCGGACTTCGTTCATAGAATGCATTGACAAAAACTCGGATTCCGAGTTTCCAATCTTAATCAGGGGCGTCCAGCAAATTCTTACTTGGTTATAATGAGACTTAGACCTTTAGCCTTGGCGGCACTTATAGGATCTTCCATCGCATCAAGGTATTTGAACCTTTGAACAAGGGTATGACGATATTCCGTGGCGATATCTTCTATCACAAAAATGCGGAATTTTGTGGACACGGAAGAAGCGCTGCAAATGAAGGTTTGGGGATTTGAATTTTAGAGGACTGCACAAATTATATTGGCAGTGACCATAACTCCAGCTCATCAACCTCTATCGCTAGACGCACATCTCCATCGACCATAGTGAACACCCTCATACCGTCACTGAATTGCATCTTGAGTTGTTGGATGCCAAGATTGAATCCATCAGGAGTGTTCTTGATATCCAGGTAGCCCACACAGGGACTATGGGATGACTCTTCTTCTCGAGAACGTCCAGAGGCAAGAAATCCATCTCGCTGCTTCGTAGGATAATACACACGATGAATGGGGGAGATGCTAAAAACAATGCATGCGTCCGACCAGATACCCGGACTGTCGAGATAGGCCTTGAAATGTTTGGGCGTTCCAGTGTATACGCAGATACAGTGTGACTCTTCGGCGTCTTGTGATTGCGAGTGGCTTTGACCTTGTATAAACAGAGCTCTTCCAGGATCTCGGAGTTGTGTTGCAATGGTGTTTATGTGAATTTCCCTCGGAACTCCCTGGAAAAGGATATCTTTGAAACAAAGAGGGAGCCCTCCAGGGATGATTAATAGCAGCTGAGCCAAATAACCTGGGGACACTGTCCTCGAGTCGGCAAGAAACTTGTTGATATGCTATCGTGATAGAATCAGTTTGCGCTTAAGATGTGTCAAAGTGAAGAGACTTGCCATATGCTCCGCGAGGGCTGCATCAACCCAAACCAAATCCGTAATCTCAAATGTACGCTCAATGTAACCCGAGAGCAGAGGCAGCAAATTTGGCTTTTCGTCCGGTCAGCAGACCCCTATACAAGAAAAGTACTCAACTCACCATCGATCCGATTAGAGTACTGCTAAAGTTCTCCCAAGTAATCTCCGTACTACTGTTTGTGTGAATAGAGAAGGCCCTCATGAGACTTTCAACAGCGCCCGCATGTGACGGGACCCATCCCGCACCAGTGAATGTGCGGCTCAATGCTACAGCTAGTTCAATTAGCACTCGCACATCACTTGTCGAGACTGCGCCCTGCAGATTCCGCGAGTATGAACACGGTAGTCCAGATGCAACGTCGATGATGGTATCGCGGCCCCAAATCATTTTCGCGCGTCGGCTTTTTCCAATCGCCATGATCGCATCGACAAGATCTTTATCGTCGTCCACTGAACGTTTGCCACCAGCTTGGTATACGGCTATTTCACTTTGGTCCTGGAGGCTCTGGAAACAGAGTCGCACACGATCAACAGGCTGCCGTTTTTTGATCAACATCCCGCCCTCGCGACCGTCGTGCAGTCGTAGGAGAGGGCGCAGTCCTATGCGCGACATCATAACGATGCCAAGGCAGAATGTTTCAAGTATCAACTGGCTTCCTTGTTCAGCGGGGAACGGGAAGGAGCCATAATGCAACATCATCTTATAGAGTACCGGTCCAGCTTTCTTTGTCGCATGTTGAATTTGGGGGCTGCGTTCCATTAAATGGCTAACAAATGTTTCTTCAGTCCAATCTCAACACGTTAGATTATGTTGTACAGATAGGCGAGTCTTAACATACATTGAATACCACTGCCACATTCTCTTAAGGCCTTGGAGAGGAACAAGGCCTGTGTTCTAGTCCCATCTCTATCCCCAAGTGCCGTCTTGAGATAGTGACTCTGCACAGCGCCTAGGAGGTAGTATTCGGTGTCAGTATCAATGTACCCGAGCTTCTGCGTGGGAATCTCGAACCTTTTAACGAAAAGATGTCTTTAGGAGTGTTCATTGTGGGCCGACTGGTTGTGGTCCCCATGGTGCTTGGCAGAATTATTTAGGTATCAAGGAGTAAATAACTTGGTCATTTTATACCCGGGTTGTTGAGAGTGAGGACTACGCCGCTAACGGACATGGTGCCTGCATGCCTAGAGTGGGTCACCGCCAGCCGAGCCACCCCTCCTAGCGAGCCTGAAAAATTAGAAAAAGCCGCCTATTTTACACTACAGTCGATGTGCAGGACTATAAGCTAGTAGATATAATTGAAACGGATTCTGACTTGCAATATTGGATTCGGAATGTAGTCCAGGGTAGCAAAGGGTGATTCACGCATGGATCACGACACAAAATGAAGCTCGTCAACGCGGTGTATTGTAGAAAACGTCAATTCTATACTTGGATGTCCAAGTCAGCTCACACTATAATCACACCAGCATCCTTGCTCTATGTCATTTCTAGTGAGCCCGCAAATCTTTCCATATCAGGCTCCAGCATCACCACGCCTATTCCATATCCCTTCAGAAACGTCTTGCCAACCGCTCAAGCCTAGTCTCCGAAAAAACCCTAACGCAGCAAAGATTTCTCCTTTGGTCGTCGAGTTCCGGATTGCGAAGTCTAGGCTTGATTAGCATTTGCGCAAAGACGGTCGATGAAAGTGGGGCTTACTCATTGCGGTGTACACGGGGGGCTCTGTAACCTTCTGTATAGTGTACGAGTGGAAGAAGGTAGCGGGACACTAATATAGCGTGGGTGCGTGCTAGACTGGAGCTGGCGCGAGGTGAAGGTATATTGCCATTCAATCGAGAGCGGTCCAAGGTAAAGTAGGGAGCGATCGTTTAGCCGTTGCGATGTGAAGCTTCAATCACCCCTATTAGAGCCTTTGTCTGCGTCTCATACGGTTTGATACGCTCCAGCAGTCGCTTCTGGTCGGCTTTTGCCTTCGTAGTATACGTATCAAAGGCGTTCTGCAATCTTTCTTCAGAACCCTTGGACCTTTTGTAGCAGATTGGTGCAGTATGTAGGTGTACGTGTGCGACCGAGAGCTGCTCTTAGCGAACGCTTTGGATCGATTGGGTCCCGGTTTACATGCTCGCCAAGACTGGAATCCAGGCTGTAGATCAGTGCAGTATTTAGGTGTGTGCGCAACTGATCATACACTGCCTTCAATGTATAATGTGGGAGATTATGTGCTGGTAAGGTCTCTTCGTTGGACATGCGAAAGACGGGATCGATTGTAGCCGAGTTTTGGGAGTCTCTACACCAGCGAGGTACGTTGTGTATGCACTCTTGCAAAGATCTAGCAATGCACTTTCTAGTTGCTGTCTTGAAAGAGATTCGGCTTGCTCGCCCATTGCAACGCTCCTTTGATCAAGCGTTTCTCAGAGTTGCTTGATGGACTTAGTCGAAATGGCCTCAGACTTGGCAAGCGCAGATCTCTGTTGTGTGATCGTGTTGGCTTGCTCGGCCATGGCAACGCTCCTCTGGTCAAGCGTTCCTTGGAGTTGCTTGATGGACTTGGAATCCTGGGCAGAAATGGCCTCGGACCTGGCCAGTGCAGCTCTCTGTTCTGTGATCGTGTTGGCTTGCTCAGTCATTGCCATGTTCCTTTGTTCGAGCGTTTCTTGGAGTTGCTTGATCGAGGCAGACTGCGTAATAGACATGGCCTCATAGTTGGCCAGTGAACCCCTCTGTTTCGCAGTCGTTTCTGCTTGCTTGTTCAGTACAATGTTCCCGCGTTCAATCGTTTTGTAGAGCGTTCGGTACAATGTTCCCGCATGCCATCGTTTCGTAGAGTTGTGTGATCGATTCGGGATGATTGCTAGACATGAGCGCAGAATTGTGTAGTGAATTCCTCTGCTCTCCGATAGTCCCGGTCTGTCCCTCGATAGTCTGGACAAGTTCTTCCACTGTCTCTGCCTGTTTTGACATTGCGAGGTTCGTCTGACGAAGCGTTTCGTGTAGGTTCTTGATGACTTCCGATTGGTCCGAAACCGTGGATTGGGCAGCTTCCCGTAGGCGGGATTCGTGTAGGCTCTTCGCACATGGAGTCTTGAGGGTGTGGCTCAAATCGCGTCGATCTCAGACGAGAACTTCTATGGCGATCCGGGACGCTCTGGAATGCCGGCGGTGATGGTCCCATGCCTGTGATAGCCAGCGGATGAGGAGTAGCCTTCTCTCGTTCATTTCTTTATACTGACGTTGATGCCGAGTTTCCTGTGAAGCAAGGAAGCTTCTGAATGTCCGTCTCTCCTTCTCTCGCAGTATGTCAGTCGAAGCATGGGTCTCGTCGATCATATCCAACGTCCTCTTGGCCATTGACCATTCCTGCTGCATGTCTTGGTTTATGCTCGCTGCCTTGTGTTCGAGAAGTTCCGACTCCAGAATTCTTTCTCGGAGGGTTTCCTGAGCTTCTTCTAGACCCGACCGAAGCGCACCTCCTGTTGTCTTTGTCGTAGTGAGCCAGTCATCGAGTTCGAGGATGGTTGCGTTGAGCTCGCTGATTCTAGCCTCGGTGTTAGCCAGATCACGCTCGGTGCAATCAAGAGCAGTCTTAGTAGTGGATTTCTAATCGTGTTCGACGCTTATGGCCTCAAGGATTTGATCGTTCAGCCTCCCTTATACCTTCTCGAGATTGCTTTGCAAGGCTTGGCTGTGGTCCATCTATTCGGTCAATCTCGCCTGTACCCTCTCGGGGTCTTTGCTGTGGCGAGCCCCTCTGCTAGATGAGATCTTTGTCAGCTCGCATGGAGTCCATGTGGCATCGGATAAGCGAGCAATCCAGTGTACCGGTATGGTCTTCCCAATTTCAAATCCGAACTGTGGTTGCCTCGCCCCAAACTAGAAGCGAGAGATCTCAGCTCAACAAGAAAAAATTATCATCTTCATCCTCATCTTCATACAACCTATGCTCTCACCCATCACCTATTCATCACACATTTACAACGGTCCAACTTCTGTAAGTTGTCTCGTCTAGCAAATTGGAGTGTCCTAACGTCTTCTAGGTCGTATCATAAGATGTCACCCTTACCTCCGCCGTCACCAGAGGACTTCACGGTACAGCCTCCTTGCCCACTATCGATGCAATTGGTCCCGGACACCCACCTCGCTAAATCAGGCTCTTGCCCACCCTCGACACGTCCCTCCTCCCCACTCTCGGAACAACCTACATCAACCACCCATCATACTACAGCAGAACCCTTTTCTCTCTCGGCACCGATATATCATCTTTCCAGCTCATCCATGAACTCTGCCGTTGAATTCATCAACCGCCACACGCCCCGATATGACATGGCAGCGCCCCACCCCGAGGACATGACGTTCTACGATAAATTGCATATTACATCACAATCGCGAGACGAGAAACGAGACGATGCAATTAAAGAGTTCCTTCGTGGATTACAGTGGCGTTTGGCCGTCCAAGAATCGTTCTTCGAGGCTTGGGAAGTTCTGATAAGGTCGGGAGCAATCCTAACACAAGCCATCACCACGCCAATCGAATGGCCACCAAGGTCGCAAAGGTTTGCCAAGATTATCTCCCTTCTAGAGAGATTTGAACTTGGAGCTCAATGCGGCTAGAGGTCATATGTCATGAAGCGGGATGGACACCTCCCGAATCTGAGCCTCCGGTTTGGATCGCCAGTGCATTGGCTCGCAAGTCTTCTCGATAAGTCCGGTGGCCCACAACATTGGCGTTGGTGTTGCGAACAGCTCAAACTCAACAGGACTCTTAGAAAGATAGACTTCGCATACTTTAACAGTGAGCAAAACACTTAAAAACGTCAAAAGCGATCACGATAGTGATGATAATGACGCAATAGCCCTAGCGCTGAAGAGAAAAAGAAAGCCATTCTAGTTGTTCTACTACCTGCCAGAAGGAAAGAATATTAAGACTTGGGTAGATCATACCCTCCGCTTTTACCTAGAAGCGAAAGCTGTCTACGCGGGGGTATTTAGGGAAGAATCATAGACGAATTCTAATAAGTCCATGAAGCGCTTACGAGCCTTTCCCTTAAAGTATCCTTAAATAGTGACACAATTAAAGAGTGCACATGTCGCGGAGCATGGTCAGCGGGAATGAGGCTTTAGGGGATTCATCTTCTCGTTGTGTTAGAGTGTCCTGAAGCTTACTTTAAATCAAGATTCTCCTGCTAATCTAGTAAATCCAGACCTTGTTTGCAGCCATGAAAAGGGTTCATTTACTTCAGTAGACACGGCAGCTGTATTTCAAGAATCAGATTACATGTCTTTATTCATCTCGCTACGATGAGGTACTGACGCTTAGATCTCTTACTTTGACAGATTTCCTCTCTTTATGACCGCAATCGCGCCGTTACTAACTAATCCTGCTTCCTACCTTTTCCGCTTGCCTTGCTTCTAGGCAGGTTCCCCGCTTGCAAACAGGCATATCTCTCTCTTATCTGTATGGCTTTCGATTACGCTAAGGTGGTTAATTTCTCTTACTTTGTGGATACCCTTAGCGCTACACTTAGCACCACTATATATTACCCGTCCCCTAACTACCTTGACCTGTACTCTACAACCTTGACTAAGCACGAGAGTAAGTTTTTTTTTCCAAATGCAAGGTTAAACACTACTAACACTTCTAAAGGTAAGCTACTAATATAATAACGGACCATGGAGCGGTTAAGCTAGCGTATAAGACATACGAAGAAACAGAAATGATGCGTGTCAGCACTAACGTTTATATTAGTTAACGACGGCATAGATAATATAGGAGCACCTAAGGCGAAGAGTTGCATAGTTGCATACGCTAAAAGGGACAGAGTCATGTATAAGACTAAGAAGACTTACGTTAAGAATGTATGTTAACGATCCCTTTTAACATACAAAGCACTAATAAATAATAGCTAGTAGACGAACTAGGCGACGATCTAAAGAGCTAGACGACGCACGCATAGAAGCTCTAGCAAAGCAGATTCTCTACGAAGCGACCTACAAGTAACTTACTACGTCTTCTAAAGTCTAAGAAGCGCAATGTAGTAGTAGTAGTAGTATTAATTTAAACGTCTAGTAAGGATGTAAGCTATAAACCTATATACCTATAATCTCCTCCTAAGGGGAATAAAGGACGCGCTAAGCACGTTAAACATAAAAGTTAGTTAGTATAGTAAACTACTCCTAGGAGCCTGTAGAGTTATCTAAGCCTGCTAGTTAGCTTGTAATATAAGGAGGTTAGCGTAGAAGTAAGCTAGTATAGCTGTCCCTAGGTGTGTAAGTAACCTTATAAGCTAGTTATAGAAGGTAGAGGCTACATACACAGTTAATTCTCTGCTAGAAAACGCTAAGACTTTTTAAACAGAGGGGTTAAGGTGTATACAGAAGGGAGAGACAGGAAAGAAAAGTAGTAGAGATAGCTAGTATAGCTAAGTAGAAGGGCAAGCGAATACACAGGCAGGGTTACTACCCTATCTATAAAGTAAGCCTAAGAGCAGAAAAGGCTATCCTAGTATATAGGCTAGAGTTCTACTCTAGTAGTTATAGGCGCTCTTAGTTATACTAGAGTAGCCTAATACGTAGTAGAGAGACCTATTATAAGGTAGTAAGAGTAAAGAAGTCTATAAAGTCTTCTAGGTAGTTAAGCAGCGTCCTAAGGTACGCCTTACTATCCTTATAGTCCTCTAGGGGGATAATAGGCCTGTGTAGCTAGAAGTAAAAAGCCTTCTAGCTATAGAAGTAGTAAATAAGGTAATCTAGTGTCTTATAGTTACTACAGGAGCAGAATAGCTCTACGTCCTTGTGCCTAAACTTCTTATAGTACTAGGCAAAGTCTCTGTATATAGTATAGATAGCTAGTAACTTGCTAAGCGCGCGTTATTCTAAGCGTAGCCCTTTAGGCTCTGTAATATTATAAGGCAGCTACTAATATCTGTACTAGGCTAAGAGTTTAAGGGCGCAGGTAGACTACTATTACTAGGTAATAAGCCTGTCTAGTGCCTAAGCGTTAGAGTAGAGGCTAGTAATAGTAGGATTAGTAGCTTATCTATACAGTTCTTAGGGGCTTTTAGCCTCCTAATTAGCAAGTGTATTAGCCTGTTTGTTGCCCTTAAGGCTAGTGTAGCCTAGGGCCTATTTAACCTTAATATTAAGCATGTCTATAGCCTACTAGCAGTTAAAGAACGCCTATTAGAATAAGGAGGCGGCAGTACTGTAGAGGTACTAGATAACTAAGGTACTATTAATATATATCTAGATGCGTTAGAGGTACTATATAGCTCTAGTAAAGGTAAGTATATACTAAAGAGCTTACTATGCCCTTACAGCCTTAGCGTTAAACACGTAGGATTAGAGGTTAAGTAAGCTACTACTCTTAGTAGATAGTTTCTGCCCTTAGTATATAGTATATCTATAGGTAACTCTCTTAACCCTATTAAGGTATTACTTAGATCTGTCTAAGAAGACAGTAACGTTATTAGTTAGCAGTATTACCTACTAGGCAGTAAAGGCTTTAGCTACTACAGCTTTCTAGACTAAACTAGTAAAGTCTATCCTATACCTAGGCAAGTAGTAAGGGGGTATAAGCAGTAGGCGCAGTACTGCAGAGAGGAGGCAGCTAACAATTTAGACTCTAGTTTAGGGCTGCTAGTGTCCTCTAGCTCTCTAGCCTTAACTAATAAGGGGGATAGCAGTTTAGCTTACTAGAGGGTGTTATTTATCTACTATACGTAAGTAGATAGTAAAGTAGTACTATACTTATTTAAGTACTACTAAACTTAATAGTAGGCTAGCGTTATAAAACAGCGCTGTAGTAAAGGTAGTACAGAAGACTAAGAGTACTCTATAGGCTGCTAGAGCAATTATTCTATCTACAAAAGTAACGTATTCTCTAAGCCTAGTACTAACTTCTAGCGTATAGAAAGCCCTTGTAATCTTTAAGAGTTTAGTATAGCCTCTATACTACGCCTCTATACTATATAGTAGGCGTAGGAGGACGTAGGTTATAATAGCTTTGCGCAGGGAGCTAGCTAGAGAGCTGTAAACTGTCCTAGTAAGGCTTTAAATGTAGTAGGCTACTACCCTAGCCTTAGCAGCCTAAATATAGACGTGTTACTTAAAGCTAAGCTTGTAGTTAAACTAGACTCTAAGCTAGTGCAGAGCTAGTATCTTGTTAGTGCCTATAATAGAGGTAATAGTAAAGGTCTTATTAACTACTAGTAGAGGAGTGTATGTCCCTCTCTACCTAGTAAGATAAATTATTTTGCATTTCTCTAGGGCGAAGACGACGCAGTTATTATTACCCTACTAGTTAATCTAGTAAATATCCTTTATAATAAGCCTATTACTCTCCTTAGAGGTGTATACTGCGTAGAAAAGGTATACATTATTAGCGTAACTGTCTATACACTGTACAGAATAGTTTCTTAGTGTTAAAACAAGCTTATTAGCTAAAGGATTTAAGTATCCCTACTAAAGGATTTAGGTATCTAAATCTAGGCAGTGTTTAGATAAGACTTAGGTAGATAGACAAGGGTAGTTCTCTATAAGAAGCCTCTCTTCTTGTACAGAGAAGAAGGTAGGCTAAACGAATAGATTTATATCTTGTCTTTATTGTTACACTTTCCTTTTACTGTACAGTACTCCCTGCTAGTCCTAGCATAGGACTGTATACCTGCTCTACTCCCTGCTAGTCCTAGTATAGGAGAGCGTACCTACTTACCTAGTAGAGCTACTATCGCGACAAGAACTATTAGTTGTTAATTAACTAACACTAATTAGTCTCTTCCTCTAGAGTGTACTTCCTACACTCTTTAGATTAGCAAGGTTCCCCCTTTAACTAAAGACTGTACAATAACATTTTTACTAAGTAAATTTATTATTACACGCTAGTCTTTATTCTGCTAAGTATATCCTATATCTCTAGACAATTTTTAGAAGGTCCTACTGCCCCCCTGCCCTCTATAGAGAATTAAGAAGGTAAGTTAAGTAAAAGTAGATCCTTGCGGCCCCTTCTCTACCTATTATATAAATTATTAGCAGCTGTTATCTATATTTCTGTATAAACCCTCTAGTAGTACGTATAACTTAGCAAAGTAAGAGATAACCTCTATGTTAATCTCTCTTTTACAGATAAAGACCTTAGCTTGTACGCCTGTTATGTTATCGCGTACATGCGCACGAGCCTTTCCTAGAAAAGAAAGATTACCCTAGATAACTTCTAGGAAGACTTTCTATACTAGGATAAGGCCTACTTCGTATAAATACTAAAAAGTATTAAGAGAGAGATAATTGCTGCCCTAGAGGAGAAATAGATCTTCTCTATAGATACTACCTAAACGCAAAGTAATAAACTAGCATAGATTATACAAGGAGAATACATTATTACACTTCTCTCCTGCCCTTCTTTAAACGCTAGTACCCCTTGCTAACTACCTCCTCCCGAGCCGTACGTCTCTAATCCCCCCCTAGAATTACTAAGACCTCTAAGACAGTCTATCTTTAGGACTAACCTACTCTAAGGAGACTATGTAAACACTTGCTAACAACAACTGTACAAAGTAACTCCTAGCCCTAGTAACTAGTAAGGTACTTACCTACCTTTGCCCTGTACAGTAACTTTATATTCTGTTAACCCCTCTGTACATAGTTCTATATTACAAATAGCGTATAATAACTAGTAAGAACTATACGTACTGTATAATATACGTTAAATACTGTATACACAGTTTAATAATTAACTACTATAGATAGGATACACCTAGCTAAGTTTTTATTAACCTCTTCTTATGTACACGCTGCTGCCTCTGTACGAAGTCTAGAACAAAAGGCTACCCCCTAACAAGCTTGTTCTCTTCTAGAAAGCCTAGAGAAAAGAGAATAACTACTTAGGAAAACTGTACGATATCCTTTCTAATAAAGCACGAATCTTTATTAACCTATGCCGCCGCCTTAAGATTAAAGATACCTAACTCTCTTCTCTCTTTCTAGATATCCTAGAAGGCTGTGCGAGCTAGTTCTACATTTAGAACATTAGCCCTAATTAAACCTAGAAATACCTGTATAAGAGAATAGACTAGTACTTTAACACTACAGTTAACTATACCTAATACTAGATAGACTAGACATCTCTTACCTTTGCACAATACTGCTAAGAAAATCCTAACAAGTCTCTGCACAAAGCCCTAGAGACTATAATTAACAAGCTTACTCTCTCCTAGAAAGCCCTTAGCCCTAAGTTTAGTAGAGATCTACCTCTCTACATAGCTGTTGTACGAGCCTGCTAAGGATAGCTTAAGCTTAAATAAGCTATATTTATAGTAAAGCTAACGTGCGAAGCTTTATTTAGTAACCTCTGTGCTACTCTCTAGATTTTAATAGACAGACGAGTAACCTAGTACATTTAACAATCCCCTTTGTATAATGCCTAGAGCACGTACTTTATAGATAGAAAGTATAACTTATTAAAACTATAGAACGTCTGTACAAACACTAGATTCTAACTACGCTTAAAGCTATAGGCCCTAAGTAAACTAAGCCCCTGTATAACTAAGAAGAAGACTTACTTTGTTTGTAAGAAAGAAGGCTGTTAGTCTTCTAACTACTCGCGCGATAAACGCCTACGCTTATAAAAGTCCTATACTTTAGGATACCTTTAAACGCACGATAGAGAACCTAATCTCTAGGAGATCTTAGCGTACATTATAGAGTATAAAGGTTTCTCTAATAATAGCTAACAGGATAAACCGCACGATAAGTTAGATAATAATTAGGATAACCTAGACAAGGCTATCTAATTCCTTACTAATATAGCGTTTATCTACTGTACAACAACTAAAGATATCTACAACTATAATCCCTCTACTACAGCGTCTGCCTTTGTACTTAGCAATTAATATAGTACAAAATACTAAGAAGAGCTATAGGACATAGGAGCAGCTGCAGTCTTAACAGTAGAGAAAGCCTAGCTAGAAGCCTACCTTTAAGAGAATCCTTGTATAAAAGTTAATTAGATACCTAGCAAGACAAATATTAGCTTTAGTAGTGCAAACTTACAAGGATTAATTAGTACTGTATAAAAAGAGAATCCCCTAGGTACAGTTACATACTATGTACTAGATACTCTAACGCTATTCCTCCTCTCTCTAGCAGATGCAGACTGCCTTAGAGCATACTTTAACAACATTCTTAATATTATTATATAAAAGGATAACACAACTATCCTAATTATACAAAAGTAGGGACATCTATTCTTTAACGTTGCGAAGGATAAAGCTGCTTTGTACTTTACTAAGCATGAACTTTAATACCTTTATAGAAGATTTAGACACCCCTGTATAGAAAGACTCTAGAGAATACTCTAAGAAGCTAGCTATAAGGTAGATTACCTCGCCCTGTTAGAAATCGCTAAGTTTTGCTACTACTGCTAGACGCACGGAGAAGCCTCTAAAAGGTTTAAATTCTTAATTAAGGATAACAGGTACTTTAATTATAAGATTATAATTAACGTTGTACAAATTAGAGACAGAGATGTCCTGCATGTTATTAATGCAGACACCTTATTCTAAGCTGCTACCTTTCTTAAGTTAATATCTATATAAGACACTTAGGAAGCTCTTTGCAAGTGTTAGGTAAATACCTACTAAGGCCTACTAGACTATATTATATATAACCCTAGTATAAACTTTGCCTCTAAGGAATTCTGTAATTATGCAAAGATTGTAGGAGCAGAGTGTAAGCAGATACTAGTAGAAGTATACTAGGCTGTTAGTAAGATTAAGAGAGCGTATGCCTCTCTCTATTAGACGTACAATATCTTAAAGGTTAAGATAGGATACTGTATAGAGGATAAGGCACTACTCTAGATAGCAGTTAAGGCACTAAACAATACTGCTAGCCTGAATAGTCTTGTACCTACCCTTCTTATCTTTAGCGCATACCTAAGAATTAACACAGATTTACTCTCTTTGCTTAACATAGTTACCTGTATAATAGCTATTAAGAAAGTAATAAAGATACTCGCGCATAACTGTGCGAAGGTAGATATTAGCTACGCGCTTAAAATAAGAAACAGACTAGCTACGTATAATATCCTAAACGCCTCTCTTAGATCTCCTGTTCTTGTATAGAGAGAAAAGAAGGGATAGATAGGACTGTACGAAATCTAGAGTATTAAAGGAATAGATGTTATTGTTAAAGTAGACAATAGACCTATTAAGATCTAGTGCTCCTATGTAAAATTATACAATCCTCTACTAGAAGATAAGATAAAGGACTGTACGATTGAGCATATTGTTCCTAAAGACATCCTAGCCTCTATCCTACTAGCTCTAGCAAAAAGACCACGAAGACGCCTAAGGAAGAATCTCTTTCTTACTAAACTAACCCCTGTACGACAAACACAAAGAAGCAAAGTCTAGAATAATAATAATAACTATGTCCCTGCCTCGTACGAAGTAACCCTAGAGACCTTCCTGTCTTAGAAGGAGAAAGAGGATCTGCTCCTTTTAGCTAAGCTTTGTGCAGATAGAATTATTATAACACCTAGTAACCTATTTAAATTGTTAGACTATACAGAAATAGATTCGCTTATCTTAAACAGCATATTTAAAGTCCTTAAAAGGGACCTAGCAATCTACACTAGACGAATCTTTAACCTGCGCCTTGTACGAGAAATTAAAGGCAAAACTACCTAGCTGTACAAGAAATTACGTCTTGTCCTTACTAGACACTCTAATAATAAGAAGCAAGGAATTCTTACCTAGGCGCCTACTATCTAAAGGATAAGTTAGAGACTCCTCCTAGCTGTTAGTACAACTCTTCTCGTACGACAAGGTATACTATATAAACTTTAAGATATTACCTAAGCATATACGCAATTAAAGGATATAATCTAGCGTATAATACTTGCCTACCTACTAAAGGAGCTAAAGAATGTATTTCCTCTAGAAACAATCCTTTGTATTGTACGACCTCTCTATAGTGCCGCTAAATTAGAGCTCTATTAGTACAAAACCTACTATTCTTACTATACAGACGCCCTGAAGATACGTACTTCTTTGTATAATCCTTGTTTCTTAATTATAGATAAAGGACCTAATACCTTTAGTATTACTAGTATGCAGATAGACGACACTCTTAGCTTTGTTACGCTATCCTTCTCTGTACAAGAAATAGAAGAGCTAAAGAAGGTAACCTTCTGTGTAAAAGAAAAGATAATCTTATTGCATAGAGAGCTAATTAAATTTAATAGTAGAAGAATATCCCTCGCAGACGAAGCCTTAATATTAACTTAGAAAGGATAAACAGCTAACCTCTGTATAATTAATCTAAACAATATAGATGCTGCGTAGTAGTATGTTGCCTAGCGTGTAAGAGGCGCGTACATCTCTTTAGTATGCTAACTAGAAGCTGCCTTTAATCTCTCCTTAGCTACCTAAGTTACTTAGCCTGCTAAGGACAATATTAACACTCTTAACGTACAAATTAAATAGCAGATAGATAACCTAGACAGAGGTCTAAAGTTTATCCCCTTTAATCTAGCTAGTACGAAACTTTTTATCTTTACAGACAGTGTGCCGTTAGGCTTAGGACAAACAAAGAATTACACTATAATTATTAAAACTAGACAGAACAATCGTAATATTAATTCATTAATTTGTGTATAGGATAAGATAAGATAGTTACTTATTCTTGTTAGTTATCTTATACGAGACCTCTAAGAACTTGCTTAGTCTATACTAACTTAGCACGCTACAGCCTGCAACGTTACTACAGTATATACCTCTCTTACTTATAACTCTGTCCTATAGAGTTATCTATACTCTAAAGAAAAACACCTCCTACTAAGGAAAAACAATGTTAATCTAGTTCTACAACTACCTGTCGTCTCCTTACTCTTCCTTAGGATATAGGTTTAGTCCCTGCTTAGTCTCCTCCTAAAGCTGTTTCTCTACTAGGTCCTTATCGCATAGGCGTAGGAGCTAGTCTAGGGCGTCCTCTTAGTTAACATTCCTATCTATTTTAACTTGCGTAATGTTATTGCCCTTACGCGTAGGTCCTTGCCTATAAGTTCTAACTTAGGAACAATTAATACTCTTACTATTATTAGTACCTCTGTATACTAGCTGTTCTACTTATTTACAGAGTTCCTAACTGTTAATTATAGTATTAGCTGTCTTCCTCTAAGTGTCCTAAACTTATTTAGTCTACTTATCCTAGGTTATAGTATTACTACACTGTTCTGCTAGCTTCTCTAGTACAGCTAGAGAGTCCTAGCGCTTTTAACAAACTAAAGCACGCGAGATAGCAGAGAAGAAATAGATTAGCAATGCTCTAGGGAATAGCTAGGTAATGCTACTGTACTTGTTTAGATAGCTAGAAGGAGTCTTTAGTGCGGCAGTGCAGTTATAATAAGTAGTAGTAATCTTATTATAAGTTCCTATCTCTAGTATCTCTATAGTCTATATATCTAGTCTTACCTGTATATACTATAGTAGCATAGTTTAGCGTTAGGTCGTAGCTAGGCTAGTTAATCTATGTAGGAGTTGTAGGTCTAAAATGCGCGCATCTCCTAGGTAGTATAAGTGCTTCCTCTACTGCATATTAGAGAATAGTTAGCTAACTTCTTTAGGAAAATGCTTAGTGTTATCCTAGGCTTTAATGTACCTAGTGCTTCTAAGGTTGTTTACTTCCCTTTACTTCTAGTACTTACTAATATACTTGTAGAACCCCTCTAGTATAAGAGTGTAGTTGTTTTCGTCTTCCTTATCCTAAGAGACACTACTTTAAACTATGTCCTTGCCTCTACTATTATACGCAACCTCTAAGATATTATAGTTAATATATTTAAACTTTATAGTATCTCTAGGCTTTGCAGACTTAGCGTAGTAAGAGTATAAGATAAGACAGGGCTTGTAGCGTAATATAGTATAGAGTAGCTAGTATTCTAGGTTAGCGCGTATAAGTTATTAAATAGGTAAATAGAATATAATCTATCTCTAGCTAAGGTTACTCTTGCCTTAGATCTAGCGCGTGTAGTAGTCGTATATTGCATAGGATTTATTAATTACCTTCTGCAACCCT
>MU006792.1:375492-429927 GCA_010093635.1 Massarina eburnea CBS 473.64 | reverse complement strand
GTAAACTCTAAGTACCTAGAAACTAACTACGTAACTATAGCGACGAGTAGACGCGTAGGTAGTAGTAAACTTAATAACTTAGAGATTAATAATAAGGGTTAGGCTTAGTAAAGTAATAGCTAATTAGAGCTTGCTAGGTTAACCTAGCGCGCTGTAATTAGCTGTAGCAGAACATTAGTAAACGCAGCTGCAAACAGGCCTGCTAACAGAATTCTAGTCTAGGTTATAGAGTCTGTGTTATTTTAGATAATAAGTTTAACATTATAGTATAAAATAGAGAGTAGCAGGGATACCTACTAGGAAGGAGCTGACAATATTACAGAGAACAAGAAGGCCTAGGTAGATTAAGTTACTAGGCTAACTATTATAGCGAGTAAGCTACTATAATGTGTAGTCTATATTAGAGCATATTAAGCGTAATACCTCCTAGATATAGGGTCTTAAATTAACTTTCTCTGCAAATCTGCTACTAAGGCACTTAGACTAGCGTATAAAGAACTAGACCTAGAAGCTTTAGAAGATAGGTTAATAGCTGCTAATAGATCTATAGATAGGTTTGTTAGCACTGCGTATAACATCTCTATTTAAATTTAGACTATAGTAATTAAGTCTAACTTTAAAATTGTTTGTAACCTTATAAGGTTAATTATCCTAGGAGGCCTATAGTGCGCAGCAGCTTAGCTCTTAATACAGTATAATATCTATAGGCGAGTATATTACTAGATCTTGTTATTAGATAAGAAAAGGAGCGTTATCTTTATCGCTGCTAAACTATTACCTTAAAACCTATAAAGGGTAGTAGAAGTATTAGTTTAGCAGAGGCACCTAATAGGAAACTAATCCTTAGCTACTCTGCTAAGCAGAGTAGTTAAGGGCTAGTAAGCTTAGAACTAATAACCTAGTACTCTGTTAATATAGTCTAGCACATCCTTGCTATACAATTATAGGGTAGAGAAGTGCTAATAGAGAGAGAGCTAGGAGAATACAGCTAGTACTTAGACGTTATAGATAGAGGCTAGCAGGGAAGTTTAGCGCTTCTTAAAGAAAGAGTTAAGAAATAGAGGGGGCTGCTTGCGCGAGTAAGCTGTAACTAAGAGGACGAGGTCTACTTAGTAATAGTAAACTACCTAAAAGGTCTTATAACAGTAGTAGAATAAGCTAAGGAAGTAATACAGAGTTAGTAGATAGTTAAGATAGTAAGCTAAGTAAGGAGGTAAGTAGTATCTTAACACTAGGTTAACAGGCTGCGTAGAATACAATACAGCGTTAACACTATGTATAAGTAAGTAGTATAGAAAGTCTACCCTGTTAATAAGCTGCAAGAAGTATAGAGGATAGAGTTTAGAGACCTGAACTAGTAATATACAGCTATTAAAAGGCAGCTTCTTTAAGATAGCCTCTAACCTCTAGATATTAGACCCTTTAATTATCTATTTAAGAGGAGACATACGTCTTTCCTAAGAGGAATAAGACTTACGCAGCAATAACTAAGTAAAGCAAATTTTAGAAAATAGCTTACAATAGAGGAGATTAACCTGTTTAAATAGATACTCTATAACTAAGAAGCTATAGTAGCATTTACATTTACTAAGTCTAGGCGTATTTATTCCTCTGTTTCTCTGCCTTACTGTATTAAAACAATACTCTACACTGTATAGTAAGAGGGAGCCTTTTATCTCTTAAAGAAGCTAGAGGAAGAATATATCTGCATAATCTAGGAATGCATCTAGAGAGGTACGCTAGAGCTGTGTAATAGTTAGTATTAAAACCTATAGTTCCTAGTGCTAAAGAAGGACAAAGAGTACTAACTTATTAGTAATGCGCAGAAATACAACGCAGTTACTATTAGAGATGTAAACTTACTACTATACGCAGATAACTTCTTAGAGAAATACGCAGGGTACTAGATCCTAAGTCTAGTTAACTACTTTTTAGGCTATAACTAAATAGAACTGCACGTTAACAGTTAAGATATTACCGCGTTTTAGACACTAAATAGTCTAGTTTAACAATGCATAATACTAATAAGAGCTACAAATACGCTAGCAGCTTTCTTACAGGTAATTATACAAATACTAAGCAGGCACTTCCCCTATAATTGTGCACTGTTTATAGATAATGTCTATATTAGTAGCCTAAGAGACAACTATAAGGAGGAGGAGGCACTTCTAGGAGTAAGGTAGATAACTCTAGAGTATATCTAGTAGCTAGACTATATACTAGTAGACATTAAACGCGCAGGCTTAATAGTATCTAGAATAAAATGCTACTAAGGGTGTAATTGTATTAACGTTGTTAGTTTTAAAGTTAATAGTAAAGGCTGCTATCCTTAGTAAGTAAAGGTTACTAAGATTACTAAATAGCTAGAATGTAGAGACGTGCGCAAAGTGTAAATATTTATAGGAATCTATATATACTACTATATATAGATCTTCTGTTTCGCAATTATTATAAAACTACTATTCTTCCTACTTAGAAAGGAAGTTATATAGTACTAGGGTTAAGAGCAGCAGGACGTAATAAGGGCGCTAAAACAGGCTATTACAACAGCGCTAGCTCTCGCTATAATTAACTATACTTCTAGACTTCCTATTTACCTTAGAGTTAACGCTAGTAAGTA
This sequence comes from Massarina eburnea CBS 473.64, assembly GCA_010093635.1. Classification (NCBI taxonomy): domain Eukaryota; kingdom Fungi; phylum Ascomycota; class Dothideomycetes; order Pleosporales; family Massarinaceae; genus Massarina; species Massarina eburnea. The sequence goes on along the minus strand of MU006792.1, from coordinate 427,307 downwards.
AGGCAGTAGCGCGCTTATTAAACAAGTTAGCAAGGACAGAAAGTAACACCTAGTTTATTTTAACAGTACCCTCTAGTTAAAAATAGAAAGCTTGTAGCATTTAACGAAACTAGAATGCAAAGTAGTACTATAGGTACTTAAGAAGTTCTAGGTTTAGCTATATAAAGTGTATTTTACTATTAAAATAGACGCGCAGACGCTAATCGCTTAGCTAAATTAATCCTTAATAGACTTACCTAGTTTACTTATAAATTAATAGTTAGCTACTATCCTGCTCTAGGATTTTAGTATTACCTATGTTAAAGGTAAGAAGCATATAGTTGCTAACGCACTCTCCTAGTACCCTTAGCTAGAGAGATAAGAGTAACTAGAAAAGCTAGAGGATAATTTAGACAAGTTTATTAACTACAGCCTTGCAGAGATAGTAGAGTACGTTACCTTCGCATGCTACGCTACAACAGTTAACAAACTAGAGAGATAAATACTTAGAACTATGTACAGAGATAATTTAGAAGAGATTATACAATTCCTAATGTATCTCTAGAGTCCTCCTAGACTCTCGCGCAATAATACCTGCTAATAAAGATAACAGGCACTTACCTTCTTTACTTAGGATAGATATCTTTTTAAGAAATCCTCGCAAAATGTCGCTATTAGAAGGGTAGTTAATAACAAAGATCTACGCATTATAGTTATCTAGGAGATACACTGCTAGATTAGACACTACAGTATAAATAGAGTCGTATCTATAATTGCCTAGCAATACTAGTAGAAGGACATTTAGGCTACAGTTAAAACATAGATTAGATAATGTAACTAATGCTAACAGCGCTCTACTTCCTAAAAGAAAGACATATTAATATTAACTCTAGCTTACGCCCTGTAGGAGTAGGTTAGTATTAATATAGTCTACATACTACAATTAAAAAGTAAATATTTCCTAGTCCTTGCGCGTAAATATATCTCTAGATAGGTAGAAGGTTACGCACTGTTAAGCAATAATACTAACTCTATTATAAAGTTTATCTATAAAGATATTATATATTAATAGAGTATAACAAGGCGCATTAATGTAGATAGAGGACTAGAGAATAAGAAAGTAGTTACTGTATTAGTAGTAATATACAGGTTTTGTTAAGTCTAATTATCTATATATAACCTACAGGCTATAGAGTTTATAAAAAGAAAACATAAACTAGTTGTTAATGCCCTAGCAAAGCTTAGAGGAGAATAGACAGACAACCTTTTAATAGTCTTGTAGGTAGACAGGTGCTCTATCTATAAATTAACAGGCTATTTGCTATTGCAACTAGTTACTAGACAGAACCTAGTCTTGCTAATTAAGCTCGCTCTTCTAATATAGTAGACTCTACTATAGGGTAAAGTTAAGACTCGTAATAAACTCCTTGCGCTACGCGCTGTCTAGCTAGATATACAAGACTAGGATATTAAAGATATAATATTACAAGTCTACTAACTACGCGCGCGTAAGAAGGAATACTAGGACAAGAATAAAGATATTCTCTATTAAGATATAGGACCTAGTAATCTTGTCCTAATATAGAATTTAGTCTAAGATATTAGCAAATCTAAGAAGGTTAAGCTACTAGATAGATAGCTAGGACCTTATAGAATACAGCAGGCTGTCTAAGACAAAGGCTACTACTTACTTAAGGAGCTTAACAGCTTTACCTTCTGTAATATAACACTAGGTTATAAGCTTAAATAATTTATCCTGTAGAAAGTAGAGAGCATTGCCTAGAAGGATCGTAGACGTCTCTAACTATAAGACAAGGACTAGTTTGCGCGTAGCTATAAGTAGAGAGACCTACCTAGAGTGTTAGACTATTAAGATTAGGAGCTAGGATACTTACTAATAGACCTTGCTGCTAGTAAGGACTAGCAGCAGCATCTCTAAGATATGCTACACAGAGCTCTAGGCTACTAGTAACTAATAGTATTTATAGACCTAAATAAACTACGCTAACGTAACGCTTAAGTTATAGTTAAACCTAGGATACCCCTACGTAACTACATCTCTACAGGTTACTTTAATATAAGCTTAGACAGGAGCGCAAGCGATAGTAGTAGAGATAATAAAAGGTAAGAACCTAAGTATACTACTAGTAACTATTAGGTAAGTAATAGTTATAAAGTAGAGGAGAGGATTATTACCTAAGGACAGAGAACTATTGCAAGGTTATAAAGTAGAGGAGGTACCTCTAGACACTAACCTAGCACTAGGGTAATAGCAGATAAGGTATAATAAAGAGTGTAGCTAATTAGAGCTTGCTAGGTTAACCTAGCGCGCTGTAATTAGCTGCAGTAAACTAGCGCCTGCTCTCTAACTACTAGTGCAGCTGCTACTTAATTTTAACTACTAAAGGTAAATAATCCTAGTTGTAAATAAAAGGTAAACGTAAAGCAGGGTTACAAGTAGCAAAGATATAAGAAACTCCTACTCTCTACTATCCTACGTTAGCAAAACCTTACCTAGATTTATTACTCTAAGTATTCTCTACACTATCCTTATTACCTGCATATATTAGACTACTAGAAGACTATCCTAAGTATCTCTATTCTTATACAATGCCCCTAAAAGCGCTGCTATAACTAAGCCTAAGACCTAGAGGCTTTATCGTGCTAGAAGTGCCTAAACTAGGTATTACCCTACCTAAGGTTAGGAGCGCCCTGTAACTATTCCTAGGATCTAAACTTCTACATGCCCTAGGAACGTCTATTACTAAGATTATTACCTACATCTAGAGCTAGATAGTTAAGGAACGAAAAGCAGCGTACACGAAGCTAATAACTAACTACTCTATATACCTAGATTATACACTTAACGTAATTAGCGCTATTAGAGACAAGATCTAACGCGACACTACAGTAATAAACCTATAGGCAGGCCCTACTACCTTCTAGAAAGATTATCTATTTCTAAAAGACGTTAAGGACTTTAAAGCTAAGCGTGTAAGAGAGTTATTAAGTGCGTAAGAGAGACTACAAGGGAAATAGGACACGCTAGACTATTAGTTTATTACTAAAGTTATTCTAGCATTTAGCCCTTAGATATAGATACATTACTAACTAGTATTAAACATAGCGTATATAGTAGAATAAGTACTAGACATCTAAGCTATTACGCCTGTTGTAAATATAAGCATTATACGCTACATAGATACTAACACTCTATAGAAGGATTAGTCTATAAGAGAGAGTAACTAGAATACAGCGTATAAGCTTGTTTAGGTTATACAGTAAAGCTTTAACAGCAGCAAGTAGCAGGGCAAGCTAGTAATTAATAAGAAGGCTAGTTCGCTACAGGCCTAGAATATCTTCTAAGGATACCTTAATAAGAAACTACTATAGAAGCTATTGCAGCTAGTTAAGAAGGTCTCTAACAGATAGATAAGAGAGAATAAGTTTATTGTGCATCTTAGTAGTAGTATCCTTATTCTAATAGATAGCACCGCAGGAACACACGTAATTGCTAAAGTTACTGCCCTAAATAAGGATAGCTATTAATAGGAGGTAGTTAATTAGGGCTAGGATGCAATAAGCCCTTGCAGATCTCTAATAGCAGGCGTGCGATCTAGTATTAGAGCTAGGTTAATACAGTAAATAAGCTTAATAAATAAACGCGCCCTGTGAACTCTAAGCGCTAAAAGCCTTATAGACGTATTAAGTATAATTCTAATATAGAAGCCTCTAACTAAGAGATAGGAAGTAGAGACTTAGGTCTCTGCAATTAACGCTATAGTAGGCTTAGAACCTCCTACTCTAAACGCTTCGCTTCTATCGCTACAGGAGCCCCTTAAAGAACTATCCTGTTAACGAGCTTTCCTAAAGGCCTAGCACAAAATTAGAGGCGTCTTAGAGATTATTAAGTATAAGAGCTTTATATACGACTCTAAAGTTATAAGTAACTTTACTTCTAAAGATGTTACTACTATTTAAATAAGCGCTAGATACAACTGCACGAACTAGTTATTAGCGTTAGTAACTTACTTTAGAACTACTCTTATAAGGTATAAGGCATTATAGGAGGACTAACTTACTGCTCTCTATAAATACTACGCAGAGGTAGTAACTAAGGAACATAGAGTTTACTTCTATTACAAGAAAGCTACTACTGCCTTTATTAGCATTACTGTCTACACGCTTAATAAGAATTACCTTACCTTAGTTCTAAATACAATGTAGACTTATTATTACAAATAGGCTAAGTTTAAAACAGATCCTGCTACTTACATCCTGTTCTAGAAGAATACACGAGGAGCTTACAATAAAAATAACTTAAAGAGCTATTAATTCTAGCTAGCGCAACGTAGTTAGTACATAAACTACAATCGTATTATTAAATAGCTTAAGCTAGAGAAGGTAATCTAGTAGTTTTAGGACATAGGAATAGTTATTTGCCCTATCTTTTAATAGGTATATAAGTACCTAGGGTTGTAGAAGGTAATTAACAAATCCTATACAATGTACAACTACTACACGCGCTAGATCTAGAGTAAGAGTAACCTTAGCTAAAGATAGATTATATTCTATTCGCCTATTTAATAACTTATACGCGCTAACCTAGAATACTAGCTACTCTATACTATGTTGCGCTATAAGCTCTATCTTATCTTGTACCCTTACTACGCTAAGTCTATAAAGCCTAGAGATACTACAAAGTTTAAATATATTAACTATAATATCTTAGAGGTTACGTATAATAGTAGAGGTAAGGACATAGTTTAAAGTAGTGTCTCTTAGAATAAGGAAGACAAAAACAACTACACTCTTATACTAGAAGGTTTCTACAAGTACATTAGCAAGTACTAGAAGTAGAGAGAAGTAAATAACCTTAGAAGCACTAGGTATATTAAAGCCTAGGATAACGCTAAGTATTTTCCTAGAGAGGTTAGCTAACTATTCTCTAATGTGTAGTAGAGGAAGCACCTATACTGCCTAGGAGATATGCGCATTTTAGACCTACAACTCCTGTATAGATTAACTAGCCTAGCTATAACCTAATGCTAAATAATGCTACTATAGTATGTATAGGTAGGACTAGATATATAAACTATAGAGATACTAGAGATAGGAACTTATAATAAGATTGCTACTGCTTATCGTAACTGCACTACTATACTAAAGACTCCTTCTAGCTATTTAAACAAGTATAGTAGTATTACCTAGCTATTCCCTAGAGCATTGCTAATCTATTTCTCCTCTGCTATCTTGCGTGCTTTAGTCTGTTAAGAGCGCTAGGACTCCCTAGCTGTACTAGAGGAGCTAGCAGAACAGTGTAGTAATACTATAACCTAGGATAAGTAGACTAAATAGGTTTAGGACACCTAGAGGAAGACAGCTAATGCTGTAATTAATAGTTAGGAACTCTGTAAACAAGTAGAACAGCTAGTATATAGAGGTACTAATAATAGTAAGAGCATTAATTATTCCTAGGTTAGAACTTATAGGTAAGGACCTACGCGTAAGGGCGATAACATTACGCAAGTTAAAATAGATAGGAATGTTAACTAAGAGGACGCCCTAGACTAGCTCCTACGCCTATGCGACGAGGACCTAGTAGAGAAGCAGCTTTAGGAGGAGACTAAGCAGAGACTAAACCTGTATCCTAAGGAAGAGTAGGACGACAGGTAGTTGTAGAACTAGATTGATATTGTTTTTCCTTAATAGGAGGTGTTTTTCTTTAGAGTATAGATAACTCTATAGGATAGAGTTATAAGTAAAGGAGGTATATGCTGTAGTAACGTCGCAGGCTGCAGCGTGCTAAGTTAGCAGAGACTAAGTAAGTTCTTAGAGGTCTTGTATAAGATAACTAACAAGAACGAGCAACTATCTTATCTTATCCTATACACAACTTAATGAATTAATATCACGATTGTTCTATCTAGTTTTGATAATTATAGTGTGATTCTTGTTTGTCCTAAGCCTAACGGCACAATATTAATTCATTGATTTGTATATAGGATAAGATAAGATAGTTACTTATTCTTGTTAGTTATCTTATACAAGACCTCTAAGAACTCGCTTAGTCTATGCTAACTTAGCACGCTGTAGCCTGCGACGTTACTACAGCACAACAGTTCCTTTGCTAATAACAAAGACCTAAGCTCTTAGCTTAGTTTTGTTATTGTTATAGCAACAGAGATCTGTACAGGAACTAGTTTTAACTTCTAGATTATAGGGAACATTGTACATTAGAATTCTATAAAATGCAAGAGAGTAACAAGAAGCGTCCTAGCTAGTAAGCTCTATAGCATAGTTAATAGCTTTAATTTAGCTATTACTTTAAGTACGACTCTAAATTAGATCGTACGAACTCTTAGCCTCCTAGATATCCTAATAGTTATCTATACAGACTTAAAGTCTCTGTATAATTGCCTTGTCAAGCTAGGAACTACTAATAAGAAGAGACTAATAATTAATATTATGTCTCTTTAAGAGTCGTACGAGAAACGGGAAATCTTAGAGATCTGTTAGATTAATGGCAAGGACAATCTAGCTAATGCCTGTACGAAGAAGAACCTAAACTAAGCTCTCTCTCTCTTAGTTTTACACAATTAGCTAGACATCTAGGTAGAAGCCTTTGTTAAACGAAAGGATCTTGTACGAGATTCCTAGATTTAACGTATAAGCTTACAACTTTTTTCCTTTACTATTACAACCTACTTATTAACTGAAATTCTAGTATTATTATATAAAAACCTAACTAAATATACTTATTACAAAGGAAAAGGACAGATATTTAGACTGTATAGAAGAGAACCCCCTTATCTACCCCTGCAATCTAGCCTGTACGATAGAGGCTTACTGCCTATTATTATTGTAATAGTTACACCTGTTACCTAGAGATTACTAGATACAGGAGGAGTAAGCTCTACCTTAGAAACTAGGAATTATACAGCATTCTAGGAAAGGACCTAACCTCCTACCTACCCTGCACCTCTAATAGCAGGGCTTATCCTTATCTATACAGCTCTTACTATAGATTAAGAGCATACAGAAATAGCCCTTCTTCTTAATAATTTTAGTAATAAACTTGTACAGAACTGTATTAATGTGCACCTCTACCTCTATATTCTAGGAAGGTATTCTATAAAGCTGTCTCTCCTCCTCCTATGCGCATAAAGTTAGCTCTATCTACAAGGCAGTTAAAGGTATTTATATATTAACAGCTAGCATCCTTAACAGAGCCCTATTAGCAACTAAGCTAGTAGGCAGAATTATCCTCTTCTTATTGCCTACTGTACGAACAGTTAGAGTCCTAAAAACCTAACTAGAAATAATATTAGACTAAGTAATAAGCGCTATCTTGTACAAAGATTCTGCATCTTAGTTAGTAAAAGATTACTAGAGAGTAGATAATTACTGTATAGAGAGGATAGATAGAGAGGCTAAGTAGTGTGTAAGCTAAGATAAAGTTTTCCCTGCATAGATGTAAGAAGAAAGAGTTAGATAAAGCAGAAGAGAAAGGCAGAGGCAGGAGAGGCCTATTCTTATACCTCTCTAAGAGACCTAAGAAGCTTAGTAACTAAATAGCTAGCTAGCACGAATACTAGGGCACTAAGCAGGTTTCTCCTTATTGCGTAACATGCCCCCTAGTATGCCTTACTACTTAAACTACTACACGAGCTTTCTCTAGGCTTCTGCATAAGGATTAAAAGATTATAATTTAATTTTATACTACATCTACTGTTTAGCCTTATATATAGCCTAATAGATAGAGCCCTATCTATCTATACCCCTACAAGGAAAGAAATAACGCTAAACAGTAGATAGTTAGTGCCTTAACTAAATTCCGCACGATAGAAAAGAGCTGCACGACAGAAAGAGCTGCACGAAGGGATTTAACACTAAAAGAGAAAAGTTCTAGTGTCTATACACTGTACAGAATAGTTTCTTAGTATTAAAACAAGCTTATTAGCTAAAGGATTCAGGTATCCCTACTAAAGGATTCAGGTATCCAAATCTAGGCAGTGTTTAGATAAGACTTAGGTAGATAGACAAGGGTAGTTCTCTATAAGAAGCCTCTTTTCTTGTATAGAGAAGAAGGCAGGCTAAATAAATAGATTTATATCTTATCCTTATTGTTACACTTTCCTTTTACTGTACAGTACTCCCTGCTAGTCCTAGCATAGGACTGTATAACTACTCTACTCCCTGCTAGTCCTAGTATAGAAGAGCGTACCTACTTACCTAGCAGAGCTACTGTTGCAACAAGAACTATTAGTTGTTAATTAACTAATAGTAACTAAAATAGTAGCTAGTGTTCTATATTATTAGTTTAGCTAGGTAGAGGGTATAAAGAACTAGGGACAGTAGAGAGCCCTGCGGGGTACTACACTCTACAGGGTACTACAAGGTAGTAGTTTTTCTAAGCTAAACTTAGATCCTATAGTTAGAGAGGAAGCTGCCTACAAGCTGTATTATAGCTGCTAGCTAGCCTTACGCCCCTATTTAGTATAGTAGCTAGTAAGAGAGTAGGGCGTTAAAGGCACCTTAGATATCTATAGTAACTATTGTAACGTATTGCTCTTAGGCAAAAGCTTATTTAGCTTTATAGGTAAAGGCTGCTACTAGGTCTATTATAGACCGTTTAGAGAGAGCGCTGCTATAAAGAGGGCTAAGGACGCTGTATAGTATAGCTATCTAGGCTATATATTAAGCTATAACCTATTTAATGCCTTTACTTATAACTATACACAGGGCAATAGGACGCATAGAGTAGGAGGATAACTAGTCTTATTTACTAACCTTAGAGATTATAGCTACTTTAGCTAACTTCTATACTGCTAGGTAGTAGCTTATACATAGGATTGCCTAGTAGATTACAAGGAGATAGTGCTTAATTAAGGCCTAGCAGGCCTTTAGGGTGCAGATAGTAATCTTATTAATTCTTAGAGAAGTACTAGAAACACTAATAGTGTTACGCTCTATTTCCTCTATAGAGAGCTTAACTTACTATAGTAAGGTAGAGTGTAGTAATAGTAGCAGCAGCTCTAGTAGGTTGTCGTTAGTACTAAAACGCCCTAGAATAGCTTCCTAGAGGGCCTTAGCCTTCTCTAGAGGCTTAGATATAGTGCGGTCCCTAACAATAAGAGGTACTTCTAGTTAGGTAGGTTTAAGTTTGTACTATCTAATAATCTAGAAAAGGTTCTTATTATTGCGCACGCTATTAATAGTGTACTGCTAGTAGTCCTGTTTTACTACCTAGACTGTAGAGAGGAAAGCCTTTTTCTCTTCTATAAGTCCTAGGTTAAAGCGCTTAACATGCAGGTAGTCCTTGTACTAGAAGTAGCATTTAGAGGTCTACTAGAGAGTAGCTCTACTTACTCCTTAGTCCTTCCTGCCTACTATGTATAGAGCGTCTATAATAGCCTTTGTAAGAGCTGTAGTATAAGTCTTAATATCTAGAGAGGAGTAGATAGAAGCTAGGTTAGGCACGTAGGCTATCTTAAGCTCTACTAGGCTAGCAAACTTAGAGAGAGCAGTTTCTAGTAGGCAGTAGTAGAACTAGTTAAGAGGCTCCTAGCCTTGTCTAGGGATAAGAGTAACTATTATGTTATAATCTAAGCCGCAATAAAGGTCCTCTCTTACTATTATAAAGGTAAATAGGATGTTAGAGAAGGTAAGATTAATAACGTGTCCTACCCTATAAGTAGCTACACTAGGCTTACTAATAAAGTCTATGCTACTATTAGTAGACTAGCGTGCTAGTTTAGCTCCTTTATAAGCTGTAGTAGCGCCTAGTTTAAAAGTATTATATTTAGTATTAAAGTCCCTGCTAATTAAGCAGCGGCTAGAGGGGGTTAGGTTTATAACAGTATCTAGGGCCTGTATAGACTGTAGTTGCCTGTAAACATTTAGGATAAAGGTACTATTAACCTTAATCTATTATAAATCCCTCTAGTAAAGCGCTAGCTAGTAGGTAACGCTAAGTTTTACCCTCTTAAGGGTGTAGGTTATAACCTAGAGGCGCTAAGCCTCCTAGTTGTTACGTTCTCTTTCTCTCTAGGTATCTACTAGTAAGTAGTATTTATAGCCTAGGTAGGTAGAGGTGCGCGTGTTCTAGCAGGTAAAAGGTTCTTATATATATAGTATATTAATTCTATCTTTAAACGTAAGCGTAAGGACGGATATATAGCAGAGTAAGCTTCTACTAATGTTTACCTAACCTATCTATAGGTCTTTCCCTCTTCTAGCAGGGAGGCAGCGTCGCTAAGGGTGTCCTAATATAAGGATTTAGAATCTATTATAGTAGTGTCCTTAGTAGAAGATAAGGCAGTGTAGTCTCCTTATTAGGTTACAGACTAGGTAGAGAGTTTAATAAGATTTAGGCTTAGCCTAGCTGCTGTTGTAGTCTTCTAGAGCCTACTTAACTAAAGTATAGCAGTAGATAGAGTAGACTTAGCCTGTTTTCTCCTCTTAGCTAGGGCAGAGGCAGTATCCTTTAAAGCCCTGCTGCTGCTAGTAACCTTATTATAGTCTAAATAAGTACTAGGCGCTATTAGGTTAGGTATAAATATAGGCATAGTGCTAGTTAAGTCCCTAGAGGATAGTAAGAGACTTACTATAGCCTAGGTAGTAATCTAGTATACCTAGTTATAGGCGCGACGCCCTGCCCTTTAGAAGAGGGTAATTTCCTTCTTTGTAGGCTGTTAGAGCTTATCCTTAATTTATTTAGAGATAGCTAGGCATGTAGAGTGCCTAGATCTGTAGGGTCTAAGGCAGTTAGCGCACTAGTTAGGGTATAAGTAGTTATTCCTAGAAGGCCTATTATATTCCTAGGATCTGCTGCCGCACTTACTATAGTAGTTCTCCTAGAGGTACTTTGTAGAGTTATAGTACCCTTAGCACCCTAGGTTATAGCGTTTAATAACTAGCCTTTTAGTAATTTGTTTAGCCTAATTGCTCCTGCTAAAAAGCTAGAAAGGGCAGACTAGCTAGGCGAAGGAGACAATCTAGGTAATTAAGCCTGTAGGGGCTAGTCTATGCCTAGAGGGGCAGTAGTTAATAGGCTCTATGCTAGTCTAGATATAGGCTTCTTCTTCTACTATCTTAGTAGTAGTAAGAACGTTAGTACTTATAATTAAGTAGTAAGAGCTAGCTACGTTCTGCATAGTATAATTATACTAGGTCTATAAGATAGCAGCGCTGTTAGCCTTAATAGACCTTAGTATAAGCTCTCTATTCTCCTAGCCTATAAGTAGCTAGCAGACAGCCTTGTTAGCTAGTATAAGGGCCTAGCTAGTCTTAGTCTTAGTAGCCTTAAGGAGATCTTCTAGCAGAGTCCCTGTAGCTTTATAGATAGCTTTGCAGATTGCCTAAAGTAATAAGTAATTTAGATAGGCTGTAGCAGGTATAGTAATAAGGATATATAGGTCTTCTTTAACTGCAGTAGGCTTCTAGGTAAGGATAGCAGGTCTAGCCTTACGTCCCCTACCTCTTTAGGACTCGCTCTTAGTAGTAGAGGGTCTACTATCTTCTCTTAAACTCTTAGGGGTCGCAGTAATGCCTGCCTAGCTAATATAGTAGGTATTAGCAGTTTCGCTCCTAGTAGTAGTTATACTCCTGCTATAAGAGCAGCTATTTACCCTAGTGTTAGGTAGGTAGTTTAGCTAACTACTAGATAGGTTTGTACTATTACTATAAGCGCTAGCGCTGTAAGAGCTATTACTAGTACTTTAGGCACTTAAGAGAGTATTTAGAGCTGCTATATTACAGGCTTATAAGCTAATAGTAGCTAAGGAGGTAAAGGCTTAGATAACCTAAAGGCGAAGTTCTGCAGTAATAGGCTTGTTAGCAGGGCCTTAGAATAGCTCTATACACTTATTAATAGCTTCTATAATAGCCTTAATAATGTTCTCTTAGGTCTTGTAGGCCTAGTGTACTGTAGTAAGGTGCAGAGCAAGTGCGCTAGTAACTACATTACCTCTAGAGTACTTATTAAACGCTTCTTTACTAAGATTTAGCAGCGTAATAGGGTAAAGCCTAAGTGTATACTATCCTAAGCAGCGCAAATTACTCTAGCAAGCTAATTTAAGCTCTTTAGAGCATGTTCTTGTAGGTGTAGGCGCTGTAGTGTTGCAATTTAAGGTTATAATACTACTACTACTACCCCTAGAACCTTCTATTTTAGCTAACTAGAACTCTAGAAGCTTAGAGAGAGGGAGGAGAGTCTATTTTTCGATAAACAGACAGTTTTTAAGTTAATTTAGATAGAAAAACAAGGGTACTATAGAAAACAAAAAGTTAGTGTTAGTAAAGAAGCGCAATGTTAGCAAAGAAGAGAAGGAATTAACTACATTAGACAACGAAACGTCCCGCGTATTAACTATTAAAGAGACAAAGAAGCAGAAGCAAGAAGACATCGACGCATAGAACTGTTAAACTTACCTCTCCCTTAACGATAGGTGTCTTGAAAGGCTTGCAATACATTTCCAAGAGCAATACAATCTGGTAGAAGCCCCAAGGTCGCCCTTCTTAGAAAGACCAAGAGCCTGGCATCTAAGGCAGGTCTACGGCTATATGAAATAGATCGATAAAAGAGGTTCATCACGACAGTAGAAAAGAACACGGTGGATCTCTAGAAGCTCACAGAGCGTGAAAGGGCTATCCCTAAGTCCTGGAAACGTTTAAATACTAAGAGGTGGACTTAAGCGCCGGACCTATTTCTACAAAAGGCAGACAAGGACAACGTCTATCTTTAGTGTTTAGTGATAACGATAATTGAACTGAACAAGAGCGTTAGATTTTAAACGTAAGTAGTTTTGGGGACGTTCAATTTGGTAACTGGTTACTCTTATAGCAAGAGTGAAAATTCAGCATGGAGGGGAAACATCAATGCGTCTCTTAATGGGTTTTGCAAATAGTATTATTTGACTGAACTAGGGGAAAAATTAACTAGTGTCTTATTTATAAATACCTTTTGCAAATAGTAAGAGTATGATATGATTTAACTGAGCAAGGCCTTTGTCTTGCTGCCTTTGTGTTGCTTTGTACGGCAACTGTACCCCTCGAACTCCTTGAGGACTTCCTACGATACCGAAGAAACAGCTGAATTCATTGTCGAAATCCTCTTCTATTGCGATGACGAAGGCCTCGGTCGAAGAAAGCCTCTACAATCCGAGAACTCTATTAGAGTCCTTCACAGCATTGAAGATGTGCTTGAAGTCTGTCTGGAACTGCTCTTTGATGCGGGTGGCATTGTTTCCTACCTTTTCCATCTCCTTCTTGATAGTCCCCTTTACTATAGTTAGTCAATCTTCTAATACTTGTTGTTCAGAGGTCCTTACCACGCTGTCGTCGATAGCCGTTCCATGTTCCGACAACTTCTTGTATGTTTTGATGGCCTCCTCGAACTTGATGGAGTCTATCTTGGCCTTCAGATCGTCGCAATGTTTCTCCGTTCTAGCAGCTTCTTTCTTTAGGCGAAGAACTTGGCCCTGGGTCTTGAGGATTCGGTCAATCGTGGAGGCGGTATCTGACGATGCCGTCTGTCACACTGATTAGCGATACTGTTGTTGTAGATTGATTAGGACTATTACTGTTAAAGACGACCGTGTTCGAAGAAAGTGGTACAGGGTGTGGTTGTGTAGATTGGTAGTGTACGAGGCCAAGTGGTACGGAAAGTGGTGGTGAAGAGTAGTAGTGGATGAGGCCCGCGATGTTGCCGATATTTTAGCTGCTAACTTATCTAAATTCTAGCACTGCAGTGTTCACGGGTGACCTTATCTTTTCTCGTTTACTTTCCTCAATCTCCTAAGCACGGGTGGCCTTTTCTCGTTTACTCCCCTCAATTTCCTAAGACAGGACACGGGCTATTGGCATTGCCTTATATCTAGCTGCGCGCTCCACCCCTCCTTCTCGACCCTCCCACTCTACCCTCCCCCTCCACACTATTACACGCCCATCACCCTCCCTCTCCACATCATTACACGACCATCATGTCGGTAAAGACCTCAGAGAGTCTCAAGCCCCCGTTCGAGCTGGTAAGTTTCTGTGACTACTGAAACTTTCTTTTCCAATATTTCGGATAGCTAAAGGAACTTCACGAGCTCTGGAAGACCCTCCACACATACAGCGAGGAAAATCAGCTCGACAAGATCAAGGCTATAGACTTGGAGGCCGCAGCCGATCTCAAGAAGGCGAACAAGCGGGCCAAGGATCTTCGCGACCCGAAAAAAACCTTGGAACATGAACTGGAACTGAAGGAGCGCTTCGTTGATATAGTGTCCAAAGCCGTCCCGAAAGATGTGCTCAAAGGCATGGCTAGGGCTAGCATTGTCTTGAAAGAAACAACTACATACCTTGGCAACTTTCCGCATCTGCACAATGGTCTCGCGGATAAGGAGGAGAATTCTGAGTAGAAGGACAAGCTTGATGAGAGTCTTTCTTAGGACCAATTTATGGGGAACGGACAAGCTTCAGAGTAGCTTGGCAAACATTTTCTACGATATGAAATGCATGCTCAGGATGCCGTCCATCAATGGTCTTTTTCAGATATTCGATATCGTAGACTAACTCGAAAAGATTACACATGTGAGATAACGTAGTATTGAGTGACATGGGAGACAGAAACAGTCGTAACGCTCCTTTCCACGTTGCTTAAATAACGCGATTAAAACTTATAGACACCATGGCTTTAAACCAAGCATAGGCCGTCATGGTTGCAGCATAAATAATAGTAATTCTGTTCAATACGTAAATATCTAACCGCTCGGCCAGCATCCCTGTTCCATGTCGTTTTCTAATAGCCTAGGACCTACAGTGAAATAAGGTCAGCACATTTCTACCCTTTCGTTCTTTTCATTAGGATGTTAAGCCATGTGAATGATTAATGCTGAGAAACAAATAGACAATTATCTGTACCGTATGTAGAAGCGATCCTTTTATGTTTATATTATATCTCTAGCCTCTAAGCATAACTAGTGCTAAGATTAACTACCCTCTAGAAAACCTACATGTATCTGCCGTACTAGTGAATCAAGATATTAGTGTTAGCTAGGTACGGACCTCTCTAATGTATTTAAGCGTTGCTATTTTGCTATTCTATGTCTAATCTTTAATAGATTAACAATCTAACATTATAAAGACATAGAAAATTAATATATAACTAGGAGATAGACACGAAGGCTTACCTTAATCCTACGTGCAGACTGCAGAGAAACAAACATACTATTATATAGGACAACATAGCGACTCGCGAGCTAGAAATCCTTACAGAATCTGAACAGAGCAAGTAGAGTGGGCATTCATTAGACTATAGAGTTTATAACGCAAGGGTCGCTCTGTAACTATGTGCAAGCCTAGCTCTCCGCTCCATGTCCCGGCCCAGCTCTGTAAACCGGCTCTGCCCTCCTACTAGTCCCTAAGCCCTGCTCCGTGAACAGAATTTACCGCTTCAGGTTCCGCCGAGCATTTTTGATCTCATTGCGTGCGTCCACAAAGTACAGACCCCACTCAATCTGTTTATTGTCTTTAGGTTGCCGACGTAGGTGGTTTGTAAAGGTTTCCATAATTTCGGCGAAGAAGCCCCCACGCATGATGTTGATCTTCCCTGACTCGTTGTCCTAGAAGGCCGCTGTGTACGGGCCCGTGAAGCTCAAGTCGAATCCGTTGCCTGATAATTGCCTGTCAGCTCTGTAAAGAAGACACATTAGAGACTTGAACCTTGGACGACATTAGTATAAAGACGACAATCAATACCAGAAGACTTACTTCTCGTTCGCGGCCATGGTTCCGATTTCCTTGGCTATATGCGTGGGATGCAGAATGGAGTCCTCAGGGAAATTGTACTCCGGATTCGGCTTCGCCTTGCAGGGGCAGGCTGAGGCTATCATACCCGCGAAGTAGTATGCCAGCTGTTTTGGCCGGAGATACTCAATATACTTGACACGGCACGCCTCTTCAATATCGGAGTAGACTTCGTGAGCGGCTTTGTTGCTTTCCGTGATGGACTGGAATTGCGCCCTGGCGCTGTCTTGAACCTTGTTCTGGTGGGACTTCAAAACTTTCACCGCGGCTGTGAGGCCATCGACATCGTTGAAGGCTTCGATGCCCTTTGATTCCTCATCTACTCTCAACCTGTACCCCGCTACGACGTTGGAAGTGAACTCGATTCGGCGGCCAACGTCGAACCCCTGTTGCGCGTGCCGAGCGTATACATCGCTGAGGGTATAGCCTTTCGTGCACCGTTCGAGCTCCTGGATCTTCCGATCATTTTCACCTATGGCCACTTGTAGCCTGAAGAACATTGTCTCGTCCTGTTGGTACGTAACTTCGCTTTTTCTCATATGCTCCCTGAGTTCTGCAGCCCATGCCACAACCTTGGTCAGTTCACATTCTACGTCCGCGCCATACGTGGTTATGGCGCCGACGTGCTCTTCCATCTCGGCCATGGCTCTGTCCACCCTGGCGATTCATTCGAGACACAATTCCCTCATGTTGTCGCCGTTCACTATTCGGCTCTTGATGTACAATACAGACCGCAGAGACTGCTCGGAGGCCCTTTGGAGTTTGTCTCCGAGACTCTGTATTTTCTCGACGTGTTCGTCTATGCAGCATTGGAGCTGTGCAACTTTGAAACGGTTTCGCAACCAGAGTAGAGTAATCTGTCGAAGCTTGACGGCACATTCGTCGGCCCTCTTTATAGAATCGGCGTGTGATTCTTTGACCGTCCGGTGCACAATCTCGTTGGCAGCTTTGAGCTCGGCTCTGCTGTCTTCGAGCTTCTTCGCGAGCTCAGCATTGTCATGGCGAAGCTGAGAAGCCTCTGCCCTCGCCGTGTCACGCTCCTTGGTTACCAACTCCAGGGTTGTGTGGTCAGGTCGGGGCTCTGTGACGGCTTCGCGCCTGGCTTCGGCCGTGTCGCGCTCGGCCTTGGCCACGTCGCGCTCGGCCTTGGCCACGTCGCGCTCGGCGACCGCATTGGTTAGCATGTGCCTCACCGTCCTCAATTCCAGTTCCAGGTTGGCTTGCTCGTGTGGTCTAAGTAGCTGCTACACGTTAGTATCTGGTTACAACAACAGCAATAATGGCACTCACTTTTAGTTACCGTACCACGTTCGCATGCCCCGACGGGTCCGTTGGTAGCGTTATCCTAATGCTGTATGCTGTGTGGGACGCGGGTGACAAGTGGGACGCTGGTGGTGGTGGTGGGAAGCTGGTAGGTAGCATTTTAGTTCAGTGACCTGCACTAGTCCTGAAAAGAAAAGCGTACATACAATTATTGCCACATTCTTATCTCAGGCGGGGGCTCGGACGAGGGTTACCAATCAAGATGAGCGTAAAGTTCGATCAATATTAACAATGCTCGCGCGGAGAGCCAATCTCGGAATGTAACATGGGATCAGAAACCAGCATGTTCGATTTTGTAAATGGTATTGTATTTATCCCAGAGGTACGTTTCAGAATTAATTCTGTAGTTGATCATATAGAGCCTACTAGCCCTCCCATTGCCTCCAGCAGTACTACCAATGACCCTATACTCTGTGTTACACACGGGTTCTATCTAATAGCATGTTTGCCCATTCCGGAAATCGTGCAGCTCCATGCACTAAGTGGCAATTTTGGGACTGAAAATTGGAAGCCAGCCCCAAGGCTCTGTGTGTACAGAGCCGGACGAGCGTAGGATATAATAAAGGATGCGATGCTAGGCTTACGAGGAGGTTTCGGGTCTGGCTCGTATCTACCATTCACAAGCCAGGAGTGAAGGTCGTTCTGCGCGGCTCTGTTAATGGCGAACATGCCGGATCGATTAGCGTCGTGTTCAAAGTAAACAAGAACTTAAAATGGACCGTACCAATTACAAGGACTTACGAGGTTCCAACGTCGGGACTTCCTCGAACCTCGTACCAACACGATTATATCACTTCAACAACATGAGAATCCAGCTAGGCATCTTCACAGAACATAAACATCTATCACGTATCGTAAAATCCGTATTGGGGAAAAAAGGTATTATTTGTACATGATCAAGTCGAGCCAAATACGGACCAGGAAGCCAGCAAACCCCATCTCCGGACAGCCGGAGTACCATGAAGATGCCCCACGACTTCACCCTCTCCTATGGAAGGGTTAAATTGTTTCTCTCATTTCCGAGCGGCAACAACTATACACAGCGACAGGTATCAAGTAGGCGGGTGGTGACCTCATTACCGCCGAGAATCTAGGGGGCGAGGAAACAATTCTCTCATTGCCACCCTTCCGATCAAGCTCAGGCGGGGAGCTTCATCCCCTCAAGACCCTACCAGTATCCCATCGTGCGAGGGAGTTTCATTGTCAGTCATCTATGAGAAAATCAAGTTAATCCTACCGTAGAAGGGAGTGAGTCTGGGGACGATCCCATGGG
This sequence comes from Massarina eburnea CBS 473.64, assembly GCA_010093635.1. Lineage (NCBI taxonomy): Eukaryota > Fungi > Ascomycota > Dothideomycetes > Pleosporales > Massarinaceae > Massarina > Massarina eburnea. The sequence continues at coordinate 408,937 of MU006792.1, read as the reverse complement.
TTACCGTTCTCAAGCAAGGAGTTGTATTGATGCTGCGCCGTCTTCGTACGGAGGTCATCGATGGGGGGCCACTTGCTAGGCAGGAAAGGCGTCCGAGCAGGTCCCAAGTGCTCGTCGAAGGATCGCTTCCTGTTGGGAAAGCTTGTAGCAAGTGGTGCGGGCCCGCACGTATTGTCGAAGAAGTCCTGGAATCGCCGACCGTTCCAGTTCTTCGCGCAGGCCGCCGTCTTCGTCTTGTACTCGGGACTACCACCACCGTGCGCGGTGCGCTCATAGAGCGCGAACTCTGCGTCCTTCGCAGCGGTGATCATAGTCTCGATTTTCAAGAACCGGTCCCCCTTGTGCAGCATGGCCAGGTTCTGGTGAACCATGACCTCGATGATCTTGCCGAGAGCACTGCGCCGCACGTTGTCGAAGACGTGCTGATGGTCTCCTTTTCTTGGCTGGACGGTCTTGACCATGTGCAGGTACCTGCCCCACATCACAAACGCCCGGTACCTCCCGGGAAATCCGAACTCAAATGCTTCGATGGAAGGCATGAGGTGATGGAGGAACTTGCCGACATCGTTATGGCACCAACCCATCCACGTCCCGAAGACAGGGTTGCAGTCTTTCTCGGGGATGTCGAAGTAGCTCCCGTCGTTGAGCTCCCGGTACCTGATGGCGAACTTCCGCATGGCCTCTTTGGCGTTCCACGCCGATTCATGTGCAGCGTTCTGGAACACTGGTCGGGACACAAGAACCGAGGGAGGAGCCGGCCGCGATGCGAGATAGCTGCCTGGGACCCTGGAGCGCTTGTTCGAAGAAGAGGTGTCATCCTCTCTTGAACGCTTGTTGGACGCTCGGGCAATCCCATTCGCCAGCTGCTGTGCTGCGGACAGCGGCGCAGGCTGGGCAGGTACTGGTACTGGTGCCGGTGCCGGTGCCGACAAGGGAGCTGGGAGCGCTACCACTGGGGGGAGGCTTGTCGGCATCGCGGGTGCGACGCTGGCAGCTGGTGCGACAGAACCGTCCTCAACCTCATCTTCTTCCCGGACGGGCTGAAGCTGAGGGAGGACTGGTACCTGCGAGGAGCTGGGCGCCGGTGCCACCGTGGGAGCGTCAGCCATGTCGCAATCGTTGACAGAGGGCTGCGGGGTCGAGGGGAAGGTGGGGAGGGTGGTCGGGAGGGGGGTCGAGGCGATGCTCGAGAGGAGGTTCGAGAGGAAGCTGGGTGGTGTTGCCGCAGCTGGAGTCGTCGCGGGAGCATCGGACATGTCGGTGTCCTTGTGCTTAACCGGCGTAGGGGTGACCACAGGAAGGATCACGACAGGAGCCTTCACTTCGCTCATCACCACGTCTCGCGACGCAGGAACAGCGAGAGGTGTCGGCGGAGGGATCGCCATGGCAACCTTCACGTCACTCATCACCACGTCTTGCGACGCGGGAACAGCGGGCAAAGGTGCCGGGGCAGTGGCATTGTTCACGGGAACAATGTTTGAGGATGTCGGCACAGCATTGTGAGGGTTGCTGGCCTGGACTGCACTTGGCGTGGCATCACCTCCAGGAGTCGTGTCCATGAGGTCGTCTGCCGACGTAGCGTCCTCCTGACGCTTGCCATCAACGGCCTCAGCCACTGTCACGTCAAGCCTAGGCTCAACGATCAAGGGCGATGTGCTCGCCGATGGGGCCACGAAAGGGGGCTGCTGGGCGTCGGCGACGTCCTCATTGTCGCCCGTGTCGGTGTCGTCGTCGGTGTCGTCGTTGTCGGGGTCGAGCTTGAGCGCCGGGAAGAACTTCAGCAGCCGCTCGTCGCGGCTGACATCCATCCACTTGACGAATGCGGCCCTCACCTCCTCGGGCATGACCGGCCCGGTGGTGGGCTCGGTGTTGGCGGTTTTGTCGGCGGCGTCCGACAGAGGCTCACCCCTCTTCTTCTCCTTGCTGGCAGCCTTCTCGCGGAAGACGCGGCGGGGAATGGAGACTGGCTCGACAGAGACAGGCTCGGCGGAGACAGGCTCGGCGGGAACTGGATCAGAGGCACCTGAGTTACAACGTTAGTACAGCGCAATCGAATTTTCCTCTCGCTATCCTTCACAGTGAAGGACACTCAATGAGGGGCACTTGACTGGGCAGTACGTACCAGTTCGCCGATGAGACCTCACCCGAACGAGTTTCCTCGTTGGGGAGGTCTTCTTCGGCTGCGTTGCCGTCTTTCCGTAGGCGGCGAGGGCGGCGGGGAGTCCAACGTCGATGAGGAGTTGGACGAACTTCGGGCTGCTCACCAACGAATTGATGAGCGCCGCATAAGCGGCACGAAGCGCCTTTTCGTGGAGAGAAGCCGGCATCTTGGCTATACAGTCGTGTTAGAGCGCTGCAGGCAGCGTTGTGGATACTGGGGTTAACATACTGAAATGTGGGTAGATGCAAGCTGGAGAGAAAAGTCAAGTGGGAGGTGGGGCGTTGTTTATATACTAGCGATGGAGGGCGTTTGCAAAGTGCCAAGGGCGCGCAGCCGCGCATGGGGCGGTGTATGGGCGGGCAGAGGGTGCAAACGGATTGGGGAATGGGCACCGATCATGTGGGTGAGATGAAGAGTGAGAGACTCTACTACAAGGAGAGTGAGAGATTCTGGGGGAAGTAGTAGAAGGGATTCTAGAACCGTCGTTCTCTACTAGTAGATACTTCCTGGTCTGAATAGGCTCACTGAGGGTATGTCGTAGGCATCTGAGGTGACGGCAAACATGTGTAGTTTACATACAATAGTATTCTATTATTGCTACCTCGTATTACATTAAGACGTCATATACTGAACAGATATCAATGAGGAATAAATCAGTGGCACTAGCATGTATAATATATACGGCTATTAATTGCTCGCTCTATTAACAAGAGATAATTTTACAAACATTCATTGTAACTGTACAGGAAACGACTACACAAAGGGAGTAAAGATTCCTCCATGCTAGACTTTTTAAACTGTTATTCCAGGGCATTCTCTCCTATGTTATGACTACAATAGGAGATGCCTTTTAATAAAGTTCATGGCGGCTTTGCCTCTTCTTATAACAGTAGCTTAAGACTGCTTACTATGTACAAAGTCGATGCTCGCCTATACACATACCTTACGCTGAAAGACCTAGGCTCTTTCAGACTATTCGTAAGCCTTAGCCCTTAGCATAAGACTTCTAAAGGCCTATCGTTTACAATCTATATTGTCAAGACCATTTACTTCTGTATCGTTTGTTACTAAATGCCTCTAACCTCTAACCAAGTCATAAATACATCTAACAGTTATTCTTCTACGTGGCATTAGTTAATGAGCGCTATAACCATCGTCCAGAAGCCCCTCTATATAATGATGTTCCCCCCGTTTTCTACGTACCATTTCGTAAAACTTCGTCGCCCTTAATGCGTTTTCGTAAAACAGATAGCTATAATTAGATTGAACTTACCTCGACGAGTAGTACTCGATAACTCGCATTCTATTACTCTCAATGGACTTTAAACTATAGCATGATAGATATCATCTCTGAATCTGCGCCTTAGAAAACCTTGAATTTACTAGATAAAAGAAGCGTAAGAAAGAAATGGATACCCTATACAGTCTGCAGCCTCAGTCCTGTATGTTATATTATGTAAGACACAAGCCAGCAAACGATCCCAAAGCCAACATCACACCAACACAGCCTCCTTAGATCGAAGAGGTCGTATCTCGCGTTATTATTCTAGAGTTTCTTTGTAAACAGTAAGGCAACAGGGAGTTAACGGTACAAGGGAATGCAGGGTACTTCAAGTCTAAGTGCTAGATTATTATTACAACGCGTAGCTATACAGAGAAACACAGGAACTTCTTTCGATACTATGCACTCAAATCGTTATAGAAAAGACACATCGAATTTATATAATGGCAGACATGTTCTTCTATTTAATCTAACTACCTACCCCTCATTCTCCTAATCCTCGTAACAGTAGATGTAGAGTCGTGTTGCCATAGGTCCCGGATACATTTCCAACTTCCCTCACCAGTTTCCTCGACGGATATAAATGGCCTCTTGCCAAAACTGATGGTATTGGTGGCGATCCAGTCAAGGCACTGCGTTGATGCGATGAATGTTATTGGCAGGCTATGTCCATCTGGGCTCTGAAGGGTCTGCGACAGTCGAGCCTCGATGTCTAAAGACCGGCTTAGTAGCATGTACCTTGTCCGAAGATTCTTGAGGTAAGCCAAGTACTTGAATGCGATGAGGTCGTCCTCATAGCCATCCTGCACTTCAGTCTCTGAGATCAGTGCCTTGATCTGGCTGTACACTGGCCCGACCTTGCTTTTGACAGTGTTGTCTGAAACCTCATCCATTCTAGCGACAACAGCAATGACCCTGTCGTGGCTATGCTTATTGCATGCGGCTTTGGTAGCGTCTATAAACGCCTTGTCGGTTGTGGCGCGCTTGGCATCGCCTAGTACAAGCTCTGCATCGGCCGTCTCTTTTATCGCCTCTGCCTTCGTAGCTCTCTTTCTGATAGTCACCCTAACCTGGGACATCTTATATCTCAATACCTTCGTTAAGAAGGCTGTTGGAGGATCACGAGCTGGAAATAGTAAGTTCAGGTGATCAATTGTAGGATCACTGTCTTGGAGAAAGACGAGCGAAAGATCAGACTATATACAAAGGAGAAGATCCAGATCAGATAAAAGTGCACCTGATCGGTGACTACCGTGCTCTATCCGAGCATGCCCCAGAGGCATGCTCAAGGTTCTCTTCAGAGCGTTCAAGGTTCTCTTCAGGTGCTCTGCTCCTGCAACAAAGGCTATGGCCGAAGTGTACAGTGACGATCTGTACGAAAGGCCAAAATGATTTTGAGCCGGCGACTGTGCTCACCAATGGCTGAATGTGGCTATGTAGCTCTTTGATGGTATTTGCTGGGTACCTCTTTGTCCGGTGGGTAGCTCCCACTTCCATCTTTTCGAACATGGATGCCGTTATCTGTTCGGCCGATTCGATTAAGCTCTCAACAGTGTCGCTTGGTTCTGTGTTTTCCCGTTTGAGGACGGCAAAGAATTCGTGCTCAAATTCCTTTACGGTACCCGCAATATCCCGAACATCTCCTTGGCAGTGTCGGCTCCGCTGCGGAGAATTTCGATCTGCTGTGCGTCAAGGTTGGAGTTTGGATCTCTGGACTCAACCCGTCGATTCCGAATAGAGCGTTGACGAGCAGGCCCTATGTATCCGCTGGGGAGTCACGATCTCGGTGGCGCTACGTGTCCTTTGCAATGTCGGCGGAATCTGTCGCTCTTGTTTTCAGGTCGTAGCTGAAGCTGGCCTGGGGGATTGTGCGAGCTCGCGAAAGGTCCGGTGATCGGTGGATATGCAAAGTTCCGACGTCATCTGGGGAACAGTCAGTAGGGTGTCCACAGAGCAAATGGATATGCACATGCCTTGGAAAGAAGAGGTCGCGAGCCGGTATGATGACTGAAAATCGCGTGAGTGCCCGAAGTCAACGCCGCAATGGGATTTCGATCGGTGGGAGGATCTGTCCGAGTGGAAGTGCGGATGAGGTGGTTAGAAAGGAGGGCGCGCGACAATCTTATATGCTGCGTGCCAGGCTGCCAGGCTGTCGCTGCGGCTAGCGCGTGAGATGAAGGCCGATTCGATTGTATCTGGCGTGCGGGGCGTATGTAAAGGTACGAGTCTTGGGCAGTATTGTGAGGTTGGGAGGTACAGTCGGGAGATGGCACTAGTCCTGAACGGGAATAGCGTTCACGTTGAACAAGTGAATATCGGCGGATTTGGTCAGGTGAATGAGAGAACTAAACCTCCAGGCCGATATTTTGGTTCGAATTTGTATATCCAGCGTAAATGAGATAGCATGCGGTATATTATTCCAAACGAGCTGCGCCTTCTAGTACTCACTGTATTATTATATATCACGTGATGGAGCGCTTCACCGGAGGAGGTCAGCAGAGAAAGGAGAAGCGGCGCACGGCCAGGATTTTGAACGGAACTTGTCACTTCCATTTTTTGAGTCCTTACTCACACAGTCAATCGCTTTTGTATTGTAAATGCAGTTCATTTCCAACACAGATAGACTTTAGGCTATGTAAAGGCAGTAATCTAAAGTTCGGCGTGGCTTTGGCTTTTACCATACCGACACAAGGGAAGTGAAACAAATCACGATGGAGAGAGGCATGGGCAGAGGAGCGGTGAAAACCCATCTCTGGCTTTATAAAATCATTGGGTCGCCAGGCGGCAACAAAAGTGAAACCAAGAAACCAGACACGCAATTCGAGCAGACGACTAGCCTCCGCTTTTGTCTCGGATCCTGCAGGCGAACGAGGCGGCTACAGAGGATTCTATGGCTCTGTTATATCCAGGAGTGCATGTGGATGAAGCTGGAACCGTCGGCGACATCATGCCAGCCTGGATTTCTTCGATGGTACCCCGCTGGACTCCCCGCCCTTGCGCTTGGAGAGGCTATCGCTCGATTCCGAGTCCGGCAGCAACTTTCCGAGGTCGTCTCGCTTCGTGTAGATGAGATCGAGATGAGTGTTTGAGAGCACAGGTTGTCGGCTTTGTGGGTCTCGCCGGTACGAGCTTGGACTACGTCTACGGATCGTGCGAGCGGACGAGGTCGCACCTGAGGTAGTAATGGGATCTTGGCTTGGGGATGCAAGGCCGACAGCTTCAAGGAGCGATCTGTGTGATTGTTAGTGGGCTCTCTTCAGAAAATGTGAGTATAAGTACCTTAGAAGGACGAAGCTGTATGCGGGGCTGGGAAGAGAAAAGGCGGGCAGATGAGGATCTTATATCGCGGGGCAGGCTACTAGACTGCGGCTAGCGCATGAGGCGAAGGCGGATCGCGCTCCGTCTGCGAGTGGGAAAAGAGACAAGACTGTTTGAATTAGGGACTGGGCGTAAGTTGACCTAGGTTTGGTTATTGTAGGCCTTGAAAGTAAGCGAAACAGGGCAGATTCCGTTTGTCTCTACCGCGAAATATCGGTAAGTTTGAGGCGTTTTGCTGTGAGGAAAACAGATTCAGGCCATTGAAACGAGAGAAATAGCAAGGCAGGTTACACGTTCCGTGTTTTGTGGTTCTAGAGACGGGTCAATTCGTAGGGCTATCAGAAGGCAATAGTAACAGTAAGTGAAAGAAGCATGAATAGTGAGAGGTGGTGCAAACAGCCCATATTGTATACTGCGCTGCCCTATATCAAGATGGAAATGTAACGGCATCAGTTTACAACATCGTATTAATGCCTGCAAGGCCGGCAAGACTGTCGGGTGAAGGTTCAGGATCAGGGTCATGGTGTTGAAATTGGCGAGTTTCGGGGCTCCAGGATTTTACGCCGTTCAAAATGTTATACATGTTTCCTCAGATATTAACTAGCCAGGGTCGATGGGCTTTTGACTGCTCAGACATGAGCTGAAATAGGAACTCTCTCCGTATTTTGCTGTGACGAAATTTCTCACTTTAGGATATTGCAAATTACAGTTTTCGCGTTGGGATCTAAAGTCAGGCTCAAGAGAATAGATCAAATATGAACTACTGAGATGCAAGCTAAATAAAGACTGAAATCAAACGCCTCTCACTCGGGAACCTTTACAGTCTCAACAGCAAGGTCACTATTTAAAGCGCCACTAATAACCCCCTTCGTTTGCTCTGTACTAGTCAGAAGCAACCTGATAAAAAGTTCGTTGTTTTCGATTTTCTCGGCGAGCTTGCTAAGAGACCAAACACACTTCCAAAACTCGTCCTTATCTTCCACTTTCGTCAACGCACCAATCCTGTCAATGATGCAGTATAGCCGTTTCAGTCTCTTAACCAGTCGAACAAGCCCTTCAAATTCCTCAATCCACCACTCAGTTTCCGATGGCATTCAACTCAGATCGGGGAATATCCCCTCCAATGCCTCTTCATTAGCTCCATCCTTTCGTAAATGTATAAGGAGTTAGGAGACGAGATGCATCATGAGTAGCAACGGCCCGTCCTTTCGCTCGTTCTATGTTATAAATTCGCAGAAGAAAAATATGCCGCCTTCCGGCATGGTCCCCTCCACGCGCGGCATAGGGTTGGCCACACAGGCACTCACAACAGAGATCAATTCGGAAGTTTCCGCACTGTTGCCTTCGAGAAAGAAAGAACTGTGTTCGGGAACCGCATCACCGCGCCAATCTTTGAACTTTTCTTTGTCGAAAAGGTCATCGACGGCCTTTTTATTCGGATGGTAACGCGCGTTGTAAGAGTGTTGATAGAGTTGGGAGCAGTACCAGTATGCTATGGCACCGTAGAACTGTCCTCTTCTCTGGAGATAGTTTGCTATTGCCGTAACCGTGATGGACTGGTGGGATTCGTGTATGGAGAACTGAGGGCGTTTGCAAGAATATAGAGATTCTAGGTCTTGAAAGAAGAATGTATGATGTTGAAGGTAGAGAAAGGAGCTTCGATGCGGCTTTTGTGCCAGTCTATTGAGCCATCAAGAGTCACCGATATCTAGGCATGTATGACTACTGGCATGTATGACTACTGGCATAGTCATGACATAATACCGCGAATATAGTATGACTGCCCAGTCGAACTTTCTCAGCTTCAGCCTCAGCCTCAGCTTCAGGGACGAAGTCCAGAAGTGCCAGCAGTTTTCCGTAGTTAATTTCGGAAGCTGGCCTGATTGAGATCTCTGGGAAGACGATTGCATGTCTGATAGATCTTGCTGCATTCTGCTTCGTTGTATTTTCAACGGGCGCCGTTCTAGCGGGGAGATTTCGCAGTGAAGGAGTTAGCTCGCAATGGCGCAAAACTACAGCATGAAGGGTCACAGAGAGCGATAACTCGCACTTCCGACTCGCTGTTTTGGCGTACCACCGTGGTAATCATAAAGATAGGGCATAATGGCGTTTGTCACACGTGTGGTGACGGAACTGTTAGGGAGTGGGACTGAGAGCACAGACATCTACCCAACAGTATCCGTTCCATCGGGTTGACTTTAATTTCTATGAAACACGTTTAATGTCGGCAGCCCATTCAGACCCATAACAATCAGAATACGTAGTTGTAGTGGTATTGTGTACGAGCTTGATGGGATTGAGGTATACGTACGTACGTATGGTACCTGCGTATATCTACCAATTTCTCGATCCCACCGATTCGCGATACTAAATGTATGACCGTTCATCAGTATATCTTAGCCTCACTCTAATAGTGAGTTTGACTCCGCTATGAGAGGCTTAGCTAGGGTATTCGAGCGACCATGTACGAATGCATAGAGCCTTTCTTACACACATACCTTCTAAATCAAGGACTCTTACCATTGTTTCCTTATAACTAACCCTAGTTCTCTCGCCGCATCGATATCAGCAGCACTCCCCGCGATCCGCCATCCCTCCCCCCGCCTCCCCCAACACCGTGCTACCGACCAAACACACAGGAGGCCCTTCGCACTGTGCTAGGTACGTCAAGGAAACGTGGATATGCATACGCTACCCGGAGACGAACACATACAAGGGAAAAGAGTGTCGAGATTGCGAACTGCGAAAGAAAGATGTAGCCGTCGCGGATGCAGCATGAATATAGAATAAGTCCTCTACACGCGCCTAGCACTCTGATATACATTTGTCCCCTACCATCAACCAAACAATCCGTATACGTCGCATCAATCTACCATTCATCAACACTATCACAGAAACCCCAGCCGCAACGATACGTCCCCAAAATGCCCCATCAAACACATTTATCCACCGCAAAAACAACGCAGAACAATGCCCCCCAAGCCCCTAAAAAGCTCATACACCACGATGTCGTCGCCGATGTCGATGGAATCACCCACAGCAAGCCCAAAGGTCCATTTCCCGCTATTATCTTCGGGAATCTCTATAAAGTACAGTCCCGCGGGAAAAGACAGACTACGGAGGATGCGAATCATATATGTAGTTAAAAAGTCGGCATGACAATGCACCGAGAAATATGTCATGGCGTGCAGGCAGCCCCGGACCCCAGACCCGAGACCCCACGCTCCAGACCCATGACTCGCACTTCCGTGGGGGGCGAACATGTAGCAGCGACGCGGTGAAGATATTTCCCAACGATGCAGATATAGCGAAGGATGACCGAGTTGTATCGAGAGGGTCTCTAATGGCATTCACCCCATCCAAAAACACACGCCAACCCGACAATAGAATCCCAATAAACATCAATCCTCAAAACTCCAACTCCTCCACCTCCATCCCACACTCCCCACACGTCTTCCTCACCAACCCAGTCCCTCTATCCGTAACAGCTCTCCCCCACTCATGCACATGTCTATCCCCCACGCCCCTAATCCTCTTCCCAAAAACCTCCATGCCATGACCCTGCCCCTCCCCCACGCCCATCTTCGCCCTTTTATACGCCTCAACCCTCGTCCGCTTCTTCAAGTCCTCCAACTTCTTACTAAACTTCTTTTCCTTCCTCTCCTTGCCGACCTTCTGGCGCTTCTCGTACTCTTCGTCGAGGCGCTCGGCGGAGCCCCATTTCCTGTCGCTGAAGGCGTAGGCTTCGACTTGTAAGCGCAGGAACAGCTGCATGGCGTGGAAGGATTGTTTGTGCGGGTTTGGACGCTCGAGGTGCGGGAGGAGGTCTTCGTCTTTGAGTTCGGGGTCGGTGAGGAGGTAGTCTTCACGGGCCTCTGTTTTCGTGAGGAGCGAGTATTTATCGGGCAGTTTTTCTTTGCATGCGTTGCAGATAGCGATGTGGAAGATGTCTTGCCACTTCCAGTCGATTTCGAGCGTGTTGCATTCGCGGCATTTGCCCTTGATGTCGCGTTTCCCGTCGCCGTACTTGCCCTTGAATTCCTCGCCAGTCTCGTTCTCGGCGGCCGCGAGAAGTGCGGCTTCATCCTCGTCTTTCCCGTCGAGCATGTCCAGGACGGATAACCCGGGCTCGTATGGCCCCTCCCGGTTCTCCCTCAGCTTCCGCCGTATCCGTTCCCGTTCCCATTCTACCAGCGTCATGCCCTCGGGCTTTTCTTCCTCTTTGCCTCGTCCCGACCACATGGCCCGGTTATGCGGATCATCTTCAGTATTCAAGAAGCCACCCTTTGTGTCTGTCATCTTGCTAAAGTCATACTCGATGTACTCCGAGCGGCCAAAGTTCTTGGCGGCTTGGATGAGGTCGTTGGCGGGGGGCTGGATGAAGCCATTCTGGTCGCGCTTCTGGGGAGATGCAGCGGGTGCGTTGCGCAACTGCGTAGGTACGTTGGAGGGGTTTATAGACGAGTATGCGCGCTTTGTGCCTGCGACGGGTGGAGGGGCGGGTTTGGAGGCTTGCGCTTGTTGTGCGGCGGCTTTTGCTTTTAGACGGGCTATTTCCTGGCTACTCTTAGAGGAGGAAAGAAGGTTTTGAGGATAGGCGTACCATTCTTCGTATCTGCTCTGGCGTTGGAGGGTTCGGTGGGAGTTTACCCGCTGAGCGCGTTGCCCGCGGTGGCGTTGAGGGTCTGTCTGCCATTGTACAGCGATTCGAGGTGAGTCGCAAGCCGTGGAGGATTTCTCAACTTCCAACAGAGTCTGCGCAAAAGACGAGGACAATAAAACAACGAATCGAGGTGCTGTGGTGGTTCCGAGAAAGAAGTACCGAGACGACGTTCGTTCCGGAGTGATGATGCACGCCAAGAGATCGCGGCCCGTCCTTTAGAAGCCGTCCGACCTTTTTCCACGGTTTACAAAGCAAACCGGACGGGAAGATGACGGCCTTCACTGTCAAAAAGGGCGGCGCCGCAAACACCGCCCTTACAAATTTTACCATGACTCTTCGCTGTGGCTGTACAGCCATCCCAACAAGGGACAAAGCGACCGTATTTATATCTACTCCCGCTCCCTCCATGCTTCCAGACATTTTCGCAAATCCCTCTGAACGATGACGATGCAAGCAAACGCGACTCCACGTGCGCACGTGCAAGCCCTAGCGCCGATCCCTAGCGCTGCAGATCCAGATCCCTGTTCCGAAGATGTCGAACCACGAGACGACTCTGGGGACGAAGAAAAAGCGACCATCCCTCCCACCATCCCCTCCACAATGCCACCACCAACCCTCCACCCCCTCCTAATCTGCTCCCTCGGCAACCCGGGCACCTCCTACGCCACCACGCTCCACTCAGCCGGCCACCTAATAACCTCGCACATCTCGACCACAAAAGCCTACACCCCCTTCACCCAAGGACTCTCGGGCCTCGTGTCCCGACCCAACAACACATCCTACACCTTCGGCCTACTCTCGGGCTTCAAAAAAACCCGCACCGACACGGCCCCCGAAGAAGACGACTGGACATTCTGGCAATCCGTCTCTCTAATGAATATCTCCGGCCCCGGCGTAAAAAAAGCCTGGTCGGCATTCTGCTCCGAGAAACGCTCGGCGGGCTCGGAACCTAGACTCGTCGTCGTGCATGATGAGCTCGAGGCTGCGCTGGGGAAGGTTAGTATCAAGGATGGCGCGAATAGTGCTCGTGGACATAATGGGTTGAAGAGCGTCCAGACGAGTTTGGGGTCGGGCGCGAAATGGTGGAGGATTGGGGTCGGGATTGGGAGGCCGGAGAGTAGGGATGCGAGTGTGGTGTCGAGGTATGTTTTGAGGAAGATGGATGCGAGGGAGGAGAGGGCGTTGGTGGGGTGTTGTTCGGGTGTTGTTGCTGCGTTGAGGGAGATTGGGGAGGGGAGGCGGAAGTAGGAGGACGATGCGTGTGTTGTAGGATTTGGAATGGGGAGTTGTAGGATAGGACAGATATACCCCCTTACGCTCACATGAAAGAAAAGCATCTTCGGTAGAATATCTAGAGGATTAAAAGCTCGCAAGAAGACAATCTGGGAATAATCATTTGGTATCAATACAATACTCCAGAAACCTATGCATGCACTACGAATACCAAAGACTGCAGTATCATGGCAACCAATACAAACTCAAAACGACAAACTCAAAACGACAAACTCAAAACGACAAACTCAAAATACCAAACACGAAGCAGACTACCCGTCTAGCCAAACCCCTGCTACAAGATAATATCGTACAACACAACACATTCCCGACCTCACGAACGTGCAGCCTTCTTCTTCTTCCTCTCCGCCAGCCGTCGTCGTGCTGCTTCCTTGGGATCCGCCTTGTTGGCACCCAGCTCCACCCTATCCTTCGTGACCTGCGCCGACCCTTGGGCGTGATGGGTTGTAATCTTCGACATGTCGAATCGCGGGTCGGTAGGGGAATAGATGGTAGCCTTTGGTTTCTCCTTCTCTGGCTGTGCAGGCTTCGTCTCGATGGCAGCAGGTTTTGTAGATTTTCTAGCAGACGTGCGAAGCTCCGACTTTGCATCCGCGAGAAACAGGTCGTCGGCTGGAGGAGCTGCCTTGCGTTCCGGCCTAGACCTAGGCGCACGACGGGGCGGAGGACGGGAGTAAGACGAACCTCCCAGCCCTATCGGAACCGCCATCTTATCCTGGAAATCTATGTCGTCGTCGCTCTGGTCCATCCAGGGATCTGCAGCGGGCGAAGGCATTGGTAGCGGACTTGAGTTTGCAACTTTAGGCTTGGAAGCGAATGGCGAAGCGGGCACGTTCTCTTTACGAGCGTCGGATTTTCGTGGACTCAGGGAAGGTCTGGATGGCTCGGAGGAATGCGAGACGAGTGTCGGCCGAGCAGCAGATTGAGATGGCCTGCGTCCATATGTCGATCTACCGAGAACGGTGACGACCTGACTATCGTCGACACCTACCTTTGGTCTCGCGAGGAAAGGGGTTGCTCGAGTCGGTGTGTCCGGCAGTGTTTGGTGGCGGACGTTACGGGGCTTTGGCGGAGAGTTCTCCTTGCCTGCCGCAATTGTGCGCGTTTTGGTAGATAGGTACGACACATCGCCAATATCCAGCTCGGCCAGAGAGCGGACAGGTGGTTTGTTGTTATCCTCGTAGATTGGAATCGCATTGCTCTCCTGGACGCCCGACTTCTCCAGGGCCGAGACGCGGTTCTTGAGCGCCGTGATCTCGACGCCAGCAGACGCATTCTCCGCCATGGCTTGCCGTAGCCGTTCCTGGTAGTCCTTGTTCTGGCGCTCCAGCTCCAGCTCGCGGCGCCTGTAGCGCTTTCGCTCCTCTTCGAGTTTGGTGGTCAGCTCCGTGGCCTCTGCATCCTTCTTCTTCGCGTAGCCCTTGGCCAGCTGCTGCTTCGCGATCAGCCTCTTCGTCTCCTTTTCGCTGCGCTCGGCGTAGCTCTCGTATTGCTCCTTCCAGTATTTGCCAGACTCGGATCGAGGCGCGCCCATGTCCATGGTGATGTCGCTGTCGTCGCGAGCCTTGGGCTTCTGACCGGGCTTGGGCTGCTTCGTTGTGCGCGCATCCATCAGTGCCTCGGTGAGCTTGGTTCGCGGCTTCTTCTCGCTGTCCAGATCCGCTTTCAACTCCGTTCCGGGGGTCCACGGGCTAGGGAACTTCCCGGGACAGTCGTTGGGTATCCCGCTCTTGCCGACACCCTTCCCCTCGTTGTCCACCACGTGGGCGCCAAAGGAGACCGACTTCCGCGACTTGCCGACGGTGACGGGCGTCTTCATGATGCCCGTCGGCTGCTTCGATGGGGAGACTGGCGCGGCATTTTCTTTCGGAGGGGCCATCTCGGGCACCTTGAGCTTCAGCCCATCAGGCGACTGCTTCTTCTGCAGCTTCCTGGCCGTCTGCACCTCCTCGGGCGCCGGTGTGCCGAAGATGGCGTGCTTGAAGGCCTTGACGGCGAACTGATGGGCGGGCGTCTCGGGGGCGTCGATGATGGTGTTTTCGTACGTGGCATCTAAATGGTCAGCACGCAGCCTTCTGCCGCGCAACGATTCGCGCGATTCGCACATTACGCACCTGGCTTGAGGTCCTCGATCGCATTCGAGATGCGCGGACCCGTAATCCACTCAAACATGATGCAGATGATGCGTGGAGTCTACAGCGACGCTCCTGTGACGACAGCACGATAGCCAGAGACGATTGCGTGGCGCACGTGACGGTGCTGCGGCTTTGTTTGGCGGCTTGTTTACATTCGAGAAGCGAGGGGGGCAGCGAACCAGCGAGCCAGCGAACGTCACTGCAATCGACTCTGGGGAAAGCAAACACAAATAGACGGTCGCATAGATGGCCCTGCTACAGCGCTCTCGTCCGAATTGTCTGCGGGAGAAGGCGCAACCGTGATTTGTGTCGTGTGCACTGCTTCCGGTCAGTGTAGCTCATGTATAGAGGCGCGTTCCAACACGCTAGTCCGTGTGCGGTTAGGCGCTGCTCAATGTGGGGGCGCCACCGCTACTTTCACTACTGAGCTGGCGCCGCAGATTCGTTGTCACCCCTCTTCGAAGAACATCATCATACCAACAGATTCAGGGTGAAAGTCACCATGTCTGCAGTGTAAGAGATTGCAGCTTCGGCTGCCCGTCTCCCCACGTCAACCCCCATGTTGACCCGTTCGACCACCAACGACATATCCCAGCATGGCGCCCCCCAAGACTCCTCAAAACAGAAAGCAGATTGATGTATTCACGCCTGAAAACATGGCGCCCGCGGGGAAATCCGCTGCGGATAGCCCGCAAGAGGACTTTCCCACACCCGCCCAGCCTTCAGAAGCACTGGCCAAGACCCAAGAAGATGAACGCGAAGTCCTAAAAGCCATCTTCATGGACGACTATGAAGAAATAGAAGCCAAGAGCGCCTGGAGCGTACGTTTATCCTGCATATTTCTTCTTCCTCGATATTGACTCAATTCATGACTCACCCCTGAGCAGCATGAACAGCCTCGTGAACACGCTAACAAACGCAGAAAACCACTGATCGCGTGATCCGTCTGAACTTGAGATCCTTCTCGAATGACGACATCACCTGCACTCTCTGTGCTCAGATCAGCGCCTCCTATCCAAAGTCTATACCCACTCTGACCTTGGAGAATGCCGACAAGCTGCGCCATCGAACCCTTGGGAATATAGAAAGCATCCTCAAGAACCGGCCTGCCGAGCTTATCGGCGATGTTATGCTTCACGATATAGCTGCTTCCATCCAGGACTTGCTCGAAGACGAGATCGCCGTTCGCGAAAACGACGGTACGTTTGAGAATCTAGAGGCCGAGCGGGCAGTGCAGGAAGCTGCGGCGGTCGAGATCGCCAAACAGCAAGAAGAGGAGCTTGAGAAGAAGCGCATCGAGGAAAAGGCCGAGGAAGAGCGCGTTCTGCAAGCCATGGTGAGCGACGAGATGAGACGCAAAGAGATCATGAGCAAGCGAAAGAGCCGCGGGACCAGCCAGACACCCTCGTCATACTTCCCAATCCGCACCGCCAACCAAAACCAAGTCTCGTTTGATCGCGTCATCGAACTGCGATACGGCGGGAAATCTTCCGAGTTTACCACCGTCGAGGGACTTCTGCCTCATCGGACCGGCCCGGTGACGGAACAATTCCTGGTGAAACCTACAGGTGTCGCCGACGTAATCACCCTCGTGTTGAAGCGCACTCGGGTGGGGGCTGGAACCTCGTCTCCCAACGCGCAGCTCAAGCAGGCCATCACCGAGTTTGAGGAGGAAATGGAGGAACTCAAGGGCTTGCGGCAGTCTACCATTACGAGTGTTTTCGACTTCAAGATCGAGCAGCTACCCGACTCTGTGTGGGAGGTTAGCATCCTGGTGGAATTCGGCGACAAGGGTTCCCTGGGCGAGAAGATTGAGGATGATGGAGAAATTGCCGTCGCAAAAGTGAGGTCCTGGACCGTGGATCTTCTGGAAGCGCTCGATTTCTACCACCGTAGCGGCATCGTGCACAAGCGGGTGCATCCTTACAACGTCCTGCTTCAAAAGTCGTCAACCGGTGGAATGGCGGTCAAACTGGCCGATGCTGGATTCCAGGACACTCTGCATAAACTGAGCGATAACCGGGAAGATCAGGCATTCAACTCCAGGTCGGCCTTCTGGATACCCCCCGAGTTGGCCCACGACGCTCGCAAGACCCGCAAAACCGACGTTTGGGATCTCGGCGTTGTCTTCCTGCAAATGCTGTTTGGACTGGATGTGCCGGAAAAGTACTATTCCCCCAAAGACTTGTCCGACGCCCGTGGCTGTTCCGAGCCGCTGCAGGAGATCTTGCGCAAGTTCTTCAAACCCGATTCCAAAAAGCGGCCCTCGGCTTTTGATCTGATACCTTGCGAGTTCTTACGGGAAGACGTCCCTGTGTATGAAGAGACACCGACACCGGCGCGGTCTCGACATTCGTCCGTCTCGTTTCCTGGCTACCGCTTGCACCGGGAGTCGTCGGCTGGCAACGGTCCTGCATATTCTCGATACGCAAGCGACTGGGTCGAGCAGGGTCGTCTCGGCAAAGGTGGATATGGCGAGGTCGTCAAGGCGCGTAACAAAGTCGACAACCGCATCTACGCCATCAAGAAGATCAAGCAAAAGTCGGCCGCTGCGCTTACAGAGGTGTTATCCGAAGTTATGCTCTTGTCCCGACTGAATCATCAATGCGTAGTGCGATACTACACTGCTTGGCCAGAGGACGACATGGGTGGCACATTCGAAGGAGGAGAAGACGGATCAAGTACTTTCGGAGTCGATGATTCCGAGACCGAGTCAGACATCTCACCCGGAAATACCGGTGATGATGACTTCACCCAAAGCACTGGTGGTCTGGACTTCATCAGCGAGAGTGGCTATCCGAAGATTGAGTTCGGGTCTGACGAGTCCGAAAACGAAGACAAGGACAATGACAATGATGAAAGTGTCGGTGACGATGGTGCGGTTATATTTGGTTCGGATTCAGGCAAGTTCCCCCTCCACATTGCGTCTCCCGTCTAACGAATACTAGAAGGTGAAAAATCTACAGATCCACACTCTCCCGTCGCAAAGAAGCGCACAGGGTCGAATGCAAACGCCTCGCGACCTGCCAAGTCTATTCTATACATCCAAATGGAATTCTGCGAGAAGCAGACTCTTCGTGATCTCATCCGTGACAATCTGCATGATGATCCAGACGAGTATTGGAGGCTGTTCCGACAGACATTAGAGGGTCTGGCGCATATCCACGGCCATAACATCATGCATCGCGATTTGAAACCAGACAACATCTTCATCGACATCGCCAAAATACCCAAGATCGGTGACTTTGGTCTTGCCACCAGCGGTCAATACCAAAAGCCAGATCGAAAGAAGTCGGCTGTGAGTCTGCTTCAATCTCAGACAGATGGCGATGACATGACTCGCAGTATCGGCACGGCCTTGTACGTTGCACCTGAATTACGCTCCGGCGGCACCGGCAATTACAACGACAAGGTAGACATGTACTCAATGGGCATCATCTTCTTCGAAATGTGCTTCCCTCTGCAGACCGCCATGGAGCGTGATCACGTAATCCGACGACTACGAGAGCGAAAGCATACTCTACCTGCCGAGTTCGAAAAGACCGAGAAGGCGCTCGAGGGAAGCATCATCACTTCGCTCATCAGTCACCGCCCCAATGAGCGACCCAGTTGCGCAGAACTGCTGCGAGGAGGAAAAGTACCTGTTCAGATCGAACACGAAGCTATACAAGAGGCGCTCAAAGCCCTGTCGGATCGCAACTCCCCCCATTATACGAAAATGATGGCGGCCTTGTTCTCGCAGAAGCCCGATACCCAAGCCAAGGACTATGCCTGGGATATGGGTGTGGGCGACGATGCTCAGGCCATCAAGGCCAATGATGTGCTACTTCAAAACCTCGTCAAAGAGCGTCTCGCACTGGTCTTCCGCGGTCATGGAGCTGTCGAAGTTCAGCGCCAGCTTCTTCTCCCGTGGTCGGATCATTACGCGAACAACAATGTTGTGAAGCTTTTCGATCCCTCTGGCACTCTTGTTCAGCTGCCATATGATTTGACTCTACCCTATGCTCGCAGCATCGGTCGGGGGGCGTCGTTCTTGGAGAAGACGTTCGCAATCGGTAGCGTGTATCGTGACAACTACGGTGGGCCGCCGCGCAGTAGTGGAGAAGCCGACTTCGACATTATCTCTTACGATCCGCTGGACCTCGCACTCAAGGAGGCCGAGGTGCTGAAAGTCGTTGATGAAGTCATTGACGAGTTTCCTTCTCTGGACTCTGCGCAGATGTGCTTCCACATCAACCATGCCGACTTACTCGGCATAGTACTAGACTTTTGCAGGATCAGCGTTTCGCAACGTCCCGCTGTGAAGGAGGTTTTGAGCAAGCTGAACGTCAACAAGTACAATTTCCAAAAGATTCGCAACGAGCTACGCGGACCGGAGATCGGAGTCTCTTCCACATCACTGGACGACCTTGCGCGCTTCGATTGGCGAGACACGCCCGAGAAAGCCTTTGCCAAGCTACAGAGCATGTTTGAAGGAACCAAGTACCTTGACCAGACACACGCAGTCTTCGACCATCTCACCTCTGTCGTCAACTACACGAAGAGCTGGAACGTCAAGAGCAACGTATACATCAGTGTTCTCAGCAGCTTCAACGAAAAGTTCTACTCTGGCGGCATCCTCTTCCAATGCCTCTTTGACGGAAAGCAGAAAGAGGTCCTCGCTGCAGGAGGCCGCTACGATAAGCTCATCGAAGAATACCGCCCCAAAGGCCCCGGCCACGCACATCCGCCCGCCGCATACCACGGCGTTGGTGTCAATATCGGGTGGGATCGTCTCGTCAATTCAATGGCCCGATACCTCAAGAAGCCCGCCAAATCCACCTT
Organism: Massarina eburnea CBS 473.64; assembly: GCA_010093635.1. Taxonomy (NCBI): domain Eukaryota; kingdom Fungi; phylum Ascomycota; class Dothideomycetes; order Pleosporales; family Massarinaceae; genus Massarina; species Massarina eburnea. The sequence goes on along the minus strand of MU006792.1, from coordinate 389,261 downwards.
CTCGAAGAAGCAGACGGAAGAAGATACACCCGAAGTGTCTTGGATGCCGCGTCGATGCGACTGCCTGGTTGCCAGCTTCGACCCCACAATGCTGCGATCCGCCGGCGTGAAAATGGTAGCAGAGCTCATCGCACATGGCTACACAGCCGAACTCTCCATCGACGCCCACTCAGTCGAAGACGTGCTACGACACTACCGCGACGACCGGCACAGCTGGGTAATTGTCATCAAGCACGGCGTAGCGCCCGACAAGCCCGACCTCAAAGTCAAAAGCATGGCGAAGAAGGAAGATTTCGATGTCCGCACCCCAGACCTACTCAACTGGCTCCGCAACGAACTCCGCGACCGCAACGGCCGCGAAGGAAGCGCCGCTCACCGTCTCACCAAATCCTTCCCTCCCCTCCCTTCTTCTTCTTCTTCTTCCTCCACCCCCAACGCCGCAGGCAAAGCAAATGTCGACGTTCTCATCTCTTCCCACCGCTCGAAGAAATCGAATAAATGGTCTATTGTAGAGGCTGCGCAAGCCCGATCGGCGGAACTCCTCACCTCGTTCAACACGGCGCCCATCGCCGCCATCGAGGCGAAAGACGAGGTCATGAATTCCGTTAGGGAGACCAGGTTGTCGGATCCGGAGTCTTGGCGCAAAGTCATTCAGAGTGCGCCCATGGCCGAGAGGAATTATTTGCAGGAGTTGCATGATTTGCTGTTGAAGTATCGCGGGGCGTGGAAGAATGGCGTTGGGAGTGCCGAGGGCGCGGCCGGTGGGAAGGCTTTTGTGTATAATTTTCGGACGGGGGGGTGTTTGATGTATGATTTGGAGGGATGATGATGAAGTGGTGGGATTGTGGGGTTGTGGAGAGGGGGGTGGGGGCGGGGGCTTTTCTTTATATACCTCCTTTGCGTTCTTTTTTTTTTTTTGGTTCTTCTTCTAGGCGTTTAGTTGTGCGGTTGGCTTTGGGGATGTGAATGAATGAATGAATGAATGAATGAGGTTATGAATTTCCTTTGCAAAAAAAAACCTGGTGTCTATTTCGCGTCTTTCCTTATTATTGTGTTATGTCATGTCAAGTCAAGTCATATCATCCAGAACCACGACCTCATTACCGAAACAAAATCCCCCAACCCAAACACTCATGGATGGATGATCCAGACAGAGGACAGAGAAGAAGAAAAAAGAAAGAAGAAAGAAACCACCACACCAGCCGGGATCCCGCGCAATAGTATTAATTAATAGAGTTAGCCGTGTCGGATACTATAATAATCCATCAACCCCCCCCCCCCCCCCCCCCCCCCCCCCCCCCCCCCCCCCCCCCCCCCCCCCCCAGCACACCGCGTCAAACCCACATTCCCCCCTGCTGCAATACAATATAAGGATCGATCGACGTAGCGGGCGTTCACGTATTGTATCCATTGCTTGCGCGCGATCGTGGGACTGACTAATAATCAATCAATGCAGTAACACCCTACACCCTACACTCTACACACACCCCATTATCGCGAACCCCAGTCACTCGGACAACCCCGTAGTAATAGAACACTATGTAATAAATTCCCTAGACAAACATTCCAAGTGTCGGACGATATAGTGCTAAGTCTGCAGATGATGCTCGGCTGTTCATGTTCATGCTAATACGGAAACGGAAAAGACTAGCGCTGCACCTTATTCCAACTTCATCCCAACACGCTCCAAACCCCCCACGTTGACAACGTGGCCAAACAATCCATATTCATCAACTTGACCGGCTACATTCTCGATGGGCTTCTGAATGGCAAGCTATGATTAGAGATATCTTCACGTCAGGCACCAATACATCACATTAAGCAAAGCGCACAAATTATAAGATTTTCCTGATTTCCTACAGCCTCAAGGTCTGGAAGCTAAGCAAAGCCAAGCGACCTGAACATAAGAGGAGGGAGCTGTCCTAAAGAAGCCAAAGCCCTAAAGAGACACTCCAAGGTATCTATCACTAGATAACCGATGCGCACCGAGTAAGGTAGAGCTATTCTGTAGAAGCCGAAGCCCTAGAGTCGCTCTGAGATATCCAGTCCCTGGGAAAACAATCCGTGAGTCGGGAGCGAAGACCGAGATGAAGCCTAGTCGGAGCTCCAGTTGGAGCCCAAGCTCACTTCGTCGGAGGAGAGGGACTCGCTAGAAGAGCCTAAGTCGTCATCTCCCTCAACGGCACCACCTTGTCCAGCATCATCCTGACCTTCAATACTACCATTCTGGCCGGTACCATAGCCGCCATGACCATTAACAGCATTTCCTGGGCTACTAGGTCCTGAGATAGCGCCCCTCCTGCCACCTCCAAGATGGTAGGTACCAAAGACCTCAACTCCGTTGATGAACATGGGCTCCTGGTTACCAGCCGAATTGCCCTGACCAGCCGAATTGCCCTGACCAGCCGAATTGCCCTGACCAGCGGAATTGCCCTGACCAGCTGAATTGCCCTGACCAGCTGAATTGCCCTGACCAGCTGAATTGCCCTGACCAGCGGAATTGCCCTGACCAGCGGAATTGCCCTGACCAGCGGAATTGCCCTGACCAGCGGAATTGCCCTGACCAGAAGTATTGCCCTGACCAGAAGTATTGTCCCGATCTTCACTAGCTCCATCGTACGACGCGTATGCTCCATTCACTCCGTTCGCTCCATTTCCGGCCAAGGGTGCGGTATTGCCTTCACTATAAGGGGGAGGGGGAGGGCGAGTAAGAAGAGATTGAACGGTGTATCGTCGTGCATAAGGGGGAGGGGAGCCGAAAAGGGTTTGGGAGTGGTCGCCTTGAGTATAAGGGGGAGGAGGATCGAGAAGGGATTGCATGCTGCTGGCGAGTTGATCACGGGGGTTGCCGTAACCACGGGATTGAAGTCGTGGAAGACGGGTTGGGAGGTTACGCCGACTAGCAGTAGAGGTGTTGCCTTGATCATCGGTGGAAGGGAGGGTGTTTCCTTGACCACTACGGGATTGAAGAGAAAGGGTGCTGGCTTTATCACGAATGGATTGAATTCGAGAAAGGGCGGCTTGATTACGGAGATGATGAGGGTAGCCTTGAAGAGGATAACGAGGGGGGCCTAGAGGGAGGATGTTGCCTTGGTCGTCAGTGGAAGTGGAGAAGTTGGCTAGACGACGACGAGGGAAGCCTGAGAGAGTATAACGAGGCAAGAGACTGCCGTGACCAACAGTGGGATGGAGGGTGTTGGCTTGATCGTCAATGGAAGGGAGGATGTTGGCTTGACCGTCAGTGGGATGGAGGGTGTTGTCTTGATCCTCAGTAGAAGGGAGGATGTTGTCTTGGCCGTCAATGGGAGGGATGGTGCTGACTGGATCATGACGTGGTTGACTGATATTGCGTTCGCCATAACGTCCTCGACGATGGCGGGACGCAAAAAGGGATTGGGCGGTGTCGTCTTGACCTCCCGTGGCACCTTCATTGGAGAGTCCATTTGCGGGTCTATTGCGGGTCAAGTGACTATAGCCTCCGCTATAAAGACGGGAATTGCCGGCTTGAACTGTAGTACCGTTGCTATCGAATGGGTCCGGTCCTAAGTTGCCTCCACCTCCATTGAGTCCAGTTGTCCGCCTGTTGCGAGCGAGGTAACTACGCGGGACGATGTTACCTTGGCGAGGACCAGGAAGGTAGGAATTGCCAGTCTGAATTGGGGAGCCGTTGCTGTCGAGTGTGTTCGATCCGGAGCGGCCTGTGGGGGTAGGAGTATAGGTGCTGTACGGGGTAGTCGTTGCAGTAGGCGAAGAAGGATAATTAGTCCAGTCACTTGACGTGGGCAAAGCCTTCTGGGTGTCATCACTCAGGCCCGAATCGTTGGCCCATTCTTGGACTTCACGCTGGAATTGATCAAATTGATAAGGGTGTGAGAGCCCGAATCGACTCGAGGCCACATTGGTGAACTGGGGAATACCAGTATTGACAGTGAAGGCATCACCTGCGTTCTCGGATGCGGACGCACGCAAATCCTGGAAAGCAGCGGCATTCACAGAGGAGCCGGCACTCGGAGTCGGGAAAAGACCGATACACGGAGGGGGGCCAATACCCAGTGTGGGGGGAACATTGGCAGTCGGGACAGCAGTCAAAGCGGAGGCAGCATCGCCGCTCTCGGCCGCGCCAGCACTGGTTGCCGTGGCAGTTTGATTGCCGCTTGTTGATCCTGGAGAACGATGAGCATATTTCAGGACAACGATGCGGGACTGCGTCATCTGGTTCAGTCTGGGCTTGCGACGAGAAGGGCGTGTGAAGCTGCGTTGCTGGCGCCGCCGGGTTTCTTCGGTGAGAACTGAAACTTTGCCGGGCCATTGCATCCGCACACGGGGGACTTGCTCGCCTTCCTCGTTCATACGATTACGCATTTTGAGTAGGGCCTGCTGCAAAGCAGCGCCCGTGCAATTGACATTTACGAGCTGTGCTGCCATGTCGAATGGAATCGTAATGCCAGATTCGCCGCAAGCCCATACGATGCCAAGGAGCGCCATGGTCATGTCGCGTCCGTGCCAGCGACGCAATTCATAACGGGGGTGGCGATACTTACGAGCATTTCCATCCTTGTTGATGGCCGGACTCTTACCGTTGCGGTCACCGCTGTCATCGCCATCACCAGCGTCGCCAAGCTCAATGTCTTCTTGATCAGCCTCTTCGAGTTCCTTCGAGACACGCTCCTCGGTAGCTAGACCGCTATCAGCATTGTTGTACAGAGTAGGGACGTAGTCATCGTCAGATAAGAACTCACCTGATGTAGTCGCATCGCCATTGTCGATGTCACCGAGGTTGCCGTGCAACGATTGGGCATTGAAACCTTGACTTGGGTGACCGGCAGACCTGTCGCTGGAGAGACTGCCATACGTGGCATATCCTGACCAATTTCCCGGGCTATTGTTGTATGTGTTCTCGGGGCTGGGTCCGAACAGGTTGGACGGGTTGTTACCAGAGGCCGTCGAACGAGGAGTATGGTATACATTGCTACGTGCAGTATGGTAGCTGGATGCTACCGAGCTCGGCGTATTGTCCTGGGACACATAGTTGCTGAATATGCTGGGTCCGTTGTCAAATACGTAGTTGGGAGCTACGTTTCCGTCATTGGTGGTGGGGGCCTTTCGGGCCGTTGCCGGCTGTAGGATGTTAGTCGCAGCTCTTAAGAGGTGTATCGGAGCCAGGTGACACTTGGCTGCGGATCAGATTCGAACATACCTTCTTGCCCTTCTCGGGCGACTTTCCATGATGATCCATGGTGATTTGTGAGGGTGCTTGGGAGCTTGACGATACTATTATCTGTGCACGCGTTAGCCGACTGTCAGAAGCGTATGGAGTGTTTTGGCCGCTCGTAAACGTAGTGGGTGCCTGGAAAGCCCGCTGCTGCACCGCGGACGGTGAGGGGGCCGAACGAGGTCTCAAAGCGAGAAAGGTGCGACTCCCAGGGGCTCTACGAGCCAGCCATATCCACGGAGGACGTGGTGGGGGCATTGGGGTGTACTTACAGTATCTTGTCTTCGCTCTTGCGTTGTCGGAGGTGGAGGAGAGAGGGAGTGGGAGCGGGGTCGACCTTTAAGTGCCTGGAGCGCCGTCGCGCTAGCAACAGATTTAGCGCTAACAGACAGGTGACACCTAATAACCGCAGGAACGCAAGGTGACGTGCTCACAGGCTCTCGTTTGCAAACGAGGAGAGATGACGGGAGATAACAGGGCGGGGCGAAGATAGTACTTACTGCTCAGGTGGGAGACTTTGGACGTCGTCGGGCCTGTAGCCTCGACGACGTGATACAACTGGTCCCCAGCAGTTTGTATTCTTTCAATACTAGTTTCGCTACAAACGAGGTCTTGACGGGCACCCTTCGGCAACAGCGAAGACTCTTGGGGCTTGGACCGGCGCGGCAGACGTGGACCTGAAGTATAACTCTTTCAAAGCCCATCCAAAGGGTTGTCAGGGCATCATGGCCTAGGCTGGGAAGTAATCCTTCGTCCGACCTGCATGGTACAGCAGAGCCGCGTGCCCGTGACGGAGGTAAGGGCTGCTGTCCACGACGAGTAGGTATCGCATGTTTCTCTCTTTATCATCTAAGCCGGTCTTGACAATCGACGACGATGGCAGTTGTGTAGACGATTGGATCGACGATGTAGGAACGACGATGGGTACTTCCGAACACCATGGGAAAGAGGCGTGACATTGAGTTGGCAACGGCGGTATGGTACCGTCCATGAAGACGATGTGCTGGTGGAGGAGCCTTTGATGTTGACCACACCTGGGTCGACAACGATGTTATGGTTGGCAGCAGTGATAGTAGGGCGAACTTTCATCCGAAAGGTGTGGAAACATAGGCTTAGATGTATCTCGAGAATGGTCATGTCCACATTCCACCGAGTTGACTGCGTTCCGGATATTGTCAGCTTTACCATGTCCGTAATCGTACATCGATACCTATCTTTGACCGATTGTTCGGTCAGAAGATTCATGCTGAGAACATTGTGACAGAAAAGAGAAGTCGGAGGGTGTATGCGTGTAGTGCGATTGTCGAGTTTGGCATGAATGACGAGGTTTGCAGGATGGAACCACAAAGTCTGAGCGATATGGGACGTGATAAGGATGAAGGAAATGCGTCCAATCAAGAGGTGAAGACGGAATGCAAGAGTGAACCCCGACTCAACAGATAGAGAAGTTCGTGAAAGCAGGATACCGAAGGGATATAAACTTACCAAAAAGGTAGAAGCGGTAAGGAGAGCCGTGTAAAAGAGGGAGAGGTCCGCAAGACGCGTAAAGTAAAGGTATTAGTACCTTGATAGAGCTGCTTGCGCAGCTGTGCATTCGTGGTTATGTGGTAGAGTGTTAATTACCATATAAAAGCTGGTAGCAAAACTAGCAGCGCTAGCGGTCGTGGCTGAGTCCAGGAAGGTGGTGTATCGGAACTCTGGATGGTCGCCTTGACAGTTCATTTTTGAAACCTCCAGCATTGATACTCAACGGTGCTTGGTTCCTCCTTGCGGAATTCACGTCGTGAAAGCTCTGGGAAGCAGGACCCAAAGCGCGGAACGGTTGGAACGATTAATGTCCCTAGAATGACCGACAGGACCGGACTTTAAGTGACGTTTCCGTGGAAATAATCCAAAATCCGCAATGCGTTGGCTCCAGGACACAAATCAGACCGGGAGGGGCATAGAGTCTTCCCAGGAAAAGCTCGATAAGGATTTTTGCCGATGAAGATGATGCTCAAGCCTCGTCGAATGTGAAGAGATTCGGCAATATTGGGAGGCGTCTGCCGGCGTAGAAATGACCTCCTAAACTGGTCGGAGCAGGAATGGGGATGTCGTAGAAGCTGTCGGGTTCCCGAAATCCGCAAGAAGGCTCAAAGGACGTAGCCAAATGGATCAAAATGTAGCGCAGCCTCGGAGAATTTTTGCAATAACGTAGATCGTTGTATTCGTCGAAGAGGCGTTGAAAATCCTCTGTTGTAGTAGGCAGAACCAAAAAGATGGCGAGACGCGTCGGAATTCGAACATGTGCCCTAACAAAAAAAAAGCAAAAAAGAAAGGTGGGTTCTTCGCCACTGTGGTACCTGTAATATGTCAGCACTGCTCGACAAAAGAATCTGGAATAATACAGTATATATAATGCAACTCAAAGCTGGGTGATAGCCCATGGGCGCTGAGCAACGCGTCAAGGCTTCGAATGCGCGATCATAAACAGCATGACGTCAATGGAAGGACGAAAATGCCATACATGGATATGTTAACACTACGCTGTCTCTGTAGGAGGTCAGCATTCTTTCCACGGTGATTGTGAGATAGTACAAGGTAGGACGGACTACCTTTTATTTTTGTACTGCTTTTCGAGGTGTCCTTACCCAGTATAGCCAAAAAACAAATAAAATGGCAAGTCATTTGTGCAACCAAAAGCCATAGGAGCAAAAAGATGCAGAGCGGCGAGGGCTGGCTTCGAACACGCGACCGTGATAATGTGAGATCAAAAAAAAAATCAAAAAAAGTATGTTTAGAGTCCCGCTGGACCACCTATCATGTTGTTAGCCTCTGTTCCAATGGCAGGTACGGTTGCCCGTCCCATAGGAGCGCCACTTCCTATGGTGAAAGTTTTGAGAATAAAACAATATTTATACCCCTCCCAAAAAATTGGTGGGGTAATTTCGTGCATCGTCGGGAGACGTCATTCGAGGTTCACATGGTATTCGGGCATGTGGGGCAGTACTTTTGAAGCTGTCCCGGAACCACATGTTGCTTCAGCGCTATACACGAGTGGCGGCATATATCGACCGATGATGTAACATGAAGTCTGTATCGAGGTTGATGGTAGGCGTGCAGGTATCGCAACATACATGAGATGTTCCTCAAATATATCTCTTTCTGTAATGCAAGACGCGAGGCGTAGATCCATGGCAGCGACAGTTATGTCAAGGGGCAGCCAAGATGGCCATCAGATGCAACAATTGGGTGCTTACCTTGCGGTTTCAGTCAACCCAAGTTCCCTTACGGGCATCAATGCCACGATCTGGAAGTCTGCAGTTGCCAGTTATCGGAAATTGATTATTGTATATGACTCGGTCGGAGTGAGTAGGGTTCTTTGGATGCGAGTATAGTCGACGACGGACATGGCGTGTACTACGGTGTTCTCGATATATCCCAGGACTGGACTGGCTCATCTCCCAGATATGACGGCGAGGAGGTGAGTGTGTTTCTCGAGTAGACCCAGTAAGCATGAGTGAAGATCAAGTCCACTGAAGAACTGCCATCTCTCTGCGGAAGGAGACCATTGTTGATCAGTGTAGTGCAGTGTGTATATGGTCAAGTATAGTCATCTTCGACACTGGTCTGCAGACACACCGGTGTTGATCTTACAGGTCGCTCAGTGATTCCTTACGCCTTTGTGAAATAGGACGACGTGCGACCAGGCAAGAGGGACTTGGTATTTGGTTTGGGTAGTGGCGTCGAGCCCTATGAGGTTGATTGCGGTTCGCTCAGAGCCCTGAACTTTGTGTGAACTGCCCAGGAGAGACTGTATTGTAGAGGATCGAAGAGACAGTTCGACGGGCAGGAACTGAATCTCTGACATAGTCGGGAGTATGGGTTGTAGAATTCGAAGGAACGAAGTTCGAAGCCCCAGGATGCTCTGTCACTTCTGTCGTGATCGAGGTTATACGGGGTAGGACTTGAAGGGGAAGTCAGGGACTAAAGACTTCGAGGGATCGTTAGCAAGCGTTCAAGTATAGTGTGCGAGAGGAAGGAAAGAGGGGCGAAGATTGACATGTCGTCAACCCTACTGGTGGGATGTTGTGCAGCGTGGGAGTGGTGGGTAGCGGACTCGAGGTTGAAGTACTTGTATAAACTTCTTGCGTGAAGAAAGAGTATGATGGAGGGGTTGAAGGCGAGACTTACCTGGTCCGGGCCAACAGAAGGGAGTCCTCACTGTCGGTCAGGTACGTTACCATGTACGTGCTCGCGCTCATCGCAAGTGTCCGAGACTCTGTGCGGGGAGCAAGGGAGCGGAGATGTGTGTTCAGTGGATGTGTGCTGCCCCTCGTGCATCGAATGATGACAAGGCGGGCGACGAGAGGGAGGACAGTGAGAGAGTTAGGGTGAAGGAGAGGGTAGCGAAGGATGTGCGAGTGAGAGTACAATGCACGAGCGCTGCCTATCGCCTGCGGGTCAATTGGCGGAGGAGTTGGTTGCCCGCGGTGAGCGCGACGACGAAGCCAGCGCTTCAACCACGAGTCGCTGTAGACAGTTGATTCGAGCAGCAGGATAGAGATGTGAAGAAGGAGAAGAACACCATCAGCATGCTCATAGTGAGACTGCAGATGGTTGAGGGGTAGAGGGCGTGGGTGAGTGTGTGGGTTGAAGTGAGGGTGGCGAGCGCGGCGAAAAATTCAATGGCGCGACCACACCACGCTGCAGCGGCTCCTATCCTGCAGAATCCCGTAACATCAGGGGCAGGAGAAGGCGGACAACAACACCAGCTCGCTCGAGATGAGGTCTTGGATGGTGGTCGCGTGAAGGTTGTGGGGCTGGTGGGAAGGTGGAGCGAAGAAAGCGGGGAGGCGGAAGGAGCCAGGGGGCGGGCAAGAGCCGTCAACAACGCGCACTGACCGCCAGTAGCGGAAGCAACCACGCGGAGAACATGGTGATGAGTACAAAAGGATCTTGATTGATATATAAACGAGCTCGAGACTACCCAGAGCCCGACTATGAACGCCTACGCCGCAATTCCCGTGTATACACAAATCCTGTTGCTATTATGCCGATGAAAATCTGCCTATCCAACTGTCAGCATGCCCGCAGCTCCGGAGATCGTGAAATCGTGATGCATACCTTTCCGCACATGGCCCAATCGCTCCCCTTCATGCCCCTGTCCTCATCCTCGAGATGAGCTGCATGAACAAGCAGCTCCCTATCTGTATCCCGAACCGTAGAACCCCGCCGTGAAGCCCATGGAAGGCAGCCGTGGGGCGGGGATGTAGACCTGACTCGCGCATTGCCTTACAGGAACGCTTGCATGGATCGTCCCATGGATTGACAAAGCTTAGGTGCAGCTTTATGCGAACATCATCCTGCCATCTGCCATGTTCAAAATCTCCCCAACACACCATCTGCAGCAATTCGCAGTACGTTGTGCGCGCTGAATGCGTGAATGCTTGTCGTGTTGGTCCGTGTGCCGCAGTTCCCGCAGACTTAGCGGTTTTCGTCGAATTCATCAATTCATCCTCGTCTCCCCTCCCCCCCCTGCGTCAACCACTACCCTTGCAAACCACGCCGCTTCGATTGGCATCAGGATGTGAGTCTCATGCGCGTATAGACCTCGAGATCCGACTCCTGTGGTGACATTGTTTGTCGGCTTTGGGTGCGGTTGGTCTCCTCCTTCACTTGCCCCTCGGGCGCCCCTTCTACCACACCCCCCGACCGACGATAGAACCCCCACAACACGAAATCGGCTTGCTCTTGATACTGACGGGCTTCCGAGTGTCGTAAAGATACCCGCCATGTGGGTTTTGGGTAGACTTGGGTCACCCTGGGCCATCCTGAGCTGATCGAGGGCGGCTTGTCTCCCGAGCGACCCCCTCCCTCACCCTCGAAACTCACCCTCGAAACTCAACACCACACACGGCAGGACATACGCGGCAGGGCATACAAGACATGGCAGACGGCAATGCCTGTCCGACGAAGGTCTCAGGCATATACAAAGGCGCATTGCCTTGGGACAGCCGTGATACATGGGCGGCGACCAAGAGAACCCCTCTTGCAGCCGTCCAGCCAAACACCAGGTACGTTTTGACACAGCAGCGACAGCGATGATGCCCCTTAACCTCCGCTGTCCGCATCAATCAGACAATGGTACGGGCGTTGATGAGCTCCGCGGGTTCGCACAAACTCCAGCGCGTCTCAGATAACACCATGACGCTCATTCAGAGCACCCCAGTCGACGAGAAGTTGAACTCTACTGACCAACATTGAAGCAGACCGAAAACCGCAAGAGCTCCAGACTCCTGTCGCCCGCCTCGAGAATATTACCCCGAGAATACCACCGCGAAAGCTCTCCCGTGAGCACGACGGTTTTGCGGCGAGCTTCACCAGTACCATAATGCGAAAACGTCGAATATCCACACCAGGTGCTTCATGCGCGCTACCTGTTGGGAGTTTCGGACCAACGCTCTTCGACACCCGGGAGACAAGCAGACATCCCTTTGCTTTGGCATGGCCGACGTGATGGGCGATTTCACCTCGATAACGGTGGAGCCATCTTGGGTACACATTGGCATTGTGCGGATAACAGAATAGGCCTCGAACATTTGAAAGGGGGCTTTCACAATGTTGGTCGCTCCCCGAGCTTGGTCGAGCGACTGCAACATGAACTCCCAGCTTTGGCTTTGGCCATCGATGGAACAGGTCAGATGCCAGATGACAACGCATTATTCCTTGTCGCAGCGACGACAGCCAGCTTGAACGGTACACAGTGGCGACGAAGCTGAGGCAATCTACAATTCCGGGTGCACAACACATGAAATGTTCATGCTGCATGCGCGTCATCCGATGTTCAGCCAGGGCAGCTCATTGAATCGCGTTCATTATCTGCGCCGACAGATAGGCTTATCTTGTTTGCCACACGACATGGGCCAACAACGCGCCATAATAATTCCTGGCATTTGTCTTTCGGTATTTGGACCTGGTTCCGGGGTTTCTTCGGCAAATCTTCCAGCGTGGTTCCAGGGTCCGGATTACATCCAAATCCTTGGCATTTTCGTCCGGTCTCCCAACATTCTGTCCACGAGAATTTTTCGACCCAGGAACAGATTGACTCCATCTCATCTTGTCTTGGACCTCCCGTCGACCTTCCAATTTTATCTCTTTCTGATCTCAAATCATCTACGACCAGGTCGTCTCCATCCCATCCGAACTTGGACAGCCCGCCGTCTTGTCAATCCCAACTCTTTCGATTCGACCTACGTTCTTGACAGCCCTTTTATAAGTAAGTTGGTTGAGTCTTCCTACTACTCCTCGGCTGTGATGACAGAGGCGTCTCAAGGCCTAATCAGCCATGAGTGTCATCTCTCCAGATACTGCGCAATGTACCCCCATTCTGGTGGGTTCTGTGTGCGAACATTTCATGTCTGAGCCATGAGGAACCTCCCATCTCTCCTTGGAGCGAAATCCTGCGACGATATCACTGACAGAAGCCGCAGGTTAACGAGCGCAGAGTCGTATACAATCAGTGCCAAGCGGGCAATACGCTCTCGAGCAGGTTCCAGGTAAGAGATAGATTTCGGTCCATTGGGTTGTATTGCTACGCGCAGGAAGCTACGAAGCCAATCGTCATTATCCCTGAACTCGACTGCCCAACGACACGTGATCCACCTCATCCGGCGCAGTCGACATTCACTCCCTCGTTCTTCGGGGTCGACTTGTTGGTCTCCGCGGCGCAGGCCGTCGAACGACTCGGTATCCCCCGCTGTGGATATTTCCTCACATTCGTTCATCTTCTGCTTGTGTAGAGAGCACACTAGGCTTGTCCTGGACATTGGGACCTACAGGGTCTGCAAAGCCAGGAATGAAAGAAAGAGTATTTTACTTGTGGGTAGGAATTGCACCAACGGACCGTTGCCATGTCAATCTCCGTTCCAGGTTAAAAGAGTAGGAATTGGAGGCACATCACGTGCTGCTCATCCGAGTTTTGTACATGTCGCCAAGAAGGAGGAGCAGCAGATGGCGATCTTGGTCAGGAGCGCCTGACAGCGGTCTTCTGCTGTGTCGGTTCGCCACTTGCGATACCCAGGCTGGTTCTTGAGTCTGTTGTATCGCGCGTGGCTGATACAAACAAGCAGAGGGAAATGGAAAAGATCGATAAAGAGAGGGAAAAGGAACATGTCGCTGCTCCTGAGGCCGACAGGGAAAGTTCCGACGAGGAAAAGTCCTGGGGACGAGTCTTTTTTCGTCGGAACAAACATTTCTTTTCGTAGCATGGCTGCACGTTCAATATAGGAACGTAAGGGGAGGGAAGTGCAAAAGTACGATAAAGAGACGTTGGAGAAGGATATACGTAGCAGACGCTGCTGGTTCAACCGCATTGCTTGGCGACAAAGACAACGAGGATGTCATCTTCTGAGTGTCCACAGGGGCACATTCAGAGGAATGGGTTGACGCTACTGCCGGGGTCGTGGAGGGAAAGACCGATAAGCAAAAGATCGACAAGGAAAATTCTGAGAAGGAAATCTTGCAGCAGACGCTGTTGGTTCGACCGATTTGCTTGGCGACAAAGACAGCGAGGATG
>MU006792.1:363664-374651 GCA_010093635.1 Massarina eburnea CBS 473.64 | reverse complement strand
GTCGTATTCTTCCTCTCTGCCGCGGAAACGTCAACGAAACCGTGGCCATAGTCGTTCGGCGGCATGGCTTGCTTTCAGGACATGCCATTGCTTTTTTCCAAGACCTTGCATCCGGCGAACGAGTCCTTCTTGGGGAAGTCCACTAGGTATACATGACTGTTTTGGCTAACGGTGTCAACGGCGCCTCGTGGATAGCCCTGACCAAAGCAGACTTGCTGCACCTTGGACCCAGGAGTTGCACAACAGTCATCGTAGACGTCGGAGTATTCGTAACTCCATTCGCAATCGTCGTACTCTTTGTCCGCTTACCATCATTGCCCATGTATTCATAATGACTAGCGGTACAAGGACCATACCACTCCGAGGACTCACAAGGCAGTGCGTAGGGCTCGTATAACCTTTGAGGCCGGCATGACCATTGGCGCGGCTGGCCTGTCTTTCGAATCGAGTTGTGCTCGTCATCGTGTTCCTGGATATCCACTTCTTGTCCCCGAGGGGCTAAAGATATCCTCTACCGACATGGGGCCATTTCTGGCCCGGGGTCTGGCTGTTATCCTATATGCCAAACCTGCGATGCCATTTGTTTCGGTTTGTTGACGGCGGGCGTGCTCATCAGGGACGATGTGGCGGTCGAACGTGTGTGGTAGACTGGTTACCATGGATAAGGCGGATCCGAGTGCTTTGTCAATATGCCACTCGTGGAGCGGATGCCATGTCTCGCATGCTGCCATCTCCTCTGGGCTCGTAATTCTGTTGTCGCTTCCTCCGCAGTTTGGGGTGCCGTCTTCAGCGGCGGCTGTAGGTATCCGGCCCCGACGAGGATGCCCGAACGATACTGGAGTAGGGTCGTGCTGCCCACGACGCAACCCGAACCTTCTGGCTTGTTGTAATGAAGCCAGTGGCTCTCTCGTACTGCTACCTGTGTATTATCGCCCGCTTCGGCGACGTGTCGCTCAAGGTTTCGCAGCGGTCGGCGAAGAGATCGGGCGTGAGGGCGTCGGGCATCCCCAAGGCTCTGCTCGGCGGCCTGTTCATCGTACGGGTATCGGATCTATCTGTCGCCATCAGTAAGGACCTTCAAATGAGGCGTATTCTCTCCCTATCTGCAGGTGTCCCGCGTGTGGGTTCGAGAAGAGTGGTGGAGAGGTGGCGGGGGTTCAGATTAAGCTGGTCAAGACCACGAGTCCCAGGTCCGCGCTTCAGGAGATGGCACTCCAAAGACATTCCTACACGGGATATAGACGTACCTCGTTCATGTCCATGCCCGCTCATTGTCGACATGTGTCAGTATCGACATCGCTGCCGTGTCCTTCGCGGAGAGCAGAGGACGTTGCGGGGAAGGAGCAACCACGACGTCTGGACTCAGCGACGCAGCGCGCCGATGAGCTCTCCTCGCAATACGACTCTGCTCGAGCGCTTTCCTTATGCCCTGTATCGCCTCTACATACCCATGTCGCTGGTCTTGTAGGTGTGTTGGTGCAGCGCTCGGCCAGGCAAGCGTGGGGGTCGATGGACAGCGTACAACACCCACCAGGCGAAGATGCCGTCTCGCAACTCGGCGATGGGCTCTGTATGTTCGCTGCAGATGCCCTCAGGCCGCTCCTATGCTCTCGTATTAGCTGCAGATGCCAAAAGTGTGGTGGCCGTTGTGTTGTGTGCAGATGTGCGCAGGATGGAGCGAGCAGAGGAAGCCCACCCACCATGGCTACATGCCGCCTCACCGAACGCCGATGTGCTACAGTTTCTCGCAGTGCACTTACCTGGATTTCGATTCTGCTCACTCACCGATGCCCCAGTATGCTCACATCGCTGCTGTTGTGAATGGGGTGTCGGGGGCAGGGAGGTCGAGGGGATGGGGAGGCACAACAGCCAGCTTCAACATCCCACCTTGGGACGCTGCTGAGCTACATAACCGAGCTATGACCATGCCCCGGTTGCCCTTTTGCCTGCCCACCATGCTAGAACATGCATACGGTTGCTGTTGCAGAAAATGTATCGCAGGAAGGCAGGGCGCGGGGATCGCACATGAAGTAGAGAATACCGACAAGCTCAGTAGACTCCATGGGCATGTAGGATGTGCCAGCATCGACATTATGCCCATACGTCGATGCCAGGTCAATGCCATCATCGTTGCAGCAGCTGTGTACGGAGTGGCAAATGGCGGTGCTTCCTGCAGGCCATCCCCAGAACGCTGGGAAGCTGCATAGAAGGCGTATGGGTGCTAGAACGCTTGTACGAAGCTCTCATAACACAACCAGTGCATCAAAAGGCTGCTGTGTACGAGAACGCTTTGGATAGCAAACCCGCACCATGTAGCAAACTTGGTCATCGACAGAGCCTTCTTGATGCGACGGCTGCCATTCTTTTTTCTCGCCAAAGGAGACACTCTGAACGACTAGAAGATTGCGATATGTCCTAACTCGCGTTATGATGTTCACAGGGGTCGCGTATGATGTAAAACGAGCCAGAATTTGCCCAAGTCCACTAAGTCCGCATAAAGCCGCCACCCAACGTCGTCCGAACTCAGGGGTGATGGATTTTGTAAACTCTTCATTACCACCCCTACAACCGCCAGTAATGGCCTCACAATGAATTATCGCACATGTCACAATGCCTAAAAAGAAGAGCAGATGTGCTTTTCGGGTGCTGGCCCTGGGTCAAACGTAGAGAACCCCCTTCGGCAGCCGCAGCAGACGTAAAGACATTGTATTGGAAACTACACTATATTGTCCAGAACGCAGCAAGAGGGTATCATGAAGAGGGAATCCAGCAAAGACAAACCATGTTAAGGGTACGCACGATGCGGGAACACCGCACGCCACCGGAAAGAAAGCCCAAGTCCCAGCCCGTTCAACTCAAAATTCGACGTCGAAGAAGACGCTGACCGGCGCCATGTGAGCCCGGATCTCTGTCGGTCGGTGCAGAGAGCGCCGCACAAGTTCGAAGCCTTGGAAAGCGCTCAGCGGGTACCAGTATTCTCTTCCCACCACGAAGTTCATAACCGCCGTCTTCTCATCGTCCGTCAGCCGGCGGTTGGCGTTCAACGCACCGATCACGCAAGTCTTGAACTGCTGTTGCAGCTTCTCGCGGGCGATCGTGAAGATGACGAGGTCATGGGCAATGTGTCGGATGATCGCCGCCACATTGAAGATTTCCCCGTCGACCTTGGTTATGTTGGCCTTCATGGCGTGGATGCGGATCTCGCGGTCGGGCGTGGGTTCAACCCACATCGTGTCGTGGGCAATAGCCGCTAAGATCTCTCTCTTCTCGGTGGAGAGGTCGATGAACTTGAGCCGGTGGTCGGCTGCCATGTAGATCAAATTGGTTTCGATCTCGCGCAGGTCGAGGAACTCGCGGGTGGACGGCGTCTCCTGGAAGACCGCCATGTCGGGCATGATGGCGTGCGGCGAGCGCGGAAGGCCGTGGCTACTTGTAGGGGGTGGTTGTGCGAGGCTGGCGTGCTGGCGGGCCCGAGGGCAAGACGATGCCGACGTGGAGAGAGAGTTGTTGATGCCGCTGCTGATGCCGCTGCTGGTGTGGCTGCTGCTTCTTGTTGTGATGCCGACAAACTGAGGCTTGTGGAGACAAGGAAAGAGAATCTGATGCCGCGCTGCTGGTGTTGTTTCTGCTGCTTGTTGTGATGCCCGCAGACTGAGGCTTGTGGAGAAGGAGAGAGAGAAGCTGTCGAGGCAGAGAAGATCAACAGGGACAGTTCGAGCTCGTGGTGATTGTGCGTCTGTCGAAATTACACAAGGCAGCGGTCCTCGCGTCACCGTTCACTTCTCCAGCCACCGCCGCTACGCCTACCCCACTCGCCACCATCCTGCCATGCCTCTCTCCAAAAGGACTCTCATTGCCCTTTATATATCCTTTATTTTGGAAGTACCTTTGCATACTCGAGCTGGTCTAGCGGCGTCATCTGCTAGATTGGCTCGAGTCCCTGCACCCAAGGAACCCCGCTAACTTCTTGACAGAACTCGAGTTCGAAACGCGAACGATATCTTTTTTTGCACTTTTTTTGGCACCAGAAGCCGCCGATGTAGGCGGCGCTGGCTCTCCCTTTTGCCCACCAGCACAGCAGTGCAGAATACAGCTTTTTGGGGCTCCTGTACGGCTGAGAAGGCGCGAAGAGAGCAATTTGCGTATTTTTGGTCTACCTACAGTATTCGATAATATACTGGGGACGCCAGCAACCTACCGCGTCTGCACAATTGACGGAGTTCGTGCAACGACGCGGCCTCTCCACCGACTTCTACGCCCTTGGGCAGCAACAACAAGCTTGAGAATGGCTGGTTTCCACGGGGCCTTTACGAGCAATGTTTTTCCAGCATCTGCGACGCGTACATCTCCAATTGTACAGGCTTTTTCAGAGACATTGAGCACCCTGGAACGGGCAAAAACGTGTATCGGTTTCTCCTATGGATATCTGAACATAGCAAGCATGACAATGAGTACGTATGCGAACATGTTTCCTTGTAGGATCATTTGTCTCGAGGCAGCATTCCCGATCCGCCAATTCCCGTAACATGTCCAGAAGCTGTAGAAACCCATTCAAAGCCTTTAACAAAAAGGTAACGAGCTTGAGACCCCTGATTCCGAGGTATACAAGCACGCGGCTAGCTACTTGGTAAGTCTGAGTCCGTAATCCATGTGTCTCGTATTTCCCCTTATTCCTGAATTCCCCGTTGCCCATTTCTTGAACAACAACCGCCACAACGAACGGGTACGAATGTACCAGCTCTCGGTCCTCGAAACATGCAATTCCTCTGTAATTTCCGGGAATCCCTATTTACCCCTGAGTACGAACTTGGGCGCAGAAGGCAGTTTTGGAAGCGACTTTAGACAGCAAAGCGGCGTATTTGTGGGTATACGCACCGCGTTTCTGTATATGATCTCGCTACATTGTTCGCGTAGTATGTATTACAGCGTCATGCCCTCCTTAACGTCTTCTATTGTTCTTTCGGCGTAATCCGGAGTCGTTTAATGGCGTTTACGGGTTGTGGCTTGGTATAATTAATTCTCAGCTATTATCGCTAAAGTATCACGCAACAGCGACATGTACGGGGAATGGAATTGTAGTCGAAAGAATTAGTCGCCTATACGCCTATCTGCTACATCAGTGGCAATAAGAAAACTAGACGTGTAAGTTTGAAAGAGTAGGCTACGGAGATTTATGCAGTGTTAATTCGACTAAACAATATCGATGGAAAGGAATGTGTACAGAGCTTCTATCGATCTGGAATTACACGGCCTTATCCACACCACCTGACTTATCGTTATGAAGGTTTCAGAGAATTGCGACATATATGGCTTCAACAACGCGACGATTCCTTCTAGCCACACCTTGTAATACCATGGACGCTTCTGGCCCTCTACTGGTGGACGTCTTTTTCCATTCTGGCTCTGCTCGCCTTATTCGATCTTGGCTTTCATTTCGGGATACCGTGTCCCTCTAGCAAGAGATAGTATAGGATACATGAAACATGAGGGAACACCATGGACTGCAAAGCGACGAAGCCCATACGATTCCCGTATACAAGCAAGATACGTTTCACCATCAACCTCAACATAACGCAAAGCCGAACACACGTGTATACGAAACAGAACAAGATTTCAAAGCATCACATACGATGCATAATCCTTTGTACTTCCATACTACTGGAGATAAATCCGCCAAATAGTCCCCACCCACCACCCTGCCCCCGGAAAACAACATCCAAAACACCGGAAACACTTCCGCATCGTAATATCGTGAGAAGTTCCTCCATCCATCACACAATCCATGCTTTGCCTCCAGTATGATCCGATCCATTTCGTTCCTCCCATCCATCTTGACGGTATTGTCGGGATCCTGCTTCGCACATGAAACAGGCATCCCAGGCGTCTCGTTATCCGCGCCAGTCCAACCGGCGAACCATCCTGTGAGATACTGATGGAGAAGAATCCGCCGAATAGACGGAAAGAGGTGCCGACGAGGCCCTTTCCGAAGCCTGGGAAACAAGGCGAATATCTGGCCTCGGACACCGCCGCGACGACATGGTCTCGCCTGGCGGAGGCCTCCGCCAGGCGAGTTGATATATTCTCTAACTTGGTCGGCGGGATGTCCGGATCTTCGTAGTCCTTGGTAGGCCCTTTGCAAACTCCCGTGGTGAATTTGTGGCCTCGGACACCGCCGGATTAGGTGGTGGCGATCTTCGTGCCGGCCATCACGACGGTCATCGTGGCCTGATGCAGACATCTACCAGGCTGTTGTTGATATTCTCCAGTCATTGGGTGATATACCCGGCATGGACAAAGCGCGTCCGCGCCTCTGTCTCGGTGAGCGGAGAACGACTCGGGAGGCACGGACGAGCTCTAAGTTAGAGCGATGGGCACGATCGTTCTGCGCCTGGGCGCGACTACGAATCTGTCCTAGGAGCGACTGCGAATCTGTCCCGGGAATTCGAGTGTAGTGGAGGTGGGTGGGAAGAGGAGGGAGCGTGTGCGAAGAGGAGGAGGCTGGTGTTTGTATCGTCAAAACGGCCCAAGGCAACCTCGTTGTCGTTTTCTGTGGGCCCGTGACCTTGCGCGCGTCCAGTCGCAGCTGACGGGTCCCGGTGGCCACGAGAGCTTCTAGAGTCAGCGGACGGTGTCATGAGTCGGAGGAGAGTTTGCCGGGACGTACAGAAATTTCTCTTGCCCCGCAGCGTGGTGTTGGGGCTCTGGGTGAGCTGCCCTGGGAAACTTCGTTTGGCTGGCGGGGGGCGCCTGCACCTTTGCCTGGCGAGCGTGAAGCCCACAAGCTCACCGGCCTGGGGGCTCACTATCCGGACTGTTGTATGGGCAACATGGGCATCAAAAGTAGCGGAATGGTCGTCTCAGGCTCATACAGGCACTATTCCGACTTTGCAGCGTGGTGTTGACCCTGTGGACCGCTGCGACAAATTTTCCAAGGCAGCTTCGGTGAGCTTGGTGGGGAGCCCCTCAGCCTTTTCCGAGCGGCATGTTCGGTGAAGCCGACGAGCTCACCGCCCTGTAATGCCACCATCCAACGTCTGAGTATGGGATATGTGGGCATCGAAAGGACCGGAAAGGCGTTGTCAGGAACGTCAAGCTACTATATCCGCTATGCGGCGTGATGTTGAAGCCCTGGGACCCTATTTACCCCCATTTCTCATGCCAAACTTGCAAACCCGACCGAGAGCCTTGGCGTTCCCCTGAATGAAGGTTGCAACACCCCCGCGGTAGGCAGTTCGTTATCGCGGCCGCCACAACACCGCTGGATAATTGATATGGGTATCAGAAAGTAGCGGAAGGGCATTCTCAGGCATGTTATCGTATTATGCCGAATTCAGGGCGTGGTTTTGAGACCCTGGGGCCCGAGTTACCCCATCGCCCATACAAAACTTTCAAATCTGGTGGAGACCCTGAATAAAGTCCGCAGCACGCCCGCGCTGCGCAGTTCATGAATACGGCCGCCACAACGACTTTGTATGGTCAATATGGGTATTTGAAAGGAGCTCAAAGCCGATATGAGGCTCGTCAACACCCTATATTAATTTCCTATGGTGGTGTTGAGGCCCTAGGGTCTGAAATACAGTTTCGGGCCACAGTAAGTTTGCCAAACGGGCAGAGGAACTTCGCCATTTCCCAAGCGCAGTGGGAATGGGGGTTGTAACATGGACGCGCTGCGAACTTCTCTACCAGACTCACCACAACGCCCGAGTATAGGCAATATGGGTATCAAAAGTATCGCAAGGGGCAGTTATGGCACGTCAAGATTTTATACAGACTCCAGGGGATGGTGTTGAGCCTCTGGGGCGAAGAATACAGATTCTCACCATGGTAAACGCGTGGGACTTGGTGGGCGACGGTTCTTTGCTTACCGCGTACAGTTGGGATGAAGCTTCTCACGCTCCCGCGTCTACCACGCCCACAACAACGCCTTGGTATGGGGAATATGGTTATCAAAAGGAGCTCCATGGTCTTCACACCCTCATCCGCGTCTCGGAATCTTTTTGCAGCGTGGTGGGGAGGCTCTGGGGCCCGAGATACCGGTGTTGCTATCTCACTCCCGCGTCCGACGGCCGCAACACCACGCCAAACACCCTCACCTCCGAATTCAAGATACACTACGGCACTTATATCTATTTTGAGGATACAACGTGTCTCTCCTATATATCAAGCTTCTCTCCTTTACCTCCAGCTACTCTGACGTGCTGTTGTTGGCCCTGTAGCCCTCACTGCGTACCCCCAAAACTGCCGCTCCTTCCCCAGCCCGCAGCGACCTGTGACGCAATTTGCCACACTGAGTTTTCCCCGCCGCCGCTCAGACTCACAGTCACCTGCTGCCCCGAGCTCGCTGTCCGCGACCCCGCCTTATCTATTGGCTTCCCCCCTCCCTCTCTTTCTCCCACCAACACCTCACCTTGTCTATTGATTTTCTCCTTCATCAAAATGCCACCACCCTGTCTACAAGACTGCAATCCCAGATATCTCCGCACCAAGTGTGGGCAGCGGCTCGGCGGGACAGCGACCTTGGCAGAGGCTGGGCTCGCATTACCACCCTCTGCCAAATACCGCTGAGCCGCTGCCGTTCCGACCTCGCCCTCCAACGACCCCATTCAAACCTGAGAAAGAGCGCCTCGGTGGTATGGCGGCTTTGGAGGAGGCTGGTCTCACACTGCCACCCTCTGCCAAATACCACCGAGGCGCTACCACTCCGACCTCGCACTACCGTCCCATGCTTTGTGAGTCAGAACCTACCATCCTGCTAATGCCTTTATACTGATCATGTGTTGTAGGTACACGGGAAGGAGATATGGGAGAGCTCACGGTCCGATTGGGCCGCCCAATGTCCCCATGTCATACCTGAGAAAGAGCGCCTCGGTGGTATGGCGGCTTTGGAGGAGGTTGGTCTCGCACTATCACCCTCTGCCAAATACCACCGAGGCGCTACCACTCCGACCTCGCACTACCACCCTCTGCCATGTGAGTCAGAACCTACCATCCTGCCAATGCCTTTGTACTTATCATGTGTTGTAGGTATATGGGAAGGAGATATGGAAGAGACCACGGGACCCGAGCGAGCCGTCCAATGTCCCCATGTCCTTCCGGACTGAACGAGGACGCAGCCAGGGTGGCTCCTCGGTCGTATTTGGTAGAGGATGGTCTCACAGAGCTACCACCCTCTGCCAAATACGACCGAGGCGCTACCACTCCAGCCTCGCACTACCACCCTCTGCCAAACATTCGACAACAAATGAACATATCCCAAGCCCTCCGCCAATGCCAAGCATGCGGACTAGGCCGCGAAACGGAGCGGTATAGTAATGGGGGCGGTGGATGAGGACAAGATGTCCTCTCCGCCATTATCAAGACGGCGTCGCCTAAAAATTTCAGTGCGATGGCTGTGGCTGCTGAGGAGGAGAATGCGCATGCGCAGGATTGCGGATGGATGAGGTTAAAATAGAGATTACTTCCAAGAAATGAAATTCGTTTAATTACATGCTTGCTCCTCGCCTTCCCTTCTCTCATTGTTTCGTTGGTCCGTCAGCAGCTCCATGTCTGTATTTCGGTCTTGTTGTGTACAGTGCTAGGTAACGCCAGTAGAGGACTGTTACTTTATGTAATAATGGATAAAAGCTCTCGCAAAGTCGTTTACCGTACAAACTAGACCAATGCTGGGAAAGAAACCACAGCGTCTCACTAAAATGACAGGTTTCGCGACAGAACTGTTTGATCTACGTCGTGGAATCTGCCACTCCATGTTCAGTATCTCTCTTCGTTGTCGTGAATCCTCGGACAAGCTTTGGCGGAACCGCAGGGGAAAACTCACAGTCGTTCGGATTTTAAATTATACGAACATCATAGGTGTGTGAGTGATGAACAGTCAGTTCTTTTGACGGGTAGAGAAAGAATGCGTATCGCAGAAAGCGCACCATGGCGGTCACGATATCTTCAGACAGCCATGTGTGAGCCCACGAAGCAAGGGATTTGAAGGGCTCTACGGCCTACAATATCGGAGAAGTGAGGGACATTAGTTCATAATCAGAGGAATAAATGCAATGATTAGTGCGCAATACCACAAGGAAGCAGAGCGCTAATTACGAAGTCCATCCACCGTAGGGTCTGTACGCAAAGTCACGAAAAGAGAAGCCATACCCACTCCAAAATCCAAGCACAAAGATACACGAGACTCACGCAGCATGAATCAAACAATTAGATGAAGAAGTGATCGATTCAAGACATCCCCACACAGCACGAGAGATCGCACTGTCTGTACATCCTGCACAACCCTATCCGTCTCTCAGGAAAGACTCCGTGTCGCTCATCCATTGAGATATATCTCGCTCATGCACCAATATCCTCATCGGATATCCAAAAGGAGGTGACAGAACCCCCATGTACACCACAGTAGTGTCAGTCCCCAAAGCCGCGACCTCAAACCTCGTCTTCAAGATCCAGATCACCATCCTCCACCTTAACATCCACACCCCCATCCTTCCCCCCACCAAAGACATCATCGTCAGCATCATCCACAACGCACGATTTCTTAAGCGGACTACCACCAGCACCCTTCTTGGCAGGAGTAGACTTAGCGACACGACCAGTCTTAACTACACACCGCACCCGTCAGCCAGCACGCTACCAAACACGGCATCACATCAACAGCGACGGACCCAACATACCCGACTTACCCGGCGACCTCGGCGCACGCGGACGGCTCGGGCTCGGAGCAGGAGCCTCGCGACCATTGGCTTCGGCCTTCATCTCTGCGGCCTTGCGTTTCGGCTTGCGCAGGAAATTCTCGATGGCGTTGTACGTGGCGCCGTCGCCGTAGATGCGCGCTACTTCGCGGCAATTGATGGCGCCGTCGTATGACGCGATGATGGCGGCTAGGATCCGGTCTTTGACTTCTTGGTCTTGCCAGTTGATTGCCATTGTTGACCTGGTTGTGTTAGCGATGGGGTGGATGGATGGAGAATAGAGGCGGGAATGCGGGGGG
>MU006792.1:331378-363454 GCA_010093635.1 Massarina eburnea CBS 473.64 | reverse complement strand
TTCCTGAGCACTTGCGTGCTCATTACACCTCCACCTCTCACTTTCGCGGCGAGACGTCACCGTTGCCAACGCCTGCACTACACATCGCAACGAGCTCTCACTGCCCCATCACATGAGCGCGCGATAACGCGTCTGTGGGTCTGCGCCGAGAAAAGTAACTATGGGTTCCCCGGGTTCGTGACAATTTTGCGTGTGGTGAGTGGATGGGAATGCTGTGGTTCGGTGGTACGCATATTGAGGCGTTTCCGTGCGACCGTCGGGGATGCGGGATCCTTGCCATCGTTGTGGGCGATGCATGGACGGCTGGGAAAAGCAAATACGGGAGATGAGAAGGAGACGCGAAGGAGGCTTTTGGGGGAATTGAGATATGGACAGACGGGATATGTGGACGGAGACAATGTAGTTGAGATTTGATATTGTTACGCGGAGAGAATGATGTCTACCATACTGTTCACCTACAACATAAACCCATGTCCTCGGCGTCCAACTGCTAATCCCCTGCAGCCAACCGTGAGCCAGACGTTTCGCGACTACGACCATCTGCGGAGATCGATCTCAATGCGCTCCTGCAACTATCCTTGGGTGATCTCGCATGGGTCGAGTCCCCTGTAGCCGTTCACGTACCACGTCGTATTCGACTCCCGAGAACGCTGAGAATGAGTCAAAGACTCTGTTGCTACGACAATGCACGTCACGGCGCCCGTCAAAGACTCGTACCACTGGCTATGAGTCGAAAGCGCATCGCTGGGAAGAGTTACACGGCGCATCTGGATCCGCAATTCAATTAGTATGCTACCACCTAGGACATGACTTTCATCTTTCCCTTGTCCTTTCGGTCATCCCAGTCCCTCTTGCTCTTCTCCCTCTTCCCCCCTTTGAACTCCTTTGCCTTCTCCAGCGGATCGATGACCACCAATTCCTCCTCATTCTTCCGCTTCCACTCCAAATTCTTGCCCAGGCGATCCTTGGCAAAACTCAGTGAATGCGCCATCCATCCCGTATCGTCATCGCTCTCGTCCTCGTCCTGCTTGTCCCATGCGGTGCACGACTGACATCCGACGACAAAGTGTAGATCGCAGGGAACTTCCTCTTCTTCCTTCGGTGTAGACTTGGCGCCATCGGTGTCAGGTACGCTTTCCACAGGTCCGGCATCTTTCATTTTTGCGTCAACTGGTGCAGCGACTTCGAGCTTCGATTTGAATTTGTTGAGGATGTTGAGGGTGGCTTGGTCAGAAGCAGCGCCGTGCGCGCCCGCGCCGCGTTTACGTCCGCGCACGCTGTTGACGGGGACCATGGTGTCTAGAAGTGACTTCTTCTTTTCTGGCTCTGAGCGCTGTGTTATGGTGTTGCGCTTCATCGAGGCTTTGAGTTCGGCGATCTGCGCGTTGACGCGATCGAGTTTGGACTGTTTTTCAGCTTCTGGTGATAATTCTCTGGGCGCAGGAGAGGGGGATTTCTCCTTTGGCGGTGATTTATGTGCGGGGTTTGCCGCCGGTTCGGAGGAGGGTGACCGTGATGGAGACTTGGGTTTTGATTTGCGGATGGGCATCGTCTTCTCTTCCTTGGGCGCCTTCTGCTTGGACTTGGGCAACTCTTCCCCCGCGCTGACGAGCTTCGCATTGTATTTTGCCTTCTTTATGACGGGCATCGCATCCGCCTCCTCTCCCTCGTCCCCGCCAAAGCTGAGCAATGTCTTGCCTGCTTTTCTCTTGGGCTTCTTCGGCTTCTTGACCTCCTCCTTCTGCGGCGCCGCCTGCGCGCGCTTCACCATGTCCTCGAACGGATTGATGATGATCTCGGCGCCAGTGATCTTGGTAGGGTACATCGGCCGCTCGTCGCTTCCTTCGGCAAGCTCTGTCTCTGCCATCTTCATCAGGTTGTAGATGGTGTCGCCCACCACGCGCCCAAACATGGTGTTCTTGCCCTGCAACTCCGGCGTGTTCGCGAGCGTGAAGAAGAACTGACTGCCATTGTCGTCCTTCTTCCCCGTGTTCGCCATGCCCAGCAGTCCGCGCCGGTTGAACTTGAGCCGGCTGTTCCACTCATCGGCAAATGGATCGCCATCGTAGCTGCTCTCGCCGCCCTGGCCGGTGCCCGTCGGGTCGCCACCCTGGAGAATGAAGCCCTTGACGAGGCGGTGGAAGACGGTGTTGTCGTAGTAGCCGTCGAGGCACAGCTGCAGGAAGTTGCGCGACGTGACAGGTGTCTGCTTGGCGAAGAGCTCGAGCTCGAGGTCGCCGGTGGTGGTATGTAGGACCACTTTCGCCGTCGGATTCGGCTCGACGTTGTATGTGGACGCCATTGGCACAACCGTTCCCTTCTCTTCCGCGTGCTTGTCGCGTGTCGACGTGAGGCCTGAAATTCTGCCACTAAGAGCTCCGTCACCGCTCACGCTTCACCCTAGTCCAATCTCGGCTAGCGTCTTTTCCTGCCATGTGGCCCGACGTCACCGTCTCCAACACGGTGCTGTCCTCTGCTCCAAGTTCTCGTCCCCAAGCCACGGACCTCCTTTGTAACTCTTATAAACCATGCGGGTAGCCACCTTGTAGCCCTTTGATTGCCTCTTATCTCTTCAAAGCTTGACACGTCATTGGCCGTGCCTGCATTAGCCCCCCACCGCCAACATGCTACCCTACATCAACGCGCGTATGTAGAACAGCTAGATGAAGATGCAACGGAACTGACAAACTTTAGCTTTCGAGTACGTTGGTGGTGCATTGGGGACTGGGCCGGACGAATGTGAGATGATTGAAATTACAGCTTTTCCATCCGCTAACTTCGTCAGTGAAGCTTGTGTTTACCTTTTACCTATCGTATCCTCTAGCAGCACTCCTTAAACGTGTCCCAGACAAAGACCCCTGGAAGAAGAATCTCTTTACAATAGGGTATGCATCACTTTACGGCTTCGTACGTTCATCAAACTGATATTGTCCAGTGTCTCCCTCTTCTACCTCGTCGGCCTCTTTGACCTATGGGGCGGTCTGAGGACCCTACTCATAAGCGCCTATGGCACATATCTCATCGCATCCAAAATCGACTCACCATTCATGCCATGGGTCGGCTTTGTCTTCCAAATGGGCCACATGTCCATCAACCACATCATTCGCCAGCGCATCAATGACCCCTCTCTTACCGACATTACCGGCGCCCAGATGGTGCTTGTGATGAAACTGACTGCATTTTGCTGGAACGTGCAAGATGGACGTCTACCCGACTCTGAACTTTCCGACTTCCAAAAGGAACACGCTATTAGAACGCTGCCCAGCCTCCTTGACTACACTGGATACGTCTTCTTTTTCCCAGCGCTCATGGCCGGCCCAGCCTTCGACTACTGCGACTACAGCCGCTACATCACCACCACCATGTTCACGCTTCCTCCAGGCACCGACCCCTCCAAGGCACCGCCAACCCGCAAGAAGCGCAAGATTCCCCGCAGTGGCACGCCTGCGACCATCAAAGCCATCATCGGTAGCCTCTGGGTCTTTGCCTTTCTCAAATTCTCCGCTTGGTACAATCCCGCCATGATCCTCAGCGATGACTGGACAAAGTACTGGTTCCTCCGCCGCGTGTGGCACCTCTACATGTTGGGCCTCACCACCCGCATGAAGTACTACGGTGTCTGGAGTCTTGCCGAGGGTGGTTGTATTCTCTCCGGTATTGGGTACAACGGCATCGACGCTGTGACTGGCCGAGCGAAATGGGATCGCCTCACCAACATCAAGCCCCTCGACCTCGAAAAAGCAGAGAACACGCGTGCGTTCCTCGGAAACTGGAATATCAACACTAACAACTGGCTGCGAAACTACATGTACCTGCGCGTCACGCCAAAGGGAAAGAAGCCAGGTTTTAGGGCGACATTGGCAACCTTCGTTACGAGTGCATTCTGGCATGGGTTCTACCCTGGCTATTATATGGCATTCATACTCGCCTCATTCCTACAGACAACCGCAAAGAGTGCGCATACCCCTTAACCTTGTCTTCATCTGACTAATCATATCTAGATGGCCGCCGCATGGTCCGCCCCCTCTTCATGACGCCCGACGGCAAAGCCCCCCTACCCTCAAAGAAGTACTACGACATCTTCACCTTCTTCCTCACCCAAGCAGCCTTCGGCTTCACCGTCATCCCCTTCGTCCTGCTCACCTTCACCGACACCGTAAAAGTCTGGTCGCGCGTCTACTTCTACACACTCATCTGCGTAGCCCTTTCCTTCGCGCTCTTCTCACGATCCTTCCCCTTCCGCAAACAACTCATCAAGATGCAAGCTTCTCGCCTCACCTCTACCGATAATATCGAAAAGGTGGCCAAGGAAGAGATCGAGCAGGATAATTTGAAGAAGCGACAGGCCATGTTTAGGACAGAGAGTAGCGGTGCGGATAGCATAAGGAGGGCGCCTACGTTGGGTATTGCGGATGATCCTGAGGCGGATCTTGATGAGATTGTTGCGGAGGTGAAGAGAGAGATTGAGGAGAGGAGACGGAGGGGTAGTATGGTGCAGGGTTTCGATATTAAGAAGGCGGTCCAGGAGAAGATGAAAGACTTTCAGAAGAGCTCGAAATAATCTGGAGATGTTTTGAAGTATGGGGTTGGATGGCGAGTAGGTGTTGAACAGGAGACGATGGATTGTGATAGAGTTGGGTGTATCAGCTGGAAATGTGGCGTCTTTACCCCGGGTGGCGACCGAGAATTTGTCACGTGACGGATTCTCGAACGACTGGTGGTAGGCGAGTAGATGTGGTTGTGTGAGTAAACGTTCCTCCAGGTGGAGAAAGCGGGCAAGCAGAGCAGGCTGGGCTACCAACATTCCTCTTCAATTAATCGAACATGACTCATCTTCACAGACGTACCATTACATTAACCAGTCCATCCGAATCTCCATGAAAATCGTTTCAATCATTCATAACAGCATAGATTCGTAAACAGAAAAGCTCAAAGAGCCGTGCCAATTCCCTTGGCCGCGGGATATCTCTCTCCATACTGCACACTGACAGTTTTCGTCTGCAAAATGCCTTCATGTTTCATATCTTTCGGACTCTGCACCATTACCCCCACATCCCCTCCCGCTGAATTTCGCGGAGTAGCATACACACGTCCATATTCGTTGACGGAATATTCCACTTCCTCGTCGTCATCATCCTTCATAATCGCCTCCTCCTCGTCGCGATATCTGGAGTGCTGACTGCGCCGACTGCGCCGACTCTGCACGGAAGAGAGTGGCAGTGAGGGTGGCGGCGTGGAAGATTTGGTAGAGTCTGTGTGCGTGTGGGCGGAGAAGTAAGAGTCCAGCGTGTTTTTGAAGAAGACGCGGAGGACGGGGATGCTGGCGCCGACGATAGCGGTTGCAGTTTCGACGGCCGTCCATATCGTCACGTCTTTTCCGTTAACTATGGCATATTAGCTTCGAACGAGTCTCGCGATATCAGAGCACTTACAGTAAAAGTCGGCCTCGGCCAATTGCATCAAATACATGCCTTTGACAACGGCGCAAACACCGGCCAACAATCCCATACTCATGGCGATTCCAACGCCCACCCTCTCCTTAATCGTAAGCTGCAGTCCCCAGACCAATTTCCATGGCAGCAGGGCGAGCGCGAAATCGATCCATGTGCACCATGCCGCATTGAAAATGCCGTAGGCGACAATTGCTTCGGCATCCCAGCACTCGCCTTCGATGGTCGAGTCCCAGGCTTTCGCCATCGGTCGGCACGATATCCATGTCAAAAGGGCCGAAGGCAGCATGACGAAGAAGAGCGTGACAATGCAGAACCAGACAAAGGCTCTAGTGTACGAGGTTGTGAGACGGAGGAGCGTGACTCCAAACGAGATCTTGGAGAGGGTGGACGCGAAACAGGATATCGAAGCCCCGACGGACATTCCGAGGGCGATGATGGCGAGGTTTTGGGGAGCAATATCAGCGGTGTGTTTGCCGAAGCCGAGACATTGGCCGGCTTGTGTGAGGGCGGTTTCGACAAGGAGGAGGCCCTGCGGAGCATGAGTATGGAGTTGGTTGGGAAATGGTATAGTATTGGAGGTGGGATGGTTGCGATCTAACATACCCAAGAGATAATCAGAATATGGTCGTCCCACCATAGGCCCTGCCTTCGACTGAGTTTGGCGTAGAGACGTAACCCGAGGAATCCGCCTGAGACAAGACATAAACCCCATGTTACGCCTACGATCAGAGGTCCGTTATCTGGCACTGCCATCCCTCGCTCTCTCTTTCCTCCTTTCCTCGCCGGACAGTATTAAATATATAGTAAAATAAGAATTCGAATGGACACGATCGTAGTCGTGCTCACCCCACACCAGCCCTATGCAAATGAAAGAACTCTTAGGGTATCAAAGATAAAAGAAAGAAACGACGCGCCACCACATGGGGTAAGTCAACGACAGGAATAAAAGAAAACGAGCAAGGGAGTTGGGGATGTGCAGCAGGGGCTTCTTTATGTTGGGGCAGTGCACTGATGGCAACAGACCATCAGCACAGTCACAAATGCTTGATGGGATACCCAACTGTGACACGCAACAAGGCACGCAACAATCCATGCGCTCCAAGTTCCTAACATTGTGACCCAGAGGGATCGACAATGCATACTCGATCGGGTAGGCCCCGACGGGGAGGTCCCGGCATCATGATGTGCTTGGTATCATCTTTCGGGCCATTGAGCATCCAATTGTGGTGTGAGCAAAGCGAAACAGTATGAGGGCAGGTAAGTGGAACCGCGCCTGGACGCTGGAGGTGGTTACCCGTGGATTGGGGTGAACTGCATCTTGATACGATCAGCGTTTGTGTGATCAGGCAAGTTGGGCGAAAGGAGCGGGGTGGATCAAGCACAATCACCTGCAGGCCAACGATGTTACGATGGGGGGAGTCGATGCCCAAGGATTCCCCTCGCAGCAACGACCTTCAAAGCACCTTTGCGCCGGCACGTTCCTAGCGATTTCTTCGTCCCGATACCCACAAATCATCGTCGGGGCGATCAGACACAAGCATCCCCCAAACCACCCTCGATATCCATTTCGGTCCATTCTACTTGCCGAGAGCATTCGTCTGTGACTTGTGGCGCTTTTGATACCCGCTTGTGTCAGCTCCAAGTGCCGATTTTTATACGTTGCGCTACACAGCTGACACCCATCATCGAAGGTCGATGGAATCTTCCATAACGCACGAAAACGACCCTGACACAAAACATCAGGGACGCGGAGAAGGCGACGAATGGAAACGCACGGTACCGTTGGCCGTTAGGGGCTAACACTGGTGATACGAAGTGTGGTTCGGCGATCATGGATATGGCGTGTAACTAAATCCACTAAGACGGGCCGGCTCAAAAACCATGGTCAAGCTGCAGGAACGAGATCTCTCGAGATATCTCTAGATTAACCGCACAGACTGGGAATCGTGACGATTGGATGATGGCTTGTATTAAGGACGAACCCAAAATCTTGGGGTGCGAGGTCTCGATAGTGGTATTGTAGGAAATTTCCCGATAGGATGCTCAGGGTACTGCTGACGCAGAAGATTCTATGCGTTGTTCAAATAATGAGGCGATGGCATATATATTTCGGTGACCATCGTGTATATCAGGCGACAGCATGTATATTTCAGTGACCATCGTGTATATTGGGCGAGAGTACTGGAAAATCTCCCTTCATTGACATGGGTACGTACCAAGGTCGCTGCAAATCCGCTGTTGCAGTGCACGGCAGACAGATGCTACAGATAACATCTATCCCGTGTGTATGGGCCACAATATTGGTGCCCAGGAAGTCTAAATCGACGATTCAGGGCTGCACAGCGAGCTGTGAAGTATGCTGGTGATCGACTGCAGATCGACGAGGCCCATGAAAGGGAGCCTGACGCGTGGCATCGCATGGCTTGGTACTACTTTGTAGCCAAGACGGAGGAGCGATAAGAAGACTGTGGTGGAAGAAATTCGCGAACTGTCCGGAGCAGCAGGGGCGGTGACGTAAGTCCGCTAACCCGGTTCCGGAACAACACGAGGAACGATATGGGAGGCTACTCTTTAGCAGAAATGTATAATGATTCTGGAATAGACCTATGAGTGCCGTGGACTAAGCAAGATTCTCGCGATTGTCATGATATTCGGACTTTGTATACCGTATCCAGACGTCTGTCACCCTACTTCGCACAGCCGTTTTTGATCAATCTTGGTCGGTTTTCGGTGCATTTTTAATTACTGCGATCGACAGATAGATAAGGGTTTTATCAGATTTGCCTCATTGGGAAGGTTGAATATTGGGTAAAGCTCACCCTGACATCTGTTGCCTCCCTTTACAAAGTACCTTTTGACTATTTATCACATACAGAATGACTTAGCGGTAGATGGCTTATTCTGCTCTTCCATCACCCACCTTCACTCTCCAGAAACCACACTGTACCATGTTCACAGTCCGTTTCTGCGTCATACCCGTTTTCCAGCTGTAAAGTTTGATTACATTCGTCATCATTATCATCGCCTTGTGAAGCCCTATATGCCTTTTCGAAGTTTGCGTACTCATGTTTATGTTCCTCTTCGTCAGGAATCGCATCCAACTCCTGCCTTTTCACCAGTATCAAACTCGCTATCGTGTCTTCGTCGCATCGGAGTCTCTCAATCCCGTTCAAATCTACAAGCACACTACTCAAAATGCAGTAATCGAATGATCTCATGAATCTTCGTAACAAATACGTCGGTTGCCTCGATCGTACAGCTTCAACACTCCCATCGGTCCCAAATAGGAAATAAATCCGATAACCATATTCATCCAGCCAATCCAATCGCGCGATGTTAGGGACGAGTCTGTACGCGGGCTTCGCTCAGTTCAACCAATTATATCCGTCCACGTGCATTGCCGTACTATCTTGGTGCAGTAGTACGGATGGAAGAGTGATGGATCGGAGTACATTATCTTGTTTTACCAAACATAATGCATGATACATGTACGAGCCGAAAATGCATGTAAACAAGGTGGAATTCCTTGAAGAATTAGATCATCCATTCATGAAGTATCTGTCTTGATGACTTTGAGTGATGGGGAAATCCAAGTCCAGCTCTCCATGCGTAGGTCAAGTTCCCTGATAGAACTGGATCTCATTCTCGTGATGATCTTCCCACATTCCTTCCGGAGTATGATATGCATGCAAACACCTACCCAATCAAAGAATCGGGGTCAAAAGTACTGCATACCGTGTGGCCCTCGTACTCGATTATCTCCTCTTTTGTGACTTCGTACCCGCCCTGAGAATGTAATGGATTGGCAGCTTTCACGGTTACCAATCACATCGCTACCGCGCATGGCGTCTGATGGAAGACAATCCTCCGTGCCCAATCTGCGTACTGTGCGCTTGTGTTTCTTGGCTTTACCTGAGGGCGTACCCTGTCACTATTCCGTAGCGTTCCCGTGGGAGATCCTCGAACGAATGGGATGACATGGCGAAAATCGGTTCGTGTGTACTTGCGGCACTGTTAATTGGTGCGGCTATCTTCCGGAACGCATCCCGAGCGGCAGATAAAAGTCCACGCATGGTGTATAGCATTAGTCACTCTGTGGGGGCACAGAAGTGCCGACTCTCTGGTTTACGAAGCCTGAGAAAATGATTCCACATTATTTGGAAAGTGTGCATGTTCTGATCTGTATAACAAGGTATCTTTTATTTTTTGGAATGAATATCGACGAGTGCCTATGAAGCTGATGCCAGCATCAAACTATCTTAGTTAGGCTTCGGCGCATACAGGGTGCCTTCATTCCACTCTTTTGACTGCATGTCCTTCTTCCATGTCGGAGTCCATCCCTCCGCAGGCTTCAGCCCCGCACCTTCGAAAGCTTGTTCGAAATCGTGGATGATATCATTGATGTGCTCCAACCCCAAGCTGATTCTGATCATATCCGGCGTAACGCCACCCAAGATCTTCTCCTAAAAGTTGAGTAAAAAGTCAGTATATGTCTCACAAAACCTTTGAGCAATGGGCCTACGAACCTCGTCTGGGATTTGCTGATGCGTTGTCCTCCAGGGGTGGATGATGAGAGTTTTCGCATCTCCGACGTTGGCGAGATGAGAGCACAGTTTGAGGTTATCCACCACGGCAGCGACCTCATTGATGTTACCCGCCACACCAAAGGTCAGAACACCTCCTTGGCCTTTGGGAAGAACGCGTTGAGCGAGAGCGTAGTCTTTATGCGACTCGAGGCCAGGATAGTTGACCCATGAGACGCATGGGTGAGCCTCTAGCCATCGAGCTAATGTGATAGTGTTGTAGACATGGCGCTCACCACGGAGTGCAATAGTCTCGAGACCTTGGATGAAAAGCCAGGCATTGAAGGGGCTCATGCAAGGTCCGAGGTCACGCATTGCATCCATGCGGACCTTGGCTGAAAGTGCCTTCTTGCCGTACGTTTCCCAAAATCTCATTCCGTGCTGTCAACGGTCAGCCATTATCTCGGATACATCAAATTGAGAACTCACGTAGCCATCCGCGGGCTCAGTCATGCAAGGGAACTTGCCGCTTGCAGACCAGTCGAAATTGCCACCATCGATGACAATACCACCCATGCTCGTTCCATGGCCACCAATCCTAAATTGATAGCCGACGTTAGTGTATGTCGGGCAGGCAATTGCAGTCAGATCTTACCACTTCGTACACGAATGTGTTACGATGTCAGCCCCAAAACTGATGGGTTTGGAGAGATAACCGCCCATGCCGAAAGTGTTGTCAACAATGAGCGGGATACCTGCCTCATGTGCGACAGCAGAGATGGCGGCGAGGTCCGTCACGTTGAACTGCGGGTTGCCGATTGTCTCGACATAGACGGCACGAGTCTTGTCGTCAATGGCCTGCCTAATATCTTCAGGATGCGAGCCCTCTACGAACTTGCACATGATGTTGAACTTCTTAAAGTACACACGGAACTGGTTGAAAGTCCCGCCATACAAGTTCATCGTGGAGACAAAGTTGTATCCAGGCTCACAGATGGATGTGATAGCCATGAACTATTGCCATGTTAGTCATCACTTCGGTCAAAGAGGTAGAGGAACAATTGTGTACCTGGGCGGAATGTCCACTCGCCGTCGCTATAGCTCCGACGCCTCCTTCCAGCATAGCCATACGTTGCTCGAACACTGAGTTGGTGGGGTTGCCCATTCGTGTATATACGTATCCATCCTTGGACCAAGCGAACTTTGAAGCTCCATCGGAAGCATCCTCAAAGTTGTAGGCGCATGTCTGGTACAGAGGGAGAGCTCGGCTTCCGTTGATTGGATCAGGCTCCTGAGCACCGTGGAGAGCGATTGTCTCGTACTCCGGAGCCTTGGTCACGTTTCCTAGATGTCCAGAAACCATTGTGGTGTCTGTGGATGCAATTGTTGAGTTGTAGAAACAGCAAGCGTAATGGAGGGTGTTGGTAAATGAAAACACTGAGTACCGCTACCGAGATATAGGACGAAGCAGATTAAAGCCCACAATATCTCGGTTCCGCCCCCGCTCACGCTTCACTTCCCGGTCGGCATTGATTGTCTGCATTCGACGGCTTCCCCCTCCTATCGCGGCAGATGCGATAAATTTTCGATAGGTCCAAAACCCCCCACGTTTGTAGACACATCTAGGCGAAGTCGTAATGCGGCACAAACATGTACGTCGTCATCGGCACCGGGCAGCACCGGCGAATATTGTCGTTTGTGTCTCCGAGTGCAGGGGAATGGAAGTGCTGGGGCGGGGATGCCGGCAGGATGCCGAATGATGCCGCCACGCAAGTGTCGTACAATAAATACCCGAGGAAATAGATTGCGGGTTCCCCGCAAAAAGCCCCATCTTTCTTCTTAAACTTTACACGACTTCCATATCGCTACTTCATATGTGGTACTAAGAAAGAATTGCTTATGCCTACCAATCATTGGATCCTACGGTATCACGAAGCTGAAAGCGGAAATATTCATACAGACTATGTAGTCTTAAAATCCATATATTGTTGATAAAGGAATATTGTAGCGTCTAATCAACCTCAGTTCACACAAACGTCACACTTGTAGCCGGTTTGGTATTGACGCTCAGAGTAAATACGTCTGGTCTGGAATAGCTGCCAACCGCATCAAAATCCAGCTGTTTCATGTTAGTCAAATTTAGAGGACACTCAGTATGTAGGAACCTCACCCTAGACTCGATAAGCTCATCTTTGCAGATGTCTGCATAGACTATCCCTTCCTTGTCCCAAATTGGCTCGGCTAGGAACGTGCCTAAGGGACCAACGATGCAGGAGCCACCATGGTTCAAGACGGCATCTGGGGTCCACTTAGAACCGTCCGGCTGCCTATCTGGATCTCCTTCTGTGAACGGTGGATAATCGGAAGGAAAGTCCGATACCTGCTGCAATCAGACGGTGTTACGGCCTTGAGTAATATTCAAACTTACCTTGCAAAACTGGTTGACAGAGATCACGAAGCATCTTCCTTCCTTTGCGATATGCTGCATAGACGCAACCCAGGTTGGGAGGTCGTCGGCATGGGGAGCAATGTAAATCCTGTAACGATGTCAGCTCCCGTCGCCTCACGATAACATCTCGTATCGGTAAGTGGGTATGTACTCGATGCCTTGCTGGTAAAGAGATAGACGCGCAGCTGGCATATAGTTCTCCCAGCATATCAGACCGCCGACCTTGCCGATCTCTGTATCAACAACCTTGAGTCCATCCCCAGCTCCACGACCCCAGACTAATCTTTCCGCAGCGGTGGGGATCAGCTAGCCCAATTAGTATCGCTTCAATGTCGAGTAAGTATGACCATACCTTTCGATGGGTGTAGAGAAGCTCACCCCCTCTTCCGATGAGCACTGCGGTGCAATAGAGTGTTCCTTGGTCCTTCTCGACGATACCAACAGATAATAAAACTTTATTCTTCTCTGCTATGCCACGCAAAGTATCAAACTCGGGAGATTTAACAGCAATTGCAGATTTGTAGTACTTTGCATACCATTGCCGGCCTGTCTTATTTAATGTGTATCCATGACTCGAAATAAGGATCATCTTACCTCTGGGCTCTCGAGCACCAATCGTAGTATCGAATGAGTAGCGCCAAGGGTAGGCCGACAGAAACGCTTCTCTATAATACGATCAGCTCAAGTGAAGAAGCTTGCAAAGAGGGAGGGACTTGCGGGAAAACCACAAGATCCGCGCCGGCCTTGGAAGCTTCGGCAGTGAAGTGCGATACTCTTTCAAGACTCTTTTCAAGATCGAAACACACTGGGGCAGCTTGGACAGCAGCCACTTTCACTGTGTTTGACATGGTTGATCTCGGGGATTGAATAAAACGCAAGCTCGGTGAGGATCAGAAATTCAAGTAGTCCTCGAAAAGCAGTAACAGAAGGATTTGCAACGAGGGAAGATATCTAAGCGTCGAATACATATTTCATGTGTATAGCAAAGCGATGTCGGCATATACTCATGGATGAATATGGATTGGTAGCGCTGCCGATTCTGATTTTGATGCCGATGCCGATAGGTAATCGGCATTATTTTAGGACAAAGGATTCCGCGCTTCCGCACTACATCGTCGATCTGCCGTGTAACTACCCCACTAAGTAATGCAGGGATATTGTAACCTCTTGCTTTTCAAGCCCTTTAGCATTAATTGCGGGGCTGAATTTTCGTGCCGACTGTCGACTGTCGGTGATTTGCCGACTCGGGAACATTGCAGTAACGCTTCAAATGTCATGAATTAACATGGCGGGAAATCCATCTCGTGGTATAGATAAAACACTGTAGGTATTTATTACGAGAGATTGACCGCCGTCAAAAGATCAACTTTCCATAGTTTAACACCTACACAGTGGGCGAGAAATATGCACCATGGCGGAACATGATTTCCATCCAATTAGTACATTTGTCCTGTCCAACCAAATTAGGCTTTCGCTCACGTTATACGCAGTGCTCGATCATATCCAAGATGATAACAATTTCTACGCAAAACTCGTCTCAAACAAAAAGGTTGCTCTCATCCCGTCATTCACTCTCGAATCCGGAATCATTTTAAATTCAGCTCCTGTTGCGTACTCAACCTGGGGTGCGCTCAACGATGATCGCGACAATGTACTGGTAGTCTGCCATGCACTGACTGGCAGTAGCGATGCCATGGATTGGTGGCATCCATTATTTGGCCCGGGAAAGGCACTTGACACTGCTCGTTACTTCATAATATGTCTCAATGTCCTCGGTTCTCCTTACGGCTCAGCATCACCTCTTTCTACCAATCCCGCTACCGCAAAACAATATGGACCTAGATTCCCAGCAACTACAATCCGCGATGACGTCCGGTATGAGTTACTTCGGTTGAAAATTTTCTCTGAAATGCTGACAGTTAAAGGATACACAAACTCGTTCTAGATTCCCTCGGCATACAAAACGTAGCAGCCGTGATAGGAGGTTCTATGGGTGGCATGACAACTCTCGAATGGGCACTCTGCACACCGCCAGGCTACGTCAAAACCATTATTCCCATCACAACGTCAGCGTACCATGGCGGGTGGGGAATCTCATGGGGAGAAACGCAAAGACAAGCCATCTACACGGATGCTGTTTTCAACAACGGATGGTACGAGCCTACACCAGAAGGACAGCCGCGCAATGGTCTCGGGACAGCTCGAATGATTGCTATGCTGACGTATCGATCGCATGGCTCTTTCGAATCAAAATTCAGCCGCAGACCTGCGCAGCCTGTGAAGAATGAAGTGAAAATGAACGAAACGGGACTTCTCACCCCATCACCCTCTCCGAGAGTGACTACGACATCACCCGATACCAAAACATCTTCAGAACCCCTGTCTTCCATGGCTTTCTCCGCACAATCATATCTTGATTACCAAGCCAGAAAATTCCTCTCCCGCTTTGACGCCAACGCGTACATCCACCTGACACACAAATTGGACTCGCACGACATAACACGAGACCGTATACCCCACCCTCCCTCCTATTCGCCCTCGGAGTCTGATCTTCGTCACGTACTCCGCGCTGTACCGCCAAAATCTCTCGTCATTAGCGTAGAAACTGATGTCTTGTTTCTGCCAGAGCAACAAGTTTTACTAGCCAAGTGCTTGCCTGAGGCACAATTGGTGAAATTAGAGAGTGATGACGGTCATGATGGTTTCTTGCTGGAGTTTGAGGCGATGAACAAGATCATCAGTGAGCACTTGAGAGAGAGGTGTCCCTGGATCTACAAAGGCAAAGAGACTGGATGGGGTGATCAGAGTGTGATGTATAAGGGAGGGGGAATGAATAGTATGTTCGGCGAAGCGGAGAAGCTGAAGTTGTGATAGGCTGCGAGTGTATGATTACCAAATCTCTTTACTTATCGTCGCCGTTAGAGCGAGGTCGGGAGTTAGAGGCTCTGTCTACCTTGAATTGTGTTCCGTAATCTGAAAAGGAAATTGCCATACTCTCGTGAACCCAAATGGCGTACTTCGGCCTGCTCCACAGACTTAAAATTGCCGTTGCTTGGCCGGAATCGAACAATTGAACCGGCCACAGATCGCCGAACGCAATACGAACATGCGTTGGCAACCGACCCACATCTATGCATGCGTAACCTTCCGCGGCGAACCCCACGTCATGCCGATGGAGGAATGCCGACGATAACAAAGCGTGCCGCAATCGTACCACGTACGTACCACTTCGGAATAACGAGTGCTGAGATATGCGCCGTACATGACACAATATCCGACAGCACGTTTTGCTGCGCCCTCCTGCTTCTGCAATAAAATATTGACCTATTAACATTTGGCTTCTCTTGCCTGAAGCTGTGTTTTGTGCCATTGAATGAAATATACAATGCCGCATCCCGTGCCCAAACCTTGGCTCGTTCAGAAGTACGGCGGGACTAGCATCGGCAAACTCCTTACCTCAATAACTTCAACCATCATCCCGTCGTATCTTGGAACACACAACGTCGCAGTAGTCTGTTCTGCGCGGTCGGGAACAACAAAGTCTGCAGGTACAACAAGTCTCCTCCTGGAAGCTATCCAGCTCGCTACGTCCGATGAAGCGAATACGGAGAGGCTTGAGGAGATCATTAGTGAGATTGAAAATGAGCATCTGGGAGCTTTGAAGACTGCTGTGAGAACGGAGGCATACATGAGCCCAGATGTGTTGAGGACGGAACTTGAAATACGAAAAGATTGCGAATGGGTGCGACACACATTAAAAGACGCATGGCAGCGAGGGGAGATGGAGAATGAAATCTCAGATCGAATTCTTTCCATTGGCGAAGTTCTAGCTTGTCGAATTGTTGCCGCATCTTTGAACGCAAGAGTAAATTCCACCTTTTCCTCCTTGATACCATACCAAAAGCGCTGATACTCGGAGCAGGGCATTACATCCACGGTCATCACACTCGACACCATCGTCCAAGAAGCCCACGGCCACAACATCCATCTCCTAACCAATACCTTCAAAACCTCACCTACGACCTTTCTCTCCGCGCTCGCCGTCCCAATCGCATCAAAACTCGCACTCCTCCCGCCAGGAACCGTACCCATAATCACCGGATTCTTCGGCCAAATGCCCAACTCTCTCATCTCAAGCGTAAATCCACACCCCCACCGTCTTCACAATCCTCACTAACCTCGATATTTCCCACAGGTAGGACGCGGCTACACCGACCTCTGCGCCGCGCTAACAGCCTCCGCACTCTCCGCCACCGCCCTCCAAATCTGGAAAGAAGTCGACGGAATCTTCACCGCCGACCCCAGGAAAATCAAAGCAGCGAGGTTATTAGCAACGGTGACGAGTGAAGAGGCGGCTGAATTGACGTATTACGGGAGTGAAGTCATTCACCCTCTAACCATGGCGCAGATCGACGTCGCGGGAATCCCGCTGCGGTTGAAAAATGTGATGAATCCCGAGGGGAGTGGGACGATGATATTTCCGTCGGAGAATGCGAGGAGTAGTGAGGGTAGTGATGGGGAAGTGGAAAAGGGGAGGGGGATAGAAAAGGCATTGTTCATGAAGAAGCATGGATACTACGGCCCACATTCCTCGCGTCGTCGCCCTACAGCCGTAACTTCGAAATCCGACATCTGCGTCCTTAATATCCGCTCCAACGGTACATCGCCACCAGCTTCGTTTTTCGCGCGTACGGCTCTACTGCTCGAGAAATACGATGTTGCTATCGACCTCATCAGCTCCTCGCAGCAGATGTTGAGTCTCGCAATCTGCTGTCCGGGTTCTAGTCCAGAGGGTTTGAGGTTTGAGGACGCGATGCAGGAATTGGGAGCAGTGGGGAGTGTTGCGGTAATGAATGGTATGAGTATTGTTTCGGTGGTTGGTCATAAGTTGCGGAATATGGTTGGGGTGGCGGCCGAGATGTTCGATGCGTTGGCGAAGGCGAGGGTGAATATCTATCTCATTAGTCAGGGGGCTAGTGAGATTAGTATTTCGTAAGTACTACAACCGCAGTGGATTGGGAGGCGAAAGAGAGGGTAAGAGAATGCTTTTGCTGATGTTATTGCAGATTCGTGGTCAGGGCCCAGGATGCGGTGACGGCGATGGAGGTTGTACATGCGAATGTTATGGGTCTACCGTTGCAAAGGGAAAAGGAGAATGTATTTGCCAAGGGGCCATGGCTGTACTGAAAAGTTTTTACTTGTATTGATGAACTGTTTATGAATAAAGGATAATAAATCTTCGGATCTGGACTCTCGTGGTGGTCGACAACAACATCATTTCTTGGCAGCCGCAACCTCAGCAAGCAATACCTCAGTAGCCTTCTCACTAATCATCATAGTAGGGAGCACTGGAAAGCCAGCAGGAACTTTAGGGAACGAACTCGCATCCACGACTCTCAATCCCTCCACACCCCTAACGCGGAACTTGTTATCCAACACAGCAAACCTATCGCCATCACCTCCAATTCGACAACTACTGCTCGCATGATGACTATATGCTCGCACCTTTATATACGTGTTCTGACTCTCAGCCGTAAAATTCTGCTTCCCAATCTCACCCTCGCAAGGATGAAGTTCCTGAAAAGGTGCGAGCGAGTTCGGATCCGAACCATTGACTTTCCCAAGCCAGGAACGCACCCACTCAACACCTTCCAAGATAGCAGAAAGGCCATGGTCCGCGCCGTCTTTGAAAAAGTTCAAGTTAATGGCGGGAACGCTGCGAGGGTCGGTGGACTGGAGCTCGATGAGTCCGGCTTGGGAGCGCGGGTTCATATGTACCAGAGCGCATTCGTATTGGTTGGGGCCATGTGTGGTGTTGAAGTAGGGAGGGATATTGGGGAAGCCGGGCCAGAATCCTTCGAAGGAGAAGGATCCGCACCACATGTAGATGTTCCGGATCGATGCTTTGGAAGTCTTCCAGAAAGCTGGGAAGATTTCGCCGAAGCCTTGGACGGCACGCTTTCCGAGGGAGAGGATGCCGGTTTCGTAGTTGTCGGCAACTTGTTGCCCCACGCCAGGCAGGTCCGAGATAATACTGATATTGAATTCCTTGAGGTGCGCAGCTGGTCCGATACCGGATAGTAGCAGAAGTTGCGGAGAGGTTAGACCAATAGTAACCCAGGAAGCATATTTTCCGGCGTCTAATTTGATGGCAAAGTTCGTGTCATGCACGACAACCTGGTGGGGCTAGAAACTGGGACTTGCGCCCGTTCTTTCGGGCGCGGGATCGTTTACGGGGTTATTTTTCTGTGGTACGGCAGTGTCTGGCAGATCCTGGGTCCAGATGCATGTTTCGGTTGGTAGAATCGGCAACCTGTCTTGCCGATATGGGACCATATGGGGCATGAATCGCGATGTCGTGTGGCAAAGGCTGTTGCCGTCTAAATTTTTTTATAAACAGTGGTTTGAATTTCGCTGGCATACTCTTTCTGGTCGTAATGGGTGAACAGGTAGAAGTTCTCAACTCCTACCTATTGCCGGATACGAGCGTCAAATCTTGAAGTCTCCGAGATACGGGATGCGTTCGCCAGAGCAGATAAAGATAATGGTAAACTATACCCGGAGCTTGGACCGGAATATTGGTGAGGTACAGGGCCGGGCCGCCGGGTCGCCAAGCGATTCAAAGATCGATGCAAGCGTACCACCACTGCGAGCGGATAAGCAGCCGTATGTAAGATTCATGTTTTGATAGAAATCTTACCGGGTATTTAGAAGTGTTGGGAACGGTAAAGGTACGCTTCCATCGACAGTTCATGGTCATTCACATGGATATAGCTCACTGTTAGAAGACAGTCACATGACTCTTGAGCACGACATAGCTACATATGTTGCTGCTTGAGCAAATCAATACATTCATCGATATACTTGGCGCTGCGATTGAACTGCCAACCCATCATACTTGCATGTCCATGATGCATTCCGTACATAAACGAGCCGCTTCCGGGAGCTTCCAACGCCGGTGAAGCGGAAGTGGACGTGAGGTCTTGGTCAACCTATATGAATTTGTCAGTTCTTCATTTTAGCCTGCGAGTCGCAGAGACATGTGGCCGTTGTGCGTGAGGTCGTCCGATGTCGAGTGAGGATTGAGTCGTGAGTGAGATGGGAGGGGGCGAGGAAAGAACGACCTGTTAGCGTGAACCTTATCTCCTCGTCAAGCAAAAGCACCAACTACGGAG
Source organism: Massarina eburnea CBS 473.64 (assembly GCA_010093635.1). Taxonomy (NCBI): domain Eukaryota; kingdom Fungi; phylum Ascomycota; class Dothideomycetes; order Pleosporales; family Massarinaceae; genus Massarina; species Massarina eburnea. Next base: position 343,854 of record MU006792.1, on the reverse strand, counting down.
TATTGATCTTTGACAAGTTCTTGTTATCTACTACAACCTGGGAATCTCGATTTAAGACTCAAAACACCTCCATCGTAAAGGGATGTTGGAAGAATGACTCGACAAGGGGAGCCACAATCGGCATCCTCAATCCCACGCATGCCTAGCCGTTAACGCCCGACGCAACGTATCTGTCCGTCTTGTGCCCTGACTTTCCGTGCCCGGGATGCGACAAATCAACGTTCCATATCAAAGACAGCCCAAGCCTGTTCAGATTCGCCCTAGCCCATTCAATAGAAAAATATAATCGTAGTACAAGTACCTCTCCTCGCGAACGATTCCAACCACGAGTAGGGAGAGTGACAAAATCTTCAGACTGGCGCTCCCCAGGTCGCGCGCAGACGTCGGGCAAGCTGTATGTCTTTCTGCATGATGGTGACGCGCTTGCAGTGGATGGCGCACAGATTCGCGTCGTGGAAGAGGGAGACGAGGAAAGCTTCGGTGGCCACTTGCAGCGCTTCAATCGCCATGCTTTGCCATCGATCGGCGCTGTCGGTTACGTTCGCGCAGATTTCTCGTACCTAACAACTCATCAGCCCTGTTCTCCGTCTTTAGTCGGCGGCTACTCACTAGTCTCTGAAACGGCGCCTTCAGAAGCAGCAATTCTGTGGTCTTTTGGTACCTCCGAATCTCCTTCAGCGCGAGCGCGCCCGGCTTGTATCTTCTCTTCACGCGGCTGGGCGCCGGTCCAGGCTGTCCTACTGCTCCCAGTCAGTATCCATTCCTGCAGCTGATGCGCAATTGTGCGTCGCGCAAAGAACATACATCGCATACCCTCTTCACTCTTCCTGCTCCCTGTGCTTGTCCGACCCCCCCGGCCGGCAGAACCTCCTCCACGCGTCGGTCGTGCGACATTGCGCCTGATTTGTCCTTTGGGCGGCATTGTATGCTGAATAGTTCGATTTGGAGAGTTTGGCGGTCGCCGTCGAGTTCGAGGGACGGCAAAGGAGGGAGAGAAGGGGAGCTCGGACGCGATGGTAGTGGTAGGTTATTTGAGGCGTCTCGGAACAATGCGGTGGCTGGGAAACGGGCGCGTCGCGCGAAGTTGTCGGCGCGTCAAGTTTTACAGTCCAGCACTTGCGCTTTACTCAACGCACAATGGGCCAGATATATGTGAGTGTTTCCAAAGCGGAGGAGGCAATTCACTTTAAAACGTTTGCGCTCCCTCTCAGTAGTCTACGGTTGCGGAATGATGCAGACTCGGGAATGTGGCTGGAGGCCAGGCGCTTGGGCCAACTGTCAGACAGGGGTGGTGTCGCGAGATCCGTATCGCTTACCTCAGCAGCGCGCCACACTTAGGTAATCCAGATAAGATCGATCTAATCTCTTGGCACTCTCCGCGCGCATCGGGGTTACGTAGCCAGTTGACGAGGACCTTTATTCACGCCGCGGTTTGCTCGCCGTCAGCGTATAACTGTCCTCACGCCCGCTTTCCCATTTTCCGTGCAAGTCCAACGATCAAGTCTTCTCTTCTCCCAACGCAGCCCGTCGATATCGTTTTAAAGTAGCTCCGCCGTATCCGCAAGACGTAGACAATCATGGCAAATGTGCTGGCTGGCGGCGACGGCATGATGGGCCAGTTCCCGCTCGAGCAGTGGTTCTATGAAATGCCCGTCTGCACGCGATGGTGGATGACAGCCGCCCTGAGCGCTAGTGTGCTGGTGCAATGCCATATCATCTCGCCCTTCCAGCTCTTCTACAGCTTCAGGACTGTATTTGTAAGAAGCCAGGTACGCACTCCGCCCTGCCGCCCATATGCACGCCCTACTCACACCATCTCCAGTACTGGCGCCTCATTACTACATTCTTCTACTTCGGTCCCTTGAGCCTTGACCTGCTCTACCACATCTTCTTCCTCCAGCGGTACTCGCGCCTGCTGGAGGAATCGTCCGGGCGCTCGCCGGCGCACTTCTCGTGGCTCCTTACGTTCGCTTCGACACTGCTTCTCTGCATAGCGCCAATGTTCTCTATGGCTTTCCTCGGCTCTGCGCTGTCAAGCACGCTGATCTACATCTGGAGCCGGAAGAACCCGGATACGTTGCTCAGCTTTCTGGGACTGCTGGTCTTCAAGGCGCCGTATCTGCCTTGGGTGTTGCTATGCTTCTCTCTCGTTATGCACGGGACGGTGCCGAAGGACGAGATGTGCGGCATCGTTGTCGGACACAGTACGTGATCTCGTAATTTGATGATAGTGGCAGTGCTAACTCTAACAGTCTGGTACTTCTTCAACGATGTCTACCCGCCCCTTCACAACAACCACAGCCCACTCGACCCGCCCGCATGGTGGATCCGTCTCTTCGACGGCGCGCCCCCGCCCCCCGAAGACCCCGCAGAAACGGACGACCTCGCAGACCACCCCCACCATGAGTGATGTCCAGGCTGCATAGACATTCATGGATACGTCTTTATCGTGGGCCTTGTTTCAACTTTACCATGCACTTGTTATGAGATACCCATTCCTATTCCTATTCGTTCCCATAGACTTGCTCTTGTACATATGATGGTCACCATTGTACATGCATGATATATGATACACGTCCATGCATGCTCTCTATCAATTGGCCTACACATTATTTTGCCATCTCCGTTCCTTGCATGTGCTACCAAACACTCGTCCAATCGACAGCGCACACTGCCTTCTTCATTTGGACACGATCCCGGAATCTGGTTAAGCGCCTGCCTATTACGGTTAGTCAGCCGCGGAGCAGAGGCGTCGAGAAAGATGAGTTGTGGCAATCTTGAACGGTGATGGCCGAATCAAAGATAGTTTTCTGATATATGTATTGCCCCCATCCGTCTTTATATATCGTTACGCTTTTCACTCTCCCAAGTCTTCCATCTCAAGTCGTTCACATCACCATGGCTGTCACAAAACCAACTCTCCTCTCCCTCCTGTCTCTCACATCAAGTGTCACCGCATGGGGAACTCTCGGCCATGACACAGTTGCATTCATCGCCCAGAATTTCCTCGCACCTGAAACAACCACCTTTGCAAAAGGCCTCTTGAATGACACTTCCTCCGCCTACCTCGCCAACGTCGCCACGTGGGCAGACAGTTATCGCTACACCGCCGAAGGCACCTTTTCAGCACCGCTACATTACATCGATGCTCTTGATGAACCCCCAACAAGTTGCAACATCGACTTCGACCGTGACTGTCCAGAGGAAGGATGCATCGTTTCCGCGATTGCGAACTACACCACGCGAGTACAAGACACGACTCTATCCGTCGTCGAGAGGCAGAAAGCGCTGAAATGGGTAATCCATTTCCTAGGCGACATCCACCAGCCGCTGCACGTAGAGAACCTAGCCATCGGAGGCAACACCATCGACGTCACATTCAACGGAACATCGACCAATCTGCACCACATCTGGGACTCCAACATGGCCGAGAAACTGATCGGCGGATACTCGCTCTCCGATGCAGAGGAATGGAGCACGTCTCTCGTCGCTGATATCAAGACGGGCAAATACGCCACTCAGACTTCGACCTGGCTCTCGGGCATTAATATCAACGATAGTATCTCTAGCGCCGTCGTCTGGGCCACGGACGCGAATTCGTATGTGTGCACCACGGTGCTGCCGGAGGGCGAGGACGCGGTGCAGGGTCAGGAGTTGCAGGGCGCGTACTACGATGCTGCCATCCCGGTCGTCCAGGTCCAGGTCGCAAAGGCTGGGTATAGGTTGGCGGCTTGGTTGAACTTGATTGTTACGGGGAGCACGGGACTGGAGAGTTCGTCCAAATATAATAAGAATAAGATGGCGGTGCCGGGGGCGTATGTGAAGAGGGGGGAGACGGGGTTGGAGGATTGGATGCTGGAGGCTAGGCGGGTTAGGAGGGCTTTTGGGTGGAATTGTGGGGCGGAGGGGCATGCGCATTAGAGGGGTGGGTGTATGAATGGTTTATACGATAGAGAGGTGTGGGGATGGTATTTATTGAGATACTGAGTATGTGAGGTCACTCATCTGCTATTAGCTCTAGACTAGTCGAAGGTCGTCAGTTAATATTCGTACCATACAAACTCCTTCGAGTAATCTCTGATGCCATCAGTGTGTAACTCCATACTGCCCAAATGGAAGTCTGATTACAGACTCTGCTACTGCATTTCCATATCCACACACAGCTGACTCTCGACTACGAAAAGATTTGCGTTTGTTACGGCGACACAATTTCTCCCAATCGAAGGCATATTCCGGTACATGAAACGCCTCCGTCTCGCCCAATTTTGGAAAGTAGACACGCTGGCCGGCTTGCGCAATCTTTCTGGGGCGGAAATAATGTATGAAGGGATTTAAACTTCTTGAGGGACTTGGAGACGTCGATCCAACTCCAGTTCCCGTGATTCGCCAGTAAACCAACGACAGCACCACCGCCCACGTTATTAGACTTTGCAGATGGATCCAAAAAACTGTGCTTCCTCTGAGCTCAACGAATAGCGTATTCTTCTCGATGAAACAGCGTTGAGTTGGATGCAGGTGGATGAAGAAGATGATGACGAGCATTGATTGAAGGTATATACATACTTCGTAGTACAGTGTCACGCTAATACCGCTCTATAGAGTATAGCTCATAGCGCATAGGTACAAGAAAATCGATAACTTGGAAGCAAGACATATCTCATTGAATCAGAAATCGAAGAATATATACAAAGAATAAAACCCCTCACAAACTACGACGGAGTCTGCGCATTCGGGTTGGAAGGCGGGAGACCCTTGTCACTGTTCTCAACAGCCACACCACCACCCTCATAGTAATGTGCAGCAGCGCCTCCCGTCACGTTCGCCGTATGGTCGCTGTTAAGATCCAATGCAACGGTAATCCAAGCCAACAGGCCATCCTCAAGCTTGTCACCCAACTGGACGTACTCGACAAAAGGATCGTAATCGGTCGTCGCCTCCTCCAGCATCCAGCCATCCTCTTCCCAAGTCGTATAAGCAATGGTGTTGGTGTTGTACGGATACGTCTCCTCGACGGCCTTGACCAAAGTATCTTCAAAGTAAATCTGACCGATATGGAGAGTCCTGCCGTCGATGTATGTCGAGTTCGGGAGGGTGGTGTAGTTCGACTGCACGACGAGATGGAAATGTGTTACGCGGTCGTCGTAGTGGCCCGGGAACAGGGTGTCGAAAGCGACGACACCAGAGTCATCGCTGATCTGCACTCCACGCAGGAATGTAGAGTCCACACCACCCTCTCCCTCTGCAGCCACTCCGGAGTAGGAGCCCGTGCTGTTGCAGTGCCAGACGTCGGCTGCGATGGAGTCGACGCCAAGGCAGGTGTTCTGGTCCACGAACTGGATGTCGATATGCATGGGTATGCCGGCTTGGCCTTCGGTGATGTTGGAGCGGATCGATTCGCCCGTCACGTAGTAGGGGCCGATTGTCGTTTCGGGAACAAGGGCGCAGGTGTTGTTGGATCCAAAGATGGTCGTCTCGGCTGAATCCAGAGTGTATTGCAAAGCCTCGGTTTGGTTGTGGGATGTGTTTGCGTAGATTTCGAGGTTTGTGAGATCGCGCTTTTGGTGGTTCATTTGCTCTGTTGATCTCTGTTAGCTTCCATTGCGTCCTCTGTCAACCGTCGGAATAGCTTACCTGACGATAGTCCTCGCTTGGCACGAAGCTCTTGTGCCTTGACGGCCCTTCGCACAGCTGCGTCACGCCTGAGTGCAAGCGATTGTGCTGAGTTCTGGCATTCTCCAAGGGCGCGAGTGGCCTTTGCGTGTTGGATGTTGCGCATGGCCATCTCACGCTTGACAGCTTCTGCGGTTTCGCCGGGGTGGGCGAGGACGAGAGGCGCTGCCAACATGGCAGTGAGGAACTGAAGAGCGACCATCTTGTTGACTTGTTGATTCTGTTGTGTTCGAAACTGATTGTCCTGGATGCACAGCTAAACATTTGGAGGAGTCGCGCTCTACTTTATATCGACCCTAATGCAGGGTTTGGTGCGTTTCGAAACGGCTTCCATGAGAACCATATCCACACCATTCTAAAAAAGGGAGGCTACTCCAGGAACGCGCGGTTCGGCCAAGCAAATGTTCAAAGCTTCGAAGATGTGTTGCGCGGCTCTTTGGCGGTGATGGTTTAGTTTTGGGATAGGCCTGTTCGCTTCAACCAATAAGAGGGGCTCTAAAGGGGATTTCACTCTTGGCACGGGTGTGTTTCGTAAGATGTTAAATGCCGGGTACCATGAGGTGCCCACTCTTTCGCGGATGGGTGTAAACGGCATGAAATACGTTGGTTTCAATTGGCTTATGGACAAGGCTGAGGTGTGGCTGAAGTATAGAAGTCTAGAAGAGTTGACGTACTTCGACAGGCGTCACACGAATTGGGGTTAGCCAATAATGCCTAATATCTAGCCCTGCTATAGGCTTCCCGAGGTTCAACCTTCACCTGAACACCACGACGACAACACTACCAAAGCATTGGATGGGTTTGACATTGCTGCCTTCTACGTACTTTCTCATTCCCCAGCACTCTTGATGCCGACTCGATCCGATCGAAGAATACCTCAAGTAACGGAAAGAATGTCAACACTATCGTAACTCGTTGCGCTACAATGCAGGAGTTTGGCGTCGGTTGTGCCATGGCCAGATCTGAAGAAGCGGTGTACACTTTCTGCTTATTTCTAACCCGATGCAAGAAAGGGAAACAAGGGAGTTGAGAGACCCTTCTAGAAAGCGTTTGATGTTTCAGTAAATTTTGTGATTATTCGGATGACTGAGCCCTCTGCATCGTAGGCCGTGGCTTGGTAAAAACTCGGAGTCCCAGCAAACCCTCGATGAAACTGGCACCTTGAATATGCTGGATCTGACCCAATGAATGGCTGGCTTTATATCAGTTCAAGTGGACGATAACTAGCTCAGCCTAAAGTAGGAGATTTCTAGAATGTTGAGAAATGTATGGCCCAAATGATGGCTGGTGAGTCTTTAAATCCATATCTGTGGCAGAGCATGTCGAGAATAGAAAGAAAGATTTAGCTGATGATATTGTGGATCACTATTCTGCGAAGAACTTCGCAGAATAGTGACTACCATAAGGTTCATACAGATTTCGGAGCGGGAAAACGACATGCTACCAGAGATCACGTGATATCTGGTAGGCCTGTAGAGGGCTCACTCAATGTACGCGATAACATCAAAACATGGTTCCATCTGCTTGCGTTTTCAAAAATGAGAGGGAGGCAACAGTATAGAAGCTCTATGTGTTGTTGGATGGATGAATATCATGTTCGACACCAGAATCGCATCAAAAGTAATCCCATGGTTGTCATTTCGCGACCTCTGACTAAATCTTTCGGAGTATAACTATATAGCCCATCAGGCGATCGGCATATCTCCTAAATCAACTCGTCGAGACTTCAATCAAGAAGCAATATTAATACCAAACTTTCTTGGCTTCAGCCACTACCCCATGGTCTCGTGTTGCAGAAAGATTGATCACTGTGCGAACCCTGAAAACACTGAACAAACTCCGTAAATGGTAGTGCAGATTCAGTAGAGAGGTTGCTTTAGAAAGGTCGCTATAGTAGCTGAAAGTTTGACCGTTAAGATATGTCGGATTTTCTACAACTTGAGACCCGTGTTCTCAAGAACCCAAAATATCTTTCAGTTCATATACGTGATCGTTTCCAAGACCGATCTCAACATATTTGGAATATCCCCACCAATCACAAGATCATGACTCGACCAATTCTTCTCCACCAGCAATTTCAATTCCCTCTCCCCATCGTACAGACACGAGAGTTTGACGTGTTCCAATCCCTCAACGCCTTCATCCAACATGCTCGTCAGTACTGTAGCCCAAGTTCCTTTTTCATACGATCTCACAGACTTCAACAAAATTTCTTTCAAAGTACTCCTATGCCGAGTGAGAAACTGGGTCAAAGGTGTCGCTTCTACGGGAGCGTATACGAGGCCGAAAGCCGTGAGATGCGGAAGGTGAATTTCGCAGAGATGGCGCATGACCTGCAAGCGAAAGTCTTTCAAACCGGCGCTTCTATTCATGCGATTGAAATTGAACGTGAGTTTCAACACACTCAGCTGGGTCATTGTACTTAGACTTCGAGCCAGCGCATCCTCAGAAACGAGCGGTGTATATGGGCAGGGACAGCATGGTTCTGCTTCGAAAGAGAGGCGCAGCTCGTGGAGCCGTGATAATGCAGTGTGATGGGGTCGAAGCGCGTGATTGCACAAACAAAGAGCACTCTGCATATCAGGACGATTATCCGAGTTGAACCCTACAAAGGTTATTTCTAGAGTTTTGAGTTGGATGTGTTGGAGGGGAGGTGATGATAGTGTCGAAATGAGTAGTGTGTACAGGGTTGTTGTTGTGAGGGTATATCTTTCGTAATGGTAACTGGACGGGCCCAGAATGTCAGGGCAATTATCGCTGTTGTTGCTACCTCGCTCCCAGAACCAGGAGTATATGGCTGCAAAAGGCGTGACTATAACAATCTTCTCAAGCCTATCAAGCCGTTGAAAGATCTCCGAGAACACCTCTCCCAGCCTTCCATTAACCACTTCTTCTAGACCTGTAAACCCTTGACTCTCTGCCGTTCCCTTCTTCTCCTCATCAACCAGACCCAGGCGCACATGAAAGTCGTGGGCAAAATATATATTCCTCACACTCTTTCTGAACTCTTCGTGCTGGCTAATCTCATAGAAGCGATCTAGGCCGAAGAGGGTGAAATCGACATGGATGGTTGAGAAGGCAAGTCGGCTAAAATCGAAGAGCGTCTTGTCATAAAGTCCCCGGCTAGTGAGACGGAGGGCGTAGAGGGATGATAGGTCGGTATACGTTGGATAGACACGTTGATGTTGGGGGATAAGATACGGGACTAGCGCGGAAATGAGTTCGATCGGGAGGTTTTGGAGGGAGGTCGGCATAGTGACGGTTGGGTGCGGGTCTTGGTTGCGGGTATTCTATGTGAAGTAGGTCAAAATACCCTTGGAAGAGCTTTGCTGGTATTGTATGCCGATGGACTGTTCAATTGTCAGATTGTTAAGCAGCAGCTTTCTGGAAATCTCGAGCTGACGCGTTCCTTCAGACCTCAATGAGCGGTGAAAAACGTGAAAGAGAATATACGGGGGCTTTGGTTCAATGTCTCGCTATCGAGACCTTGTCGTGGTCGATGTTGAGATGGAATCTGACGGAGGAAGACGGCGAAGGCGGCGCAGTACGCCTTGATCTGAGAGTGGTCAGCTTGCTTACTCAGGAATCTCTTCCTTGCGCCTTTTCAAATCCTCCCATAAGCAGATGTTGGATAAAAGAGCATGAGATATGATGCATTTGATAGTCTTGGAAACGAGTGTGTACCCGTTGGCTACATCTACCCTAGCGCGTCCAAGCTCTTTCACGCCATCCCGATTTCCCTTCATCGTTCCCCATGACAGTTGCAAACTCTCAACTTGCTAATAACTTTGTGTCGCCACTGAAGACGTTCAATTTCGAATACCTCCAAAAGTCTCGTAGTCCAGCTGACCTTTGCGGTCTTGGCTATGCACCTTCTTGTAGCTTCCCCGCGTCTTGACGCCATTATCGGCGCCGAGCACTGCTCGGAAACGTCAGCGCACGAGGAAGGCTCCTGCGCTACGGCCAAAGCAGGAAGCTCGGAAATGCTGTTGAATACAGGCAACTACTAGTATGCCAGTTTTGATATCGTGCTTGGTCAGGACCGCACTGCTACTTTAAAATGTCTATTGTATAACTTTACCTCGCCATTCTATTGAACGCGGTTTCAATTTCTTAGTCGAGACTAAATTGCCAAAGGAATTGCTAAAGTGGAACATCTGCAATGATGGTTATCTCTCTAGTTTCGCTGATCGCGGCCCTAGGAACTTTGTGCGGGGTTGCGCGAGTTGGTGCGCAGTTCCCTCCTACGCCGACTGGCGTTACGATTCTCGACTCTCACGTCGAAGATGGAGTCAGGATTTCGTACAAAGAGGTGCGTCGCCAAAATATCTCCAAGACATCAGATTGATAATTGGCCTTAGAGCGACCTCTGTGAGACGACCGAAGGTGTTCGAAGCTACTCGGGCTACGTCCACCTGCCCGCCGGCGCTCTGGATGATCTCGGCGTGCGGAATCAAACATACGAGATCAACACCTTCTTTTGGTTCTTCGAGTCTCGTAAGGATCCCCAAAATGCACCGCTTTCGATATGGATGAACGGTGGACCGGGAAGTAGCTCTATGCTAGGTCTCCTGAGGGAGAACGGGCCCTGTTACGTTAATTCCGACTCCAATTCCACCTATCTGAGTGACTGGGCTTGGAACAATGAAGTCAACATGCTCTACCTCGACCAGCCTGTCCAGGTCGGCCTCAGCTACGATACTCTTGCCAATGTGACCGTTAATAGTAGCACCGGCAAGGTCAAAGTCGCCGACTTCTCTAATGGCAACATTCCTGAACAGAACAATACATTCTACATCGGAACGTATGGATCACAAAACAGAAGTTTGACCACTCAAGGAACTGAGAACTCTGCACGGGCTCTCTGGAATTTCGCGCAAGTGTGGTTCCAGGAATTTCCCGGGTACAAACCGAATGATAGCCGTATTTCCATCGCCACCGAGTCTTACGGCGGCCGCTACGGACCCGCTTTTGCGGCGTACTTCCAGGAACAGAATCAGCGGATCGAGAATGGGACATGGGGTGAAGCGAATCAGACCCATGTCCTGCGCCTCGACACCCTGCTTATCATCAATGGCTGTGTTGATCGTCTTGTGCAGTGGCCTGGCTATCCTCAGATGGCATACAACAACACATACGGGATCAAGGCATATAACGAATCACGGCATGACACAGTTCTCGACGCTCTCTACAATTCTACTGGCTGTTTGGCTCGGATCGAAAATTGTCGCGATCTCAGTATACTGTACGACCCGACAAATCAAGGTTTCAACGCCTCTGTCAATAAGATTTGTCAGAAAGCGGAGTCTTTCTGCACAAAACAGATTCGCGATCCATACTTTGACTCCGATGTCAACTATTATGATATTTCTGTCCCGGGTGCAGCTTCCTTCCCACCGCCTTGGTATGAAGGCTATCTCAACCAGCCCCATGTGCAACAGAGCCTCGGTGTGCCATTGAATTGGACACAGTCTAACAGTGCTGTCGGGTCGGCGTTCAGAGGCATTGGAGATTATCCCCGTCCCGGATGGAAGGAAGACTTGGCCTATCTTCTTGGAGAGGGGATCAAGGTTACGCTGGTATATGGAGACCGTGACTGTAAGTCAAATGATTCATCACACATGCTGTGTAAAACTATGCGCCATACTCTGGTATCTCTCTCGATGAAGTTTACTGACCTCGCGCCCCCACAGACGCATGTAATTGGTATGGTGGCGAGCTTCTATCTCTAGCTATCAATTATTCCAATGCCGACGCCTTCCACTCGGCCGGATACGCTCCCGTTTATGTAAACAGCACATACATAGGGGGCCAAGTTAGACAATACGGCAACCTTAGCTTCACCCGTGTCTATGAAGCTGGCCACGAAGTCCCCGCCTACCAACCCGAAACGGCTTACAAGATCTTCACTCGCGCGCTCTTCAACTTCGACATTTCCACCGGCAATGTATCCACAACTCGAAATGCCGACTACTCAACCAAAGGTCCAAGATCGGTCGCCAATATTACCAATGAGCCCGTCGTTGACCCAGGGAGCCAGTGCTACGTTCTTAATCGCGAACAATGTACCGACGAACAGTGGGAGAGCGTAGAGAACGGCACTGCACTGGTGAAAAACTGGATCGTAGTAGATAGGAACACGCGCAGCTTGTTCCCCGATCTGTTCAACGGCAATGGTTCGAATGGGACGAGTCCGAGTCCGCGTGGAACAGGGTTGCCCAGATCGAGTCCAACACAGAGTGGGACGGCACCGAGTGGGACTGGGCCTGTGGCTGCTGCTAGTCGAGTTGAAGGTGGGAGTTGGGGATTGGGTTCATTTGGGGGTGCCATTCTCGCCGCAATAGTGGGGAGCCTGATGGTGATGTTGTAATGCTTAAGTAATTGAAGGATCCATATTCTTGTACTCAGTGTCAAAGTCCACTACCTCGCATATTTTAGGTCAAGAAAAGTTTTGTTAACATGCCGCACTAATTTTTTTGACAGCCAATTGATATTTTCCTATCCTTTCCGAGGATGGGTAACGCCCGTACATGTCAGACCTATGGGGACGTCCAGTTCGCGCAGGCCCATATATCCACCTACATATGGCGCTGCTAATAAGTGGCCCTTGTATCGTACGGGCGTTACGCACGCGAAGGGATGCATGTAAGGTACATGTACCGTGGTATGTAGGCGAGTGGTCCGTGCCCACGCTAAAAACATCTCGCGCGAAAGACTACCGCATAGTCTCTTGCAACTGGTCTCGACTAGGCCCAGAGGAGTTTGGATTCCGTTTATCTGAGGGCCTATCGGATGGCCAGGATTGA